>VWZE01000343.1:9230-46380 GCA_013396675.1 Eubucco bourcierii | reverse complement strand
TTGGAGGAGGCCTTGAGTGAGTTGTACCAGTGGGAGGTGTCCCTGTCTATGGCAGGGGGTTGGAACTGGATGATTCTTGAGGTCCCTTCCAACCTTACCATTCTATGATTCTATGATATATATACATATATATATCTAAATGAAAAGAAAATCATTCTGAGAACAGAGAAATATTACCAAAAATTCATTTCTGAGATTTGCTATTATTTCCTTTTATAATCACAAATGCTGATCCAGTTCTCTAAAGCATCAAATCCTAGATCTATCCTAGATGCTCTCTACAGTAAAGTTAGAGCGCATCCTTTCACAGCATCACACACCGAGTTACCAGAAGCTGATGTAGCTTCACTTACTTCACTAACGAAACAGACACAGAGCAAGAGTCCAAAAAAAAAAAAAAAGTCTACTTCTTGAAATCCAAGCTCATTTTTTTTAAGTGTGTGATGGTTTGGGAGCTCCCTGCCCCCCCACACTTTGTAAAATGACCCAGACTAGAACTCAGCCAGCTGGAAGTTAAGGACTGAAGCTCTATTTACAGCTCAGCACAATGTACAAGCAGAGATAGACACAACAGACAGGAATAGTTACAGACATAGACAAGTTAAAGGCAATACAGAAACACAACTCCCCTCCCAGAAATCAGAGACCCCAGCAGGGGCTCCCAACCACCCTTCCACCTTCTCCCCACCCCTGTACCTTACCCCAAGGTTTGCCTTATGTGCAAGATAAATTAGGAGGATCAGCCAGGGGGGTTGTGCTCAAACCAGCACACAGTGTAAGAACACATTCAACAATTACCAAGTAAAAAATAAATCTCATGGCAGATATCTTAAGACAGCAGCACTATGAACTCTTCCACTGAATTCTTTCAGTCACTTTGGACCAGAACCAAAATGACACAAGTAGGATAAATAGAGAAGTTTGCCTTAAAACAAAACAAAACAAAACAAAACAAAACAAAACCCCAAAATCATAATAAAATCATTGTGAATAGTAGAAATAAACATAGAATCATAGAATGGTAAGGCTGGAAGGGACCTCAAGGATCATCTAGTTCCAACTCCTTGCCATAGGCAGGGACACCTCCCACTAGTACAGGTTACATATGTTGTTTACCTTCCCCTACTTCAAACATTTCTTCTGATACATTACAGTGGTCATAATAAATTCAGGGTACCACATCAATAACACTGCACCTTCTCCTGACTACACATCATGAGGAAATTTAGAAACTAGAGATTATGAAGTGCTTTCAAGTGATACAGAGTAGCCAGCTAATGTAATATACCACACACAACATATGCTTTTTTTAAAGCTTTAATATTGCAATAAATCTGAACTATCATATATCTGCCTTCACTAAGAAAGCATTTCCACCTCAATTCATCAGTAATTTAGACAACAAATGGTGGTGACCCACAAGCTTAAGTGAATAACATGGGGATGTTTGTGCCAATTCTTTATTTCATGAACCTTGAAATCAAGGCCTTCATTCACATTTGTATAAACATGTGCACACATGTACATTGTGTTTGTTTCTGGGACTAGCAATGCAAAATTTGCAAGGAGGGGAAGGAAAAAAAAAAAAAAGATTATTTTCAAATGATCTTATAGACCTTAGAGTAGCCTTCCAATATCTGAAAGGGGCCTACAGGAAGGTTGGGGAGGGACTACTGACAAGGTCTTGGAATGCCAGGACAAGGGGCAATGGGTTTGAACTGGCAGAGGGGAGATTTCCACTGGATGTTAGGAGGAAGTTGTTTGCAGTGAGGGTGGTGAGACACTGGCACAGGTTGCCCAGGGAGGTTGTGAAGCACAGAAGCACAGAATGTGATCAAAGATCACATTCTGTGCTTCTGGGCTTCACCACCTCCCTGGAGGTGTTCAAGGCCAGGTTAGAGGAGGCCTTGAGTGACCTGTACTAGTAGGAAGTGTCCCTACCTATGGCAGGGAGTTGGGACTAAATGATCCTTGAGGTCCCTTCCAACCTTAACCATTCTATGATTAAATATGAAGTTCCTTTGAAATGGGAGAAAATAAAAGGTAGAGTGAAAAAAAGGCAACAGGATCAGTAACAGGACAAGGGGCAATGGGTGGAAGCTGAAGTATAGGAAGTTTCATATAAACATGAGGAGGAATTTTTTTTCCCTGTGAGGGTGACAGAACACTGGCACAAGCTGCCCAGGGCTGGTTGTGGAGTCTCTGTCTCCAGAGATACTCAAAACCTGCTTGGATGTGCTTCTGTGTGATCTGTTCTAGGTGATCCTTCTCTGGCAGGGGAGTTGGACTGGATGAGCTTTTGAGGTCCCTTCCAGCCCCTGACATTCTGTGATTCTCTGTGTGTGTGTGTGTGAAGTCTTCCAGCTTTTCTGCAGCTTATTAAAAGGGAGAGCTGTCTTGATGCATGCCCTTATGACATCTAGCACCAAGTAGCACACATCAATAGCGATGCTAAATTCCTGCACGGAATCAATTTCAGCATCAGCTGTTGAGGTAACTGAAGGGAAGGGAATTTGTAAAGTGTGATCAGGTTCAACTAGAGACAGATGGTACAGGTAAACACCTTCACTACCCAGCACTATCCTCCTTCCAGAGCAGCTGGTCTCAACTGAAAGGCCATTTCTTTACAGTTTCCACACTTATCTCAATATTTGCATTAAACACAATAATATCTTACTTCCTGGTAAGGGTATGTAGCTGACAACACTTTGCATTTTTAAACAGAAGTGTCAAAGTGAAAAAAAGCACAGTTTTTGACTGTAACACCAAGGCTGACTTTAGCACTCTTTCCACAGCACCTGAACTGGAAATACACTCTTCATGCTGAAGGATTTCAAAGGCTTTTTGCTAACATGCCTCAAAACATTTTCTCCCAAATAGTTTCCTTTAGGGATGACAATAAAGCCTCCTGACCAGCATACAAAACCACTACTTAACACAAAAGAAGCCAGGCTTTAAAGGTGGACTTAAGACAAGCAACTCAGTCCAGATGGCCTGCAATTCAACAACAAAACTCAGGCAGGAACTTTCTAAAATGAAAGGTGAGGGGGTAAAAAAAAAAAACCAAAAACCAAAACCCCACATCTTAAAGTCAGCTCACAAGAAAATGGACTCCAGGTAGTACTGCTTCTCCAAGCACCTAAGAGTCAGGAAGAGCTTTGCATTGAGGTGGTTTTCCTGAAATTTAGAGGAGAATTATTTGACTCTTGGTGGTTTGGTAAGAATTTCAAAACCTCAGGAGGTCCTTCCTACCCCTTACACCACGTTTCAAGTAGGAACAGCACAGCTTCAAGTACCAGTTCTGCACTAATAAGAAAATAAGGAGACCCATCTAAACTGCCATCAGGTATCTGAAGGAAATGTGTGTTCAGAAGGAAATGGACTTGTCCAACATCCTGAAAACAGCAGACAATGTTTTCCCCTCCTGTGGCCATTAAGATAAACTGCATTGCACAAAAACCCATTAGAGTCGCTTCAGAAATTCTATTTGCTTTACACTCATTTAATTTTAAAAGCTTACTATTTTATCATATTTTAATATCTATATATGTAAAGAAGCATTTGCAGAGAACCAAGTAAAACGCATCCAAGCTAATTTACCCCAGGCAGATTCAGTCAGCCAAGATATCGCAAGACACACTCACTAAATAACCCATCACACAAGCAAGCTGGTCATAATGCTTTGCCTAAAATGCTTGAGCAATTTAAAAGATACAGTATTGAACCATCTATAGTTAAGTATATATATATTTAAAAAAAAAAAATTATCATGGTCTTTAAACAATAAAGTAGTGAGGCAAGTCCAAATGAACATCTGCTAAGATCAAATGGATTATGAAAATAGGAATTTTCATCTGAAGACTATTCAAAACATAGCAGGGTCTATGTTCCTCTCTGGAAGAAATTGCCTTGAGTCACTAAATGAAACTTTAAAAAAAATTAAATAAATAGGGAACTGTGTTCTCTTTCTTCCTCTTAGCAGCCCAAGATGGAATTAAACTTCCTTTAAAATAATCAGGTGACAAGAGAGGCAAAGAAACTTTTTACTGCTCTACAAAGCAAACATCAATTAACCTTGCTGCTAGCTCCATTTATTTTCAAAAGGCAACTTATACACTATCAAGTTTTAGCCCTATTTGTAAGAATTTAATTTTTTTTAAGTAGAACAAGAAAATAAAACCCAAAAAGAGCCCCAGCACATGGATAAACGACAGTTTCTTCCAGAGTTATTAACTGTCTTTTATGCCAGGCTGATAAAACACTAAGCTTTTTTACAAAACAACAGTACACATCACTGCTTGCTTTAGTCACAGAGTGTATCAAAACCTGACAGATCCAGTGTACTTACAGGGAACCTGACTGCCAAACCACATCTTTGGAGAGCTGTACCTCCCACTCCCAAAAGTTGCTGTAAAGTTGTTACTCTCAGCTTCAGAGTAATTAGCACCTTTTCTGCAGCTCCAGACCTCTCCTAATTATTCACTGCAGCCATGTATTTTTCACGTTTGTGTTTAGTCCTCTTTGCTATTCCCTGGACTTGTCAAATCTAGCTAAACCACCCTCCTCTATTTGCTGCCCAAAGCTCATCCACCTGCCCTGTTTTCATCTTTCTTTTTTAGGATTATCCTGAAATGTCACATAAAAAGCTAGGGCAGATACAGAGATTTAAAAAAAAAAAAAATCCACTCCAGTCTTACACTAAAACCAGTCCACCCCACAACACCTCTCAGGGTCAACAGCACTTTAATCTATCAGAGTTATTTTGTTTCTTAAACTACTCCAATTAAATTACTGTAACACAGAACAGCAGACTTAATGAGTGCCTGCAAACTCCTACTGAAAAACATACACAAATAATATGTAGGTTTTCCAGCATCAAATGTATCTGGTAAACAGAGGCAAACCATTTTTTTTTCCCTTATTCAGTAAATAAAAATTACAGCATACAGGCTAATAATAGCAACCTAGCAATTTTTATTTTCATGCCATATGTTTTAGGTTATCAGTTGCACTCTGCATCTGTATACTCCATTGTTTAAGAGCATAAGTGACATCTTCATTTAGGAGTATAAAAAATCGGGTTGCAGACTGAAACACTTTGGTCTTTTGGGGGACAAAATCATTTACACACACAACCCCCCTCCCTTTTTTGCTTAGGTTTTGCATTGTGTACAAGTAGTAGCAGGTTAGATAAAACCAAATATATCATATAAATATATGTGGGCTTCTGTGAAGGCTACTTTGTGTGAATAAAACTTTGATTGTCACACACAGCTTAAGAAAGTATCAGAATAATATGATGCACTACTGATGGTCAGTTTCCTGCTTACATATTCCATCAAGCTGAGCTCTCTTTGCCTTTACAATATCAATAAGCAAACTGTCCATATATTAGTAAATTCCATCTAGCAAAAGCAAACAAAAAAAATCATTGTTTGGACAAGAAAGAAAGAAAGAGTCCAAAAGCAGCCCAGTTCTGAAAGCTTACCTCCCGAAAACACTACGGGGATACAAGAGAACAGATCCCTGCTGCTGGAAGAAGGAGGTAGAGAGTGTAAATAAAACATCTCGTTCACACATCGCTGTTTACACAAGGTATTAGACCAGCAAGCTGCTTCAACAACACGACACTTCACAGGTTAGATTGAAAAAGTACCTAAAAGATTTCTCTTTAGGAGTAAATCCTCAGCTTAATCTGGTTTAGTTGAAGACAGTCTTGACTGGGCTGTGGCTGCAAACAATTTTGCCTTTCTGGCAGGTCTTAAGCATGCCATGAAGGGGCTTTTTAAAAGAAGTTATCCATTTGATTTTTAAAATCGCAGCTATTGAGAAGAGACTACAATTCTTACTCCATTTAAAATGTAGCAGGTCTTTAAGAGCACAAAGTCGGCAGGCAAACCTGATACTTAAATAACAGAAGGTGATCATTTGCATTTCAAAATTCATCTATCTTGCTTTCTTCCCTCAATTAGACCAAAACATGTTGATTCACAGGTTTGTGTGTGTGTTTGTTTCTTTTTTAAACTTATTTATAGAGCAGAATAATGGCCCCCCTGCTAGGTTGGCATTTGCTCAAGTTTCTGTCTGTGTAAATTGAATCCGTTACTGGAATTTTCCCCCCTTTTCAGAATACCAAGGCACATTAACTGGGAGATAAAGAGATACACGGCTGATACTATCGGCCGCCAGGCAGGTGGGTAAAGCCAGGGATTTTTTTTGTTACCTTTTGTGGGGGTTTTGACAAATATGTGATAAGAGTTCTCACGGGGCACCAAGAGCAAAGGGCTGTTTAAACAGAAGTGAATCATTGCCATCTGATCTGCTAATAATTTTGTTTTCAGACATCAGCTGCTTCGCTTACTTTAAAACACTCAGAAAACAAAACTGCTGGTGGGGGGGAGTGAGGGAACGACCAACAAACCGCAAACCTCACTCGAACCACATTAACGCGGCAGACATTCTCAGCCACAAGCGTTTNTTACTTAAAGCGGTGTTGAGTTTATAGGAGATGATTTATAATCCACCGTTTCCCTTGTGGATCGGAGAAACAACATTTGACTTATCATAGGTGAACAGCAAAGATTTAGTTTGGCCATTAATCAAAGTGTAGCACGGGCGCTACTTTTAAGCATCTGCAGATAGGTTTGTTGTTGCAGCACTTGGTTCAGCAGGACCTTTTTTTTTTTTTTTTAATATACTTTTTAAGTGGAACTAGGCAGCAGTAAAGAGTCACTCAGCTTTACTAAGAGATTCAACTGTAAAACAGCGTGACTCTGAGCTTGCGAGTACAATTCTTGATATGCAAATCACTACAAATAAACCCCATCTTCCTTCTCCAGTTCTTATCTGAAGTTGGGCAAATTAAGAGCCAGGGAAGCGCAGCAGCAAAATCCATTAATGGTACAATGCCACCTGCCGTCACCAGTGGAAAAGTGCCACTCACTGTATCGCATCCAGCCCCGCTTCTGATCTATGCGCCACGCAAAGTGACAACTGCTACTTCGCGCAAAACGAATCGCATCGCTAGCGGGGAGTGAATGTAGCTTTTAAAACTAGCTCATCCCTTGGACAAGTCTCCGTTTGTCATGTTTACATTTGTTCTGTTATTTTACATACACACTGCATCATCTCTTCTCTGCATACGCAGTGACATTGCCTCTCCGCTTTTCAGAGAGCAACAAGAGCTGAGCAAGGCTTTGCTATTCACCACGGCAAGGACCTGACTGCTGTTTCTGTACCAACAGTACCTTGCCTTGCTTTGTAATACAAAGTTACAGCCCTAGAGTCTCAAATACAAAACCCCACACCCTGCAAGCAAACTCTATATAGTTACAACTCCATTCTTCCCCGAGTCTGAAAAGCTCCTCCATCAATATTTACCCTCAGCCTCTCCAGAAAATAGATTCTGATATATAAACTACAGAACACAGACTCCATTTTTTCCTTCAACAAATCAAGTAACAACTTTTAAGTATGCCCCTTCACTGCTCCACACTTTAGAACTTCCCTGTAGAAAAGTAACACCTGGAATTTAATGAATTAGAAGAAGACAAAAATTGTTTCAAATACATTTTTACATATTTCATATAATTCTGCAGTACAATTTTCAACCTATATTGGATTGATTATATCCTGCTTTAAAATGTACATTTATCCTTTCCCTTTTCTGCCTCCAAAAACGTGCTCCTCAAAAACAAAAACAAAAACAAAAACAAACAAAAAAAAAACACAAAAAAAAAAAACCCCAAAAAAAACCCCAACCGATGCACAAAAAGAACTACATCCCAGGAATCATCATCTGTACTCAGTCTCCAACACCAGAGCTCAGAAGACAGTGTTTTGATAGACATCTTCTCTTCCTTGCACACTTTTAAAGAGTGTATTTAAATAACAACAAAATCACATTACCTACAAGTTATCATATTAAAAAAAAATGCTATTCTACCCTGAATTCTGAAAACACACACCAAACTAAACAGCACTGACAAAATTTTACAAGCCAAGTTTCTCTGTATCCTTCAGTTCTGAGAGCAAAGGAGAGGGAAGACAGAGTATCCAGGAGTAGGGCAACAGAGCACACAATATTGGAAATACTAAGGAAATTCAAACCAAGATACAGACTCACTTCAAATGACTGCTCTGTTATGATAAGAAAACATAAGACCTGATTAAATTTTGTGAAGATCACTTGTTCACCTCAACAAAACTGCAATCCTTCTTTCAGCAGAAAAAAAAATAAAATAAAATAAAAAGCAAGCTGTGAGATATTTACAATCAGTTTGTTTTAGAACAACTTTAAAAGAATGGAAACCCCCAAACATAAACATTTCTCTTACTGCACTGAACTTGAGCACAAATCTAATTGCAAAATCTTTTATTCTAAGAAGCAGCTTATGGAATGATGCTACCATGATAAAGGGATGGGTACCAAGAACATGGTAAACTCCTTACAGTGAAAACTTATAATCCAAAAAAAGAGGGGAGGAAGGGGGTGTTTGCTGAAGTCCAAAGAAAGCCCACTAGCATAACTTAGTTTTTTAGTACTGATTGAAAGTTTTAGAGCAGGATTTACAAGCAGCAGCAGCTCTAAGAAAGCTTCTTTGGTTTCAGTTACACTCCAGTATTGAAAACACACATATTAAAATCATTGCTCAGAATAGAATGGCACTTGGCTCCAACATGTATTTTGTGCTGCTAAGTTGTACCAAGTGTATAACTTACCAAGTATAATTATACACTTACCCAGTGTATGCCTCTATGCAAAAATTAGCATGAAATAGCTAGATTTCAATAAGAATACACTTCACAGTGTAACTCTTTAGAGTTTACATCAAGAAATATGAAAGGTAAGAATCATAGAGCAGTATCCATTCATCCATCTTGCTGATGGCTCCTTTGCATTTACAAATCTTTATCCTGTAGGTCACCAGTCACAGATACCCAAAGCAAAACAAACTGCAGCTTGGCCTAGGGCAGAGGAGGAGGGAATTTAATGGAGAAAAGCCTGATACAACACAACCCGTGTTGTGAGGTGGAAATAATGATGGTGCAGAAAACTTTATCCTCGCATTTGGGGACTTCTAAATATTATTTCAACTGCTCCCTAAACACTTAATTACTGCAGGAGTTGGCTGGTTGGGGCTTAGGGGGCTAAAAAAGCCTCTCTTTGGATCCTCATTAAAATACAGAAAAAGTAAGCTTTGACATTCACAGCTCATTAACGATGACAAGGTGGGGAAAGGCCGAACGCTTCCATCTTTGCTACTGCTCAACTAGCAAATGCTTTGTTGGAGGCTGGATTAGGGAGGCAGGAGGCCTCATTCTACCAGGACATCACACACACTGGCAACCAGGACACGATTCCATTTCACAACCTGAAGAACTGCTGGGACTCACTGATTTTCTTGTTCTTGAATTCAAGTGGAGCGAGAGTTAAAACAAAAGGTGTTGGGTTTGCTTTCATAGGCAAAAAAAAAAAAAAGAATTACTTTCTGTTAAGGCAAAAAAAGAATTACTTTCTCTAAGGCAAAAAAAGAATTACTCTCTGTAAGGCAAAAAAAAAAATTTCTGTAAGGCAAAAAAGAATTTCTGTAAGGCAAAAAAGAATTTCTGTAAGGCAAAACAGAATTATTTTCTGTAAGGCAAAACAGAATTACTTTCTGTAAGGCAAAACAGAATTACTTTCTGTAATCCTTGCCCTCTTCACTTGCATCTGGACAGAAAGTATTTTGGTTGCTTTTTATCTGAAGGTGATGGCATTCAGTTTTTCGTTGAGTTCCCACCACCTTTATTAACAGGGAACAGTTCCTTACAGTATTTTGGTTGCAGGACTAAGGCACAGGGTCAACAGCTGATGCCAAACCAAGTGTCAGAACTTCCATTACTAGTAACTATTACTCTCAGTTTTACTGAGCACATTTGCAGATTCTGAGCTTAAGGACTACCTGCGTGCCAAGCTGCAATGCCTGGCCAGACCACGCACTGAGGAGAAAAAGTATGCCAGCATTTCAAATTCAGAACAAAAGAGAAACTGAAAATCTACATAACCTCCCAGTAGTCATTTCAGCTCTAAAAGTTGGGGGGGATAGGGGTGGGGAGTTTGAAGCTAGCTATGAAATTTTTAAAACATCAAATTCTAAGTAAAACACTTTGATATTTGGCTGTCACTACCATCTGACCACTGTATTAGCAGAAAATAAATTGGAAAAAGAAGGGGAGCTCAGTTTCAAGTGCTATGCTTGCTATAAAAACCCACAAGATTGATTTTATTACCCTTATGATTGATGAAAGCAGTTCTAAGAAAAAAGCTGTCTAAACTGATTCAAAGCCCACTGCAGCTCATCAGAAATGTCAGAGGTGCCTCTGAGTCTATTAAGGATGTACTTTTCAAACTGCTGTGGAGTTTTCCCTCCCCCCCCCCCCCCCCTTCCTCCATTTTCTTTGCATAAACTTTTGTGGTTTTGAGGCTCTCTGTGTCATCTTTTCAGTCTGCCCTTTCCCTTACTTGCTCCTGTCAGTTTATCAACGTGTACTCACGCACAGCGAATAACTGCAAGGGAACAAAACATTCCTTAAATTTGCTTAAACAAGACATTCAATACAATTACACTCGATGGAGATGATCTAACAAACATCACTGCAGTTCAACGAGGAAGCAGTTATGAGCCCTCTTGCTTTTTAAGACGTCCCAGAAACAGTAAAGCAAACTCAGATACTGCATGAGCTCAAGTTCTGTGCTATGGAGGCTCTGGGAGAAAACGAAAAGCTGCGAGTCTACCTTCCCAGTGAAACATTGTAGGTGATTGCTCTAACCTGGGGCACAGTACATTCTCTCCATGGCATCGTTGTCACAGGAATCTTCAACCTCCCTCCACCTGCTAAAATACGTTAGCTGAATGTGTCCTAAAAACAAAACGACAGGAGAAATCAAAACATTTTTCCCTTCCATTTTCTGCAGAAGTGAACTGTAATTACTCCTTTTGTAGCTAAAAACAGTATCATTAAGAATAATGGCATCATTAAGTACTAGAAGCTATTACTGGGGGTGAATTTGCTGCACTGATAATGAAGCTCTAGACAGGAAATGAAGATACTAATTACAAGATAAAACGCCTACTCAGTTAATTGGAAGCAACAGCGAATAAAAAGAAATGCATTTGCAAAAGTTCCTGACCTCTATCATTCAATAAGATGTTGTTTGGGTTCAAATCGCGGCACACAATTCCTTCTCTATGTAAAGCATCAAGGGCTACAACCATTTCAGCTGCCCATCTTTGAATGCAATTCTCTGGAATATAAAACCTGGAGGTTATAGCTAATCTTTCGTCGAGGTCCTGAAAAAGTTGATGTATTTCCTTCTCTCCCGCTACTGTTGTTTTGTCTTCCCTCTTTGGTACTGTCTTCGTACTTTTGGTTGCTGGTGACAAAGTTGAGTGCGGTTCCTCTTTCCCAAAGTCTTCAGTCTGATCAGAAAACAGCAGCATTGCTTCATTTCTTAACACATCTCCATCCAAGCCAACATCTTGAGAACCTGAGAGCGAGTTGGAAACAAATAAACTTTCTTCTTTGCTCGGCACGTCTAAGGAGCAGGCTCCAAGCCCTTGAAACAGAGCCCCGTCTTCTGAACTACCTACCTCTTGGCCAGATGTAAAGAGGGTCCCAAGAGCTCCCTGAGTGACACTGTTTTGTCCATTTGCTTCCCAGTGGGAAGGACCACACACTTCTGGTGCCCCAAGGTTTGGCTCTTGATGAAATGCTTTACATGACTCTGCAGAGTTGTTTAGCTGTAAGACATCAGGTGTTTCTAACAGCTTTACCTCCAACGTGTCCCCATCAGGCTTTTTAAACTTGTGTGGCCTCGATGCTGCTGCCTCTTCTGTTTCATCAGACACACCTGGTAAGTTTATTAAGAGATCAGGCCTTCCTTCATCAGTGCTATTTACATCATCCAAAGCAGCATCCTTAAAGGAGATAACTGGCACAGAGTCATTTGAACCTCTGCTTATGGTGTCGTGAGCTTTGACACCCACTTTGTTCTCTAGGGCATCCAAACTTCTGCCATGATCCAAGACAGAAAACAATGGCTTCAAAGGTTCTGATTTCAGATTATACAATTTTTCTCCAAAATCCAGCCCCAAGAGCTCACTTGTGCTATCTTTGCTGTCTATCCTGAAGAGTTCCATAGGGCTGTTCTTTGATTTAGTTAACGAGTCCAATATCCTGGTAGGGCTAGCCATTTCTGACTCATCGTCATCGATGAACAGCTTTTGTTCCTGAGATGCAACTTGAGAGGTGAAGTTAGCGCTGCCAACAACCCTGCACTTCTGCAAGCAGCTCCTCTCTTTGGTATTTAGACCTTCACTCTCCAGTTTAACCACTGGTTCCTCATTTAGAGAGCCAGAATCAATTTTTTCTTGCCCGTACTCATTGCATAACGTTAAGTAACTAGTAGTGCACTCTTCTTCTGAGCTGGATCCTGAGTCCAGCCACTTGGAACCTTCTTGGCCATCTTCCTGGTTGCTGCTGTCATCCTGAGAGCTTGGTGTTAGGCTGCTCTTTAGTGGGACCACCTGTAGGGAGCTCCCCCCACAGCTTTCTCTGGAATCAGTGCTGCTACCAATTTCTTTAGGATCTGGTGTTGGTTGCTCCAGGTATATTTTAGTAGAACTGGATGTCCTGGGTTCAGGAATGTCAAAGCTCTCTTCAGGACTTCTGTTTAAGAACTTACTGAGGCAAGACCACAATTTTCCTCCTGCAAGAAAAGAAGAGGGGCAAATATTTTAATTTCACTCAAAAGAGAACCAGTTTCCTTATGAAACAGACAAACACCCTCATTGTCACAATGTGCTACCTCCTTATACCCACAGAAGCAAGGTGGATCTTACTACTTTACAGTACTTTACAGTGAGGGTGGTGAGGTACTGGAACAGGTTGCCCAGGAAGGTTGTGGCTGCTCCCTCCCTGGAGGTGTTCAAGGCCAGGTTGGAGAAGGCCTTGAGTGACCTGTGCTAGTGGGAGGTGTCCCTGCCTATGGCAGGGGGTTGGAACTGGATGATCCTTGAGGTCCCTTCCAACCTTACCATTCTGTGATTCTATACTTCAGGGGGAAACAATTACAGGGACCACAACTTGTTTATCAAGCAGATCTGTATTAATATATAAATATTTAAAGAGCTACATCTGAGATTAAGCTTTCAATGAAGTCTTATTTCAGAGTCTGTCTCAAGTTAATGATGGTGACCATTCTCCAGCTGCTGTCTCAAAAAACCAAGCAAAAACCAGGGAAGGTAAAATGTTTTAGTGTCCATCACCAGTTCTGTCTGAACACTTCTATGTCACAGTTACAAGCTCATGAGCAATACTCTGGGAGACAGACTAAAACCTACTCATTAGCAAGTTTGGGAAGGGAATTATCTCTTATTAGCAGGACACTTTAAGGATCTGTATCTCTCTCTCTGAAGAAGTGTTTTTAATTAAATATGGATGTATTCCTCACTTCAACTTCAGAACTCAGTTTTTTACACCTTGATGCATTACACAAGAATTTATCAATACACAGGCAAATGTTAATGCTCCTTCATCTGGAGTATTGTGTACAGTTCTGGAGCCTCCAGCAAAGGAAGGACATGGAAGTGTTGGAGCAGGTCCAGAGGAGGCCATGAAGATGCTCAGAGGGCTGCAGCAGCTCTGCTCTGAGGACAGGTTGAGAGAGTTGGGGCTCTGCAGCCTGGAGAAGAGAAGGCTTCCAGGAGACCTCAGAGTAGCCTTCCAGGATCTGAAGTGGGCTCCAGGAAGGTTGGGGAGGGACTATTGACAAGGTCTTGTAATGGCAGGATGAGGAGGAATGGGTTTAAACTGGCAGAGGGGAGATTGAAAGTGGATGTTAGGAGGAAGTTGTTTGCAGTGAGGGTGGTGAGACACTGGCACAGGTTGCCCAGGGAGGTTGTGGAACACAGAATCACCCAACGTGATCAAAGATCAAAGATCACGTTGGGTGATTCTGTGCTCTGTAACCTCCCTGGAGGTGTTCAAGGTCAGGTTGGATGAGGTCTTGAGTGACCTGTACTAGTGGGAGGTGTCCCTGCCTGTGGCAGGTGGTTGGATCTAGATGATCTTTGAGGTCACTTCCAACCTAAGCCATTCTAGGCTTCTGTAATACACATGCTTTCTGCCATAAGCCACAAATGGATCCATTAGGTCAGGATGACCTATGTCAGCTTCTAGAAGATGATGAGAAAGGATGCCAAGTAAATGGGCAAAAAGAAGCAGTGCTCATAGGGAATGGAACTGCTATATTGACCACTTTACAGCATAAGCTCTCTAAATACACCCAAAGATGCATTCAAAGTACCTACACATGTGCCACACACCTCAGCAGCAAACATGGCTCAGTCATTTCCAGCTACTCTGAGCTAGCCTGGATACAAATGAGCTGCTGCCCTTCCTCAGTGAGACCAAGGTCCCTAGTCCTGGCAGAAGTGCCTGATGAGCATCACCTTGCCTCTGTGGCAGATAGTGGCTCTATACAGACTCTAAGAAGCAGCCATCTGCCTTAAATCCAACACATTACACAGCTGCTCAGCAGAGCAAAGGCAGAGCCATGGCACTGCCATGCCTTCTGAGCCCTGCAGCTCACACAGGACATCAGAACTACTTAAGAACTGATTTGATAAAATTACAACTTCTCCATCCCATAATCAACAATTAATTTCCTACTTTTTATGTTTTTATATCTATCCATGCATTTTCTATGGAATGGCAGGGGGAAAAGAGGAAAAAAGAATGAGAGAGGTAGAGAGAAACATCCATATTTTCATATATGCACAAAAGACTTCCTCCTCTTTTCCACATTTTTATCCACAACAAAAAGCAGCAACACAAAAGTTTATATTTATACCAAGATACTGATGGAACAATTAATTTTATTTATAATTTCAATTAAATTGTTTTAAGCAAACAGTGCTTGCAAATTAAAACTTTGCTCAGCTCATTAGTATGAAATCATTTAGGGTCACTCCATACCAGACAGTAAAATCTCATTTGACAACCACACCCTTTCTACATTTAATAAAACATGCAAAATCTCCTCATCCCACCTGCATTACATTAATTAGGATAAGCAAATGCTCAATATTTCCATCTTCATATTACTAGTATTTATTATCCCAGCACTGCCTCACAAATCATAGAATCAGTTAGGGTTGGAAGGGACCTCAAGGATCATCTAGTTCCAACTCCCTGCTATAGGCAGGGACACCTCCCACTAGAACAGGTCACTCAGGGCCTCATCCAACCTGTCAAAGGGAGCAAGACCCACAAAGACCAACATTACATTTTTGCAGCATTGGACAGTGCCTGGCACAATAGCACCTCAACCTTCAGGCATGCCTTTATCCAAATATTAGCCCCACCAGTCCCTTCCTCAGATGTTAGTATGAACAGGTTTTTCTAATGGACACCTAGGTTAAGTGTGGCCCCAAGGATGTAGAAAGTTCAAAACTTTCTTTCTCTTTTATATTGTCACAGCAGTCACTACTGGATACCAGCCCTGCTTTTACATCTGACATCTGAATGGTTCTCACTTAAATATTCCATACCCTTGTATTAAGACAGTGAGGGGCTGGGCTGCCCAGCAGTATGAAAAGTGAAGAAATTACCTTCACACAACTTCACATTTTACCTACAGATAAGGTCAGGTTGCTCCTGGGATAATTTCTGTCTTCTGCTCCCTCCACCTCACTTGATCATAGAATGGTAAAGTTGGAAGGGACCTCAAGGATCATCCAGTTCCAATCCCCTGCCATAGGCAGGGACACCTCCCACTAGTACAGGGCACTCAAGGCCTCCTCCAACCTGACCTTGAACACCTCCAGGCAGGGAGCAGCCACAACCTCCCTGGGCAACCTGTGCCAGTGTCTCACCACCCTCACTGCAAACAACTTCCTCCTAACATCCACTTTCAATCTCCCCTCTGCCAGTTCAAACCCATTGCCCCTTGTCCTGTCATTGCAAGACCTTGTCAATAGTCCCTCCCCAGCCTTCCTGTAGCCCCCTTCAGATACTGGAAGGCTACTCTAAGGTCTCCTGGAAGCCTTCTTTTCTCCAGGCTGCAGAGCCCCAACCCTCTCAGCCTGTCCTCAGAGCAGAGTTGCTGCAGCCCTCTGATCATCTTCGTGGCCCTCCTCTGGACTCTGAATCTTGATGCAACATTCCATACAGCCTTGACTGGATTTGGCCTCTACTTAAAGTCTTAGTGTAGCTTAAGAAATTAGGAAACCCAAGAAGGATTAAGGAAGGAAAACAGATGTGTTGAGATCAATCTTTTAAAACCCCACAGGGAAAAAAAAAAAATCACTGGAAGAGTCAAGGTCTTTGGTTATGTTTTTAAAAACATTCAATTTCAAATTATTTCAGCAAACCTATAATTTGCAAAAGACATTTAAAAAAAAAAAAATCTCTTCATCTTTACAGTATGCAGGAATTCACCACTACCCACCTATGAAAACAGAACTGGAACAATTATTCCTTTCCCATTTTAAATGTATTCTCTTACTTTAAAAAACATTAAAGAAGTTGCTCATTAATAATCCCTAGGATCTAAACATCACAGTGGAAATGACCACTGACTGCAGCTCCAATTTGTTAAATGAAAGCATTTAAAATGAGTTAAATGCAAAGAGTTAAATGCAAGCAAACACAGGGAGGGGAAAAAATTATTTATTATGCCTAAATATGTTTACATACAAGTATTTTGAGCCTGGCCTCCTGGTCAAGTAGAAATACATAAATAAATGCTATTCAATAATTGTGTTTTATAGTGAAAAACAACAATTTTGTTCCCTTCTGAAAATGTCCCATCCAGGGTCAAACAAGAGTGATATTTATATCTGGGTATGTAATTATGCCTTTATGAATGACATACTAATAATCTTTCCCCTTCTCCCCATGTGTTGTGTAAGATCAAGAAAACCCATTAGCAAGCCATGCTAATATAGTATCAGAAATCTATCAAAACTAAAATTACAGAAATCAATCCAAATAAGTCATTGTCAAACAGTCTAACACACTAAATAACTACAGAAGTTACTGTTTGAGGATGAAGTTTATCAGTGTTTAATACAACTTCGGTGTTAACAGAACTAATTTTGACATGGAAGTGTTGGAGCCAGTCCAGAGGAGGCTACGAGGATGATCAGAGGGCTGCAGCAGCTCTGCTCTGAGGACAGACTAAGAGAGTTGGGGCTCTGCAGCCTGCAGAAGAGAAGGCTTCCAGGAGACCTTAGAGTAGCCTTCCAGGATCTGAAGGGGGCCTACAGGAAGGCAGGGGAGGGACTATTGACAAGGGCTTGCAATGACAGGACAAGGGGCAATGGGTTTCAACTGGTAGAGGGAAGATTTAGACTGGATGTTAGGAGGAAGTTGTTTGCAGTGAGGGTGGTGAGACACTGGCACAGGTTGCCCAGGGAGGTTGTGGCTGCTCCCTCCCTGGAGGTGTTCAAGGGCAGGTTGGAGGAGGCCTTGAGTGAGTTGTACTAGTGGGAGGTGTCCCTGCCTATGGCAGGGGGTTGGAACTAGATGATCCTTGAGGTCCCTTCCAACCTTACCATTCTATGATTCTACGAAGATTATTTTCTTCTCCCATGAACTGACTCTATGCCTGAGCCTAGCTCACTCTTTCTGGTTTTATTAGCACGTGAAAATCCCCAAGCTCTACATTTTTCTGCAGTCATCCAATATAAATACATACTTATTTTAATTGCCTTACTTAAACACATTTCCAATACTCTGGAGGTTATACCTCTGCTTCTGGAAGCAGGTTCTAAAAAGCCAGTGTCCAAAATAATCAACAGGAAATTTCAGTATGAAGTGACCAAGTGATGAAGCTGGATAGGAATCTTCTCGGTTTCATAACATCTTTGTATTATTGGTGACATTTTCTGTAGGTTTTTTTTGTAATAGCACTTGACACCAAAATCATAGAATCAGAGAAAGGTAAGGCTGGAAGGGACTGCAAGGATCATCCAGTTCCAACCCCCTGCCATAGGCAGGGACACCTCCCACTAGCACAGGGCACTCAAGGTCTCCTCCAACCTGGCCTTGAACACCTCCATCATGGGAGCAGCCACAACCTCCTGGGCAACCTGTGCCAGTGTCTCACCACCCTCACTGCAAACAACTTCCTCCTAACATCCAGTCTAAATCTCCCCTCTGCCAGTTCAAACCCATTGCCCCTTGTCCTGGCATTACAAGACCTTGTCAATAGTCCCTCCCCAACCTTCCTCTAGCCCCCTTCAGATACTGGAATGCTGCTCTAAGATCTCCTGGAAGCCTTCTCTTCACCAGGCTTCACAGCCCAAACTCTCTCAGCCTGTGCTCATAGCAGAGCTGCTTCAACCCTCTGATCATCTTCGTGGCCTCCTCTGGACCTGCTCCAACACTTCCATGTCCTTCCTGTGCTGGGGGTTCCAAAACTGTATTTAGGAAATCCCAAACAACCTTTAAGTGGACAATCCAGGCTTCTGAATAATTGTGATTGGATAGGGAAGAAAAACAGAGGACTGAAAGACATCTGTTGGAATTATTCTCCAAAATCAGGCCCAACTCATGCATCACTGCATAAGAATTTGTTTATGGCCAGTCATAAGTCATGCACTCCGTGTGAATTAATATTCTTCCTTGCTGGAAAAAGAACAACCTCAGAATCACAGAACAGTAAGGGCTGGAAGGGACTTCTGGAGATCATCTAGTCCAATGCTCTACTAAAGGAGGTTCACCTAGATCAGATTGCACAGGAACGTGTCCAGGCAGGTTTTTTCTTGAAAGCCTCCAGAGGAGACTTTGCAACTTGTCTGAGCAGCCTGGTCCAGTGCTCCACCATCCTCAGAGTGTTTAAGCAGAACTGCTCATGCTCTAGTTTGTGCTCCTTGCCCCTTGTCAAATCACTGGGCATCACTGAAAAGAGTTCAGCCCCATCCTCTTCATACCAAATTTTTAGACATTGTAAGCATTGGTAAGATCCCCACACAATCTTCTATGCTCCAGGATAAACAGTCCCAGGTCTCTCAGCCTTTCATAGAATGGTTTAGGTTGGAAGGGACCTCAAAGCTCATCCAGTTCCAACCACCCACCATAGGCAGGGAAACTTCCCACTAGAAAAGGTTGCTCAAGGTCTTATCCAACCTGTCCCTGAACACCTCCAGGGAGGTTGTGGATGACAGAATCACAGAACCACAGAATAGCTCCAAATGCTAGGCCTGATCCTGCACACATGTACTGAACACCTGTATGCTTGAGGTCACTCTCACCAGGTAGAATCAATTGCTGCTTTCACACCTTTGGGGCTTTTTGTTTTGTTTTTTGTTTTTTTTACTGACTGCTGCACTTGGGCTATTAAAATCAGTTAAAACAAAGAAGTTTAGCATGCTGAAGTCCCCTTTCAGCCCTACAGGGAAAGCCTTGAAGGGCTTTTTGTGCCCTTGAAGGGTATTTTGTGTTTCATAGAATCATAGAGTGGTAAGGGAAGGGACCTCAAGGATCATCCAGTTCCAACCCCCTGCCATAGGCAGGGACACCTTCCACTAGCACAGGTCACTCAAGGCCTCCTCCAACCTGGCCTTGAACACCTCCAGGGAGGGAGCAGCCACAACGTCCCTGGGCAACCTGTGCCAGTGTCTCACCACCCTCACTGGAAAGAACTTCTTCCCAACACTCAGTTTAAATCTCCCCTCTGCCACTTTAAACCCTCATCCTAACATTACAAGACCTTGTAAGATAGATGCTCCTGTCCCCTAACCATCTTTGAAGCCTTCCATTGGACTCTCTCGAGTAGTTTACTGTCTGTCTTGACCTGTGGAGCCTGGACACTGCAGATGTGGCTTTGAATTGTTGTCCTCCATTTCAGTAAAGACATGCCTACTAGTAAACTTCATCATGTTAATAATATATATCTGACAACTACATAAAATTATGCTCATATGGTTTGTAGGCCAAAAGGATACCAGGCATATAGGCACTATGGTGGGTACAATGTTTCACAGCAGCCCAACAGCAGCATACACATGAACTGGAAACTAATCTCCCAACCTCATCTCCAACATGACCCTAGTTACAAACACCAGACTTACATATACATGGCTGCCTGCACTGCTGCTGGGGAACCTCTGCTACAGCATTTACTGGTTTAGACAAGGAGCCCACTGCCTGATGCACTTGGACCAAGAACTATTCTTTCAACGGAGAGCAGCCCTGAGGAGAGAGACTTGGGGTGATGGTGGATGAGAAGCTCAACATGAGCCAGCAGTGTGCACTTGCAGCCCGAAAGCCAACCAGAGCCTGGGCTGCATCAGGAGAAGTGTGGGCAGCAGGGTGAGGGAGGTGATTCTCCCCCTCTGCTCTGCTCTGATGAGACTCCACCTGGAGTACTACATCCAGTTCTGGAGCCACTATTACAAGAGGGATGTGGAGACGCTGGAGTGTGTCCAGAGAAGGGCCACGAGGATGCTCAGAGGGCTGGAGCTGCTCTGCTCTGAGGACAGACTGAAAGAGTTTGGACTGTTCAGTCTGGAGTAGAGGAGGTTCCCAGGTGACCTTCTTGTGGCCTTCCAATATCTGAAGTGGGCTACAAAAAAGCTGGGGAGGGACTTTTTGGGCTGTCAGATAGTGATAGGACTGGGGGAAACGGAACAAAGCTGGAGGTGGGGAGAGTCAGCCTGGACGTGAGGGAGAAGTTCTTCAGCATAAGAGTGGTGAGAGCCTGGAGTGGGTTGCCCAGGGAGGTGGTTGAGGTTCCATCCCTGGAGGTGTTTAAGGCCAGGCTGGATGAGGCTCTGGGCAGCTTGATCTAGGGCAGGGTGTCCCTGGGCACGGCAGAGGGTTGGAACTAGGTGATCCTTGTGGTCCCTTCTAATCCCAACTGATTCTGTGATTCTACAATGCATCATCCTGAAAAAGGCACTTGCTGAGACCCAGATCATCACGCTCTGCCTTATCACTGTCAAACATTTCCAGCTAGCACCATCTCCCTTCCCAGTGACAAATCCCCATCTCTGGAAGTCAGAGCACTGCAGGGTTGCTGTCTATCAATTCCTGCATGCAGCAAGCCTCTTCACCATGAAGTTTCTTGAGTGCTCTCCAGATTGATGGGAACTCCAACCTGTTTATGATTAAAGAGATTTGACAGCTTCTAACAGCCACTTAAACTTTGATGTCCCATGGAAGCCCCCCAGCCTATTTTTTGAAGCATCTGTTTCTAAAAATTCTGGAGTTAGCAGCGCCAAGAAGCAGCGAGGCCTTATTAACATCAGATTGGCTCTCTACCACACTAGAGTTTGCCAAGTGCTTTCCAACAAAGCTACAAGAAACTTTATGGACTTTTGTGCTTTTGAGATACCCTTGAAGCCTCCAGCTGTGGCCATGAGAAAAGTCTGTAAGAGAACCCAATACCTCACTCTCCAGCTCTGAGCAACTAATCACAGAACGGTTTGTGTTGAAAGGGACCTCAAAGATCATTTAGTTCCAAACTCTGCTGCCACGGGCAGTGACATCCTCCACTAGCACAGGTTGCTCAAGGCCCCATTCAGCCTGACCTTGCAATACCTCCAGGCAGGGGCCATCCATGAGGTCCCAGGGAATCATGGTCCAGTGACTCACCACCCTTATTGTAAATTATTTCCTTCCTGTATCTAGTCTAAATATGGCCTTCTTAAGCTTTGATCCATTCCCTCTTATCCTATCATGACAAGCCCCTGTAAAATGTCCCTTCCCAGCTTTCTTGTAGGTCTCCCTCAGGTACTGGAAGACTGCCACGACATCTCCCCAGACCCTTCTTTAGTCCAGGCTGAACAGCCTGTCCACACAGGGAAGGTGCTCCAGTTCTCTGATCATCTTTCTGGCACTCCTCTGGACCTGCTGCAGCAGTAAAATGTCCTTCTTAAGCTGCAGGCACCAGAACTGGATGCAGCACTCCAGGTTGGGTCTCACAAGAGCAGAGTAGAAGGGGAGAGTCACCTCCCTTGCCCTGCTGGTGACATTTCTTTTGATACAGCTCAGGACATGGTTGGCTTTCTGGGCTGCAAGCACACACTGCTGGCTCACATTTTTTTCCATCAGCTGACACACCCAGATCCTTCTCCTCAAGACTGCTCTCAGCCATTCCTCACCCAGTCTTGATTTGTGCTTAGGATTGCCCTGACCCAGGTGCAGGACCTTTGCACTTGGCTTTGTTGAACTTCATGAAGTTGGCCTGGGCCAACCTCTCCAGCCTGTCTAAGTCCCACTGGATGGCATCCCCTCCCTCCAGTGCATCAGCTGGGACACACAGCTTGGTGCCATCTGCAGACCTGCTGAGGGTGCACTCAATACCACTGTCCATATCAATGATAAAGATGTTAAACAACACTGGACCCTGCCCAGCCCCTGAGGGACACCACTCATTACTGGTCTCCATTTGGACATTGAGCTGCTGACTGCAACTCTCTTGAGTGCAGCCATCCAGCCAATTCTTTATCCAGTGAGTGGTCCACCACTCAAGACCAATGCTTTCCCAGTCTGGTGATCAGGATGTCATGCAGGACAACATCAAATCCATTACATAGTCCAGAAGGATGACATCAGTTACTCTTTTCTTATCCACTCCATCACAGAAAGCCATCAAGTTCATCAGGCAGGATTTGTCCTTGGTGAAGCCACGTTGGTCACCACCAACATGGCATCATTATTTGCCAAAAAATAAAAGTCTTCAATTTGAGCAAGTCTTGGTGTAGCTAAAATAACTAACACAATAAATCATCATCATTTACAAACCTGACTGGAAGAATCTTCTTTCTTATTGGACTAGAACTACTAGGAGTGTGAATGTTAAGTGCATTCACAAAGCCACACAATAAAATGTCATAGACTATTATATTATTATTTATTAACTACAAGCATCTTCTCTATTTATATTTAGTCTGAGATGGACAAAATTTATCTATAGGGATTCCTGACATTATTATCCCTGTAATTTAAAGGACAAGTGCTACTAATGTAAGATGTGACCAAGATCCTCATCAGTGGAGTGAACAAATAGTCACATCATCAGCCCTCACATGTAGTACAACCTAACTTAAAGCCGATTTTTAGTCATGCTTTATTCATGCAGAGCTAGAAAATGAAGCCTTTCTCCTGAATCACTTTGTACTATCAGCCTCATTGAACAGAGTGAGGTGCACAGGTCACACACAGTTCTAGAAGCAACACAAAGTTGCTGCCCCAGTTTGAGATTTGGGTCAGATCCTATAGCTGCAATACACTTTTTGTATGTGTTCTTAGGCAATTTATTCATGGTTTTGTACCACAGCTATCCCAGTTTAGATTAAAATATATTACCCCTTCTCCTCTCCCTTTGCTTGCTCTGAGCCCAGAGAGTAAGGTCCTGAAAGCAAATGACTATCCTTAGAGAAATTAACCTTGATAATGTCACGATCATCAGGGAAAAGTCTTTACAACACATCATAGGTTTTTTTTTTAATGGTTTATAGACAAATATAGAGGTGAAAGTATTTCCAAACTACTCACTGCTTTATCAGAAAATGAGGGAAAACCCTATGCAATTTATAGCTTAGGTCCAGTAGAATCATAGAATGGTAAGGTTAGAAGGGACCTCAAGGATCATCTACTTCCAAACCCCTGCCATAAGCAGGGACACCTGTACAGGTCACTCAAGGCCTCCTCCAACCTGGCCTTGAACACCTCCAGGGAGGGAGCAGCCACAACCTCCCTGGGCAACCTGTGCCAGTGTCTCACCACCCTCACTGCAAACAACTTCCTCCTAACATTCAGTTTCAACATCCCTTCTGATAGTTTAAACCCATTGCCCCTTGTCCTGGCATTGCAAGACCTTGTCAATAGTCCCTCCCAGTCTTCCTGTAGCCCCCATCAGATCCAGGAAGGCTACTCTAAGGTCTCCTGGAAGCCTTCTCTTCTCCAGGCTGCAGAGCCCAAATTCTCTCAGCCTGTCACAGCAGAGTTGCTGCAGCCCTCTGACCATCTTGGTGGCCTCCTCTGGACCCGCTCCAACACTTCCATGTCCTTCCTGTGCTGAGGGCTCCAGAACTGCACTAATATTCCCCAGTTCATCCCAGGTGCCCTACCCCCATTCCTAAACAGGAGCTCTCCCCAGGGAAAAGTACTCCCCTCTCACCAGCACCTTGTCTCTCAAATCCAAGATTACCCATATCTCTCTCCCCTGTCTCCTACTTGCATGCCTTGACCCACAGATGGAAGAAAGGTGAAGTAAGCTGTAGATGTCTCCAAGTAGGTGTTTGCTGCCTGGTTTGCCACAGTGAGGGTGCCTGACAGACACCACCTTTGTATCACAGTATCACCAAGGCTGGAAGACACCTCAAAGCTCATCAAGTCCAACCCATTACCACAGCCCTCAAGACCAGACCATGGCACCAAGTGCCACGTCCAAACCTGCCTTGAACACCTCCAGGGACAGTGACTCCACCACCTCCCTGGGCAGCCCATTCCAGCAGTCAATGACTCTCTCAGGCAACAACTTTCTCCTCACCTCCAGACTAAACTTCCCCTGGCACAGCTTCACACTGTGGCCTCTTGTTCTGCTGCTGCTTGCCTGAGAGAAGAAAGCAACCTCCTCCTGACTACAATCACCCTTCAGGTAGTTGTAGACAGCAAGAAGGTCTCCCCTGAGCCTCCTCTTCTCCAGGCTAACCAATACCAGCTCCCTCAGCCTCTCTCCATAGGGCTGTGCTCCAGGCCTCTCCCCAGCCTCGTTGCCCTTCTCTGGACACGCTCAAGCACCTCAATGTCCTTCTTCAATGGAGGGGCCCAGAACTGGACCCAGGACTCAAGGTGTGGCCTAAGCAGTGCAGAGTCCAGGGGGAGAATGACCTCCCTGCTCCTGCTGGCCACACTCTTACTGATGCAGGCCAGGATGCCATTGGCCTTCTTGGCCACCTGGGCACACTGCTGGCTCATGTTCAGGTGGGTGTCAATCAGCACCCCCAGATCCCTTTCTGTTTGGTTGCTCTCCAGCCACTGCCACCCCAGACTGTAGCTCTGCATGGGGTTGTTGTGACCAAAGTGCAGTTATTGGCTTATTAAACAAATGGTTGGGAGTACTGCACAAAGCTCTGTGTTGCACAAACCTGATTTAGAAGGCACTTAGTAAATTAAAAATCTTTCCCCCATAGAACTGAAAATATGTTACAGTCAATACTAGGAAGAGCAAGACATTCAGGCCAAGTACATTTCACTGGATTCGTGACCATGTGAAAGGTGACCAAGAGAAAGTCGTTCCTTTTTAAGGACAGCACCCCATCTATGGCAAATAGTAAGCTGAGGTTTCTGTACCAAAATGAAAGAGTTTTCATAGAATCATAGAATGCTTTAGGTTGGAAGGGACCTCAAAGATCATCTAGATCAAACCCATAGGCAGGGACACCTCCCACTAGTACAGGTCACTCAAGGCCTCCTCCAACCTGGCCTTGAACACCTCCAGCATTGGAGCAGCCACAACCTCCCTGGGCAACCTGTGCCAGTGTCTCACCACCCTCACTGCAAACAACTTCCTCCTAACATCCACTTTCAATCTCCCCTCTGCCAGTTCAAACCCATTGCCCCTTGTCCTGGCATTACAAGACCTTGTCAATAGTCCCTCCCCAGCATTCCTGTAGGCAGTGAAAGGCTACTCTAAGGTCTCCTGGAAGCCTTCTCTTCTCCAGGCTGCAGAGCCCCAACTCTCTCAGCCTGTCCTCACAGCAGAGATGCTGCAGCCCTCTGACCATCCTCATGGCCTCCTCTGGACCCGCTCCAACACTTCCACGTCCTTCCTGTGCTGAGAGTCCTCAGAACTGCACACGACTCCAGGTGAGGTCTGATGAGAGCAAAGGGTCAGAATCCCCTCCCTTGCCCTGCTGCCCACACAGCTCTTGATGCAGCCCAGCACACAGTTGCTGCCTGGGCTACACTCACACTGCTGGCTCACACTGAGCTTTTCATCAACCTTTTGATCATGTAACATCTCCATTTTCCTCACTGTTGTCACAATAAAATTATGCATCCCAGAAGATTATCATTGTCAGTTGATCACATTAAGCCTTCTTTAAAATGCTTGTTCTGCCTATCTGAACACCACTGCCCCACCCCCAGATTCCACTACTACTTCCCCCAGTTTTCCATCTGTCTTGAGAAAGAATGCTCTTCCTGAAGCAAAGAGAAAAAGTACAGGTCTTCAGAAATTGCACAAATATTCAAAACAGGTTTTTTTAAACTATTATTTTAATCCTGTCTCTAATACTTTGGGCAGGATAAATGTTTGTTGGTTTGTTGTTTTTTTTTTAAAGGGTTGCTTTTTTTGCTTGTAAGGGATTTTACTTGGGCTTTAAAAAGAAAAATTATTTCTCCAAATAAAACACACTACTGTATGTGGAGATAATAAGTTTAAGGGAGTCTTGAAGTTATTCTGCTGAATTGCACACACCTCAAGAAAAGCAGCACTGTACAGAGCAGGACTACACTGTCAGGATCACCATCAGGCAGTACTGTAATACGAGGCCTTTCTTCATGCATCACTGCTCACAGGAAAAATTAAGTCACATGCAGCAGAGAAACAGTCATTCATGCTGTAAAGTTAACTTCAACTGGCCTCATGTGACAAGTTATTCTTGAAAAGGAGCCACCAATCTCAGTCATCAGGAAAAAAAAAATAAAACAATATTCAATGTAATAAAATTATCTTCTCTATCGGTTAGCTTAGTTCCTTCACATTAGCTGTTCTGATTGAATTATTAACATTTCCTAAAGAGAGAACTATTAGCAACCCCCAAATTTATATTCTGCACTCATTCTAAATAAATATGGGTAATTACATTTAGGGAATATTTAAACCCAGGTGTTAGATTAAAAAAAAAAAAAAAAAAAAAAAGTAATTATTTTGGGCCACCTGTTCCCTGTACAGTTAACAGGAATTTTATAAATAGTTTGAAGGCATAACTCTGTGGTTCTGCTTTGAACTCCTGTGTGATGCCACTAGCTATTTTCTTAAAAATTCAGATCAGAATAACTTTGCTGTATTAACCAAGAGGAAAATGTTCCAGTGCTTCAGCAGAGGGTTATTAAGTTCCAGTGTAAATAACTGCCATTTTAAAAACAAGATGCTAAAAAGATTTAATAGTCAAGAGTTTACAAAAGCAGCCAAAGACTCATCTCCAAGGCATGACTGTAAACACTGCTGGCAGTTGCTGCAGTCAATGCACTAAAAATGCTAAGAGATGCTAAAAAGTCAGTTTACAGAAAGTAGCCAAAGACTAACCTCCAAGACATGACTGTAAACACTGCTGGTAATTGCTGCAGTCAATGCACTAAAAATGCTAAAAAGCCAAAGTTTACAAAGCAGCCAAAGACTAACCTCCAAGACATGACTAAACACTGCTGGTAGTTGCTGCAGTCAATGCACTAAAAATGCTAAAAAGCCAAAGTTTACAAAGCAGCCAAAGAGACATCTCAAAGATACGACTGTAAACACTGCTGGTAGTTGCTGCAGCCAAATCACTAAAAATGCTAAAAAGCCAAAGTTTACAAAGCAGCCAAAGACTAACCTCCAAGACATGACTAAACACTGCTGGTAGTTGCTGCAGTCAATGCACTAAAAATGCTAAAAAGCCAAAGTTTACAAAGTAGCCAAAGAGTCATCTCAAAGATATGACTGTAAACACTGCTGGTAGTTGCTGCAGTCAATGCACTAAAAATGCTAAGAGATGCTAAAAAGTCAGTTTACAAAAAGTAGCCAAGACTAACCTCCAAGACATGACTAAACACTGCTGGTAGTTGCTGCAGCCAATGCACTAAAAATGCTAAAAAGCCAAAGTTTACAAAAGCAGTCAAAGACTAACCTCAAAGATATGACTGTAAACACTGCTGGTAGTTGCTGCAGTCAATGCACTCACTCTTTCGTAGGAAACAAAGGGTTGGCAACTTTCAGTATTGCTACAATTCAAGTAACCCATGAGGGTTTGAGGCCATTTGAAACAGGAATCAGACCTACTGCAGAACGAGTTGGAAAAAGGGGGAGGGACAGAGGACAGGAGTGAAGTGCCTTCCACCACATCTCTTCAGAACACTAGAAATATTTTAATTAGCTGTGTAAGAGATTAATTCGACAACAAAATGTAGCATTGAGTCAAACTTAAACCTTTGACTCTTCTCAACAATACACTTCAAGGAGTGACAAACCTTCTGCGTGCTGCAGCACGAGAAAGACAGACTCCTCGGAGATGATGTACTTGTGCAGACACACCATGTTGGGCACGCAGCGGGGGATGATGGTCGTTCTGCTCCTGCTGTACTCACTACTTTTCCTTAGACCCTGACAGAGAACAAAAAGGTCAGTTGTACCCTCAGTTGCCTTTGGAGCCTGCTGTGCTCTGTGTTTATCAACCAAACTAATCTATCCGAGTTACTCTGGGCTTCAGAGAAACCACTCATCTGCTGCTCTATGCCCCTCGGTCCCCCGAGGCTGTGCTGATGGCATCTGGCGCATTTCCAGAGAACAGAAGATGGCACAAAGCTGCCATTAAAATCAATTACATGGGTCAATGTTTTTATTAGAATCTCTCCCGAACTAAGTCATCAGGATGACACTCAGTTATTTCCCTGTGACCTTTTTTTAAAATTTTATTTTTGTGTGTGACCAAAAGACACTATGAAAAACATTCGATCCAAGTTCTAAAGACAAAAGAATGCCTTAGCCTCGTAGGTACCCCTCACATTTCCACTGTACTTTACTAAAGACAACAGCCAGCACAACAAAAAGGAAAGGGAAGGATTAGTCTCCTCCAGAGGTAATGATTTTTAGGAGGTAGCACCGAGATGAAGTTGCCAGAAGTGAAAAAATTGATGTGGGAGAGAGAAAGAGAGGGAAGAGGGAAAAAAAAGTCAATAGTGTGACCTATTACAATATTGATAAACATAAGCAGTTAAATGGGAAATTCAATGTTACTCTATCTGCCAGTAGACAAAACGAGGTTCTAATACACAATATTCACAAGTAATCCTTTCTGAGGAACAAACAGGGCTTCTGTACACTGCACACACTTAAGCCAAGCAATTTCAAGGGCCAGATGCACAAAGTTAAGGCAGGGTTGTAAGCCAGATCTGAAGCAAAGTTACAAAATGTTAACTAATTAGAGCTCCATGTTTGGGGGACAGGTTTTCAGCCCTCCCTCCCATCAGCAGCAGAGTACATGTCAAGGGGAGCCTAAAATAATGGCCACAGTAACAATACTCATACTAAACTAATCCTCAGCAGCACAGATGCTTCAAGCAAATTGAGATCTTGATCTGAGCACTTTTCTGAAACACAAAAGAGTAATGTGAAAAATTTTATTCTGACCAATTAACTATTCATTAATTCTGTCATTTAGTAACATTAAATTCAGTTTTCACAGTCTGCTGATGTCAAACATAGGAAGGCTCTTTTGAGCAAGACCAGTCCACATTTCATCCAGCATCCACTCTGGCCAGTATTATTTTCTTCAGTTAAGGGAAGACCAAACACATAGTGCTAAGGATGTTCTTGGGCTAAGGAAATTTTTCACCATCAGCAGCCTGCACATGTCCTGAGCCACTAGGGCTTTACAGATATTTTACACAGCACACAGAAACCACGACCTTTTTTTTTTTTTCTTTTTTACCAAAGCCTGCTAAGGTGTTCACCTCAACAATCAGTGGCAACTCAAGTGAGTAAACCAGCACATTTGAGCCCTAGAGATGTTACAGAGAAAAGAAAGGAAAGCAACTGAACACCAGCACAATGAATTTCAATGCACATAACAGAGATATTTGTTTTAACATAATATATGTATTTTAATATATAAAATAGATGTTAATATATCTGTATATATTTATATATATTTTTTTATATATATGTGTGTGTGTGTGTGTAATAATTCCATATATTAGATACAAATTGATCTTTGTGTGATGGTGTAATTTAGGAGGTCACACAGTTCAGAGAAGTAATAAAAGGCTTTACTCACCTTCAGTATAAAAGTCTGCTGTGTTCGAGTATCCATGATAAGCAACACCTAGTAAAAAGCATTCAGAGAAATAGTTAAGATTCACATGAGTAAGTTAACAAAACAGTTATTTAAATGTTAAAAATGCTCTCACAAAAGGAAGTGATATAAGTAATGATTTAAAAAGAAAATAATAACTTTGAGCCCTGTAACAATCTGTCTTTTTTTTTTTCTTTAGATCTCTAGAGAACTACCAACGATGTCTCCTGATTCCCAGTTAGCTAATCTCAAGAATGAATCCTAACCTGGTCACAGAAATACCCAGTGCTTTGTCATTGCAGCCATAACCTAGCAGAACCTGCTTTATAGGAATGCAATGGTAGCAACATGATGAAGCACAAAAAGTAACCTTCACATCGTATTGCCTTCCTATGCTACTTACACTTAAATCCTCACTGTACCTGCCTTACCACTGCAACACTTTTCCCCACCAGGCTTCCTATACAGCAAATGTATTGCCTGCCAGTAGGTTACCAGACAGGGATTTTCTTGTGAGCTTGGGTTGCTTGGGTATTTTGGGGTTTGTTTTTTTTTTTTTTTGCAGAGTGGCTATAGCCTTGCTTTCCAGTAAACTAAACTACAAGTTGAACATGCACATGTCCAGGGGGAAAAAAAAGTCTTATCAATTGCATAGTAACTGCTGTCTCATTCCTCCACTGCCATTTGTTTTGCAGTCCCTCTACTGATAGCATTTTAAACACAGCACAGCAATGAGAGAAGTACTAAAATAATGAATACCTGCAACTTGCATTTGTTTATGTGTTGAAAACAAAACAAAGATATGTATGTGCATATATACTTAGGAAACTGCTTCTTTAGGGAGTTGGAAACCTCTGCTTTTCTGTCTTCAAACTGCCTTGATCAGGAATCAAAGGTATTCAAACTCCAAGAGCACAGATGTACTTGGAAAGCACCAGGTGTAAGACAGCCACAAGAGAAGCACAAGCCCAACCTTCCTCTAGCAACAAGAGTGTGCATGCACTCTTTATGTAGAATAGACATTGTAAACTTACAGGATAAATATTCACATAGAGTTATAACAAAATAGGTAGGCTCCAAAATCAGCACCTCAAAGACTGCGAACGACAATTGGCATTATCAAACTTTGACTTCAATAGACCTGATGTAGCAACTCCAAGCCAAAAAAACAACAGGCAGTGAAGACCAAGTCAGCTTGCTTCAGGAAAGCCTTCCTGGAAGTAGAGGAATGATATGCCAGGAGAAAGAGTGTTGGATTCATCAGGTGACAGAACAACAACACAGCAGTCCCCCTGATGTCCCTCCTGTGTGGAGCAGTGATGCTGCCATGCAGCTGTCTCTGAAAGGGTGAAATCTACCAGGTTGACATTCTGACTTTTCCCCCAGCAAGGGATCTGCAGAAGCAGCCATCCTGTGCAACAGCCACAGCAAGGTGAGCTGGAGACATGCAAAAAGCCCAGGAGCAGCACAGCCAGGTCAGGGAGGATCGCAGGGCTGGGCTGTGCCGGTTTCCCTCCAAGAAGCAGCTGCAGCAAAGCAACCTTTGCTCTTTGGGGTCACCACATTCAAAAGACTGCCCTTTGTCTCTCCCATTACAACTCTAAGCATTTCAAGCAAGAGAAGAAGCAGATCCTTTTCTAATCATTCTTCTCCATCAAATTTCACCAAAAGAAATAGTGACAGATGCTTCATCGCCACAATGACCTCTTCTTTTACTAGGGTTGCACTCAATTTTAAAAGGTGCTCTGGATCTTTTGGCTAAACAAATAAGTAAATAAAGAGTCAAGACAAGTTGATGTTACTGAGATTCTTTGACAAAGGAATGACAGTTTTCATATCAAGGGCATGGTAGGGAATGTCCATAGAGTTTGGCAAACGCACATTCGGACCTCTTACCTGGGGCTTCTAGAAAGAGTAGAAATCAGTTGAATAAAAAAAATTTAAAACTGGGTTTGTTATCCTTGCTTAACCAAAAGGTGCAAAATTTAAAAAAACATTTTTTTTTTAAAAACAGGGACAAAAAAATCAAACAATAAAATCAAAATAATAATATAAGCCACTTTACAAGATGTGCCAAAAGATGCCAAAATCAGTTCAGAAATGATTATGTGTTTGCAGTCACTCTCCTCCTTCTTCTCTCAAGTTTGTAAACAGACACTGTTCACATTGAAGCAATAAATATGAGAACATATGTGATTTTTTTTTTCTAAATGTGCCCTTTGACTGTCAATGTCTACCAAACAGGTGTTGGCTAAATGATTATAAATTGGCCTCTGGATACACCTCTTCAGCTGAGCCGTACAGGACTGGCGATAATATAATTAGACCTAAAAACATCAGGCTGGTGAATGCTTTCCATCTGTTTGGCAATAATGTTTAGTTAACAATAGTCTTTAAAAGAAGCACCTTCAACTTGAGTTCTTAAAGTTATTTATAGGGCCATTCTTAACACACCAGCACTCCTGCTAACAAGAGCTTTAGCCACTTGGAAATTATTAGCCATAAGGTTGTTTATGAAAAGGAATGGCAGCATTTAACATCTGTATCTCTCCAGATTTACAAGCATCAACCTCATTTAAAGTCATTTCTTAATGAACAGTTTTGTGGGTTGTATTAATATTATAGTTGCATGCACAAAGATCATAAGGAGCCAAACATTTTTTTATTTATTTTTTTTTTAATACCAACAGTAGGCCAATCAAGTAATGAAGCTGTCAGCATAAAGGACAGAACAATAGCTTCTTTAACCCTCAAACAGGATTTGTTCAGTTGCAGAGCAGAAGACACCAAATTAAAAACTGCTCATGGGTTTGCTCACCTTTATAAAGACAAAAATCTAATTTGGTACTAATTTGATACAATTGTCTTTCCAATAAAAGGCTCCTAAAGCCATCTTTTATTCCATGATAAAACAACTGCTAGAACTAAAACTGTCATGAAATAATTACCTTTGATAGGATACGTTATTGCACAAATACAATTAATGTATTCCTCCCTTTCATTTTTCACACTTGCTTATCAGCACTGGATTAGCATATGGTGCAGACTACTGAGCCCTGGCCCTGTAAGACAACCTATGGAATGAGTACCACTAACACAAATAAAGCAGACAACAGGTCCCTTTAGGGCTAGCTTCATCTGTTGTTGTAATACAACATCAAAATGAAAGCAGTAGCCACAATTTCATAACAACAAACAATGTTTGTGTGCTTTTGAGGTTCACTACCAAAATAAGCTAACCAGTCTAAGCAGTTTCTTTCCTTTTCCTTCCCATCCAGCATCATGCCTTGCCCCAGTGTTGCTTATCTACAGCTCCACATCATTTTGTGGAAAAATTATTTCTTTGCTGATTCTTTGTGTCCAGTTCTGGGCCCCTCAATTGAAGAAGGACATTGAGGTGCTTGAGCATGTCCAGAGAAGGGCAACGAGGCTGGGAAGAGGCCTGGAGCACAGCCCTATGGAGAGAGGCTGAGGGAGCTGGGATTGTTTAGCCTGCAGAAGAGGAGGCTCAGGGGAGACCTTCTTTGCTGTCTACAGCTACCTGAAGGGTGCTTGTAGCCAGGAGGAGGTTGCTTTCTTCTCTCAGGCAAGCAGCAGCAGAACAAGAGGCCACAGTCTCAAGCTGTGCCAGGGGAAGTTTAGGCTGGAGGTGAGGAGAAAGTTGTTGCCTGAGAGAGTCATTGACTGCTGGAATGGGCTGCCCAGGTTGGTGGTGGAGTCAGCGTCCCTGGAGGTGTTCAAGGCAGGTTTGGACGTGGCACTTGGTGCCATGGTCTGGTCTTGAGGTCTGTGGTGGTGGGCTGGACTTGATGATCTTTGAGGTCACTTCCAACCTTGCTGATACTGTGATTCAATACCCACCTTTTTGCAAGGCTGTTTACCTCCAAAGGGGCTCCAAGAAGCCCAGTAAGAGCCATAAAAATAATGTTGGAAATTCACCTGTTGATGTTTCATCTGGCCTTGGCATACTGTAGATTTTAAGAGGGCCCATCAAACCAAAAACTTGCTTTAATGGGAAGCACCCTGCCTGTGTACCACAAAGAGATGGTTTAACCAGATTCACCCAAAGAATTAAGGGACTGTGTCAATTAATAAATCATTACCAGAAACCTGACATTTGAAGGAGGGATAAGATCAGGAAAGGGATGCTCACAATTGTATTTGCTTGACTTTTTATCCAGGTCAGCTTTCAGATATGCTACCAGGCTGTTGCAGGAGAACATAGAATCATAAAGTTGGAAGAGACCTCAAGGATCATCCAGTTCCAACCCCCTGCCATGGGCAGGGACACCTCCCACTGGTACAGATCACTCAAGACCTCATCCAACCTGGCCTTGAACACCTCCAGGGAGGGAGCATCCACAGCCTCCCTGAGCAACATAACAGCAAGCCTGCCATCAACCCAAATGCCAACTTACTCTCCTCACCACATGCTTAACAGGCAACTTCTAGAGAATGGTGCTGTACAACAAGTCTTTCCTGATTGCACTCCTTCACACTTCACAGTATCACAGTATCATCAAGGCTGGAAGAGACCTCAAAGCTCATCAAGTCCAACCCATTACCACAGCCCTCAAGATCAGACCATGGCACCAAGTGCCACGTCCAAACCCGCCTTGAACACCTCCAGGGACACTGACTCCACCACCTCCCTGGGCAGCCCATTCCACTCTTTCTACTTCTTTCCCTCTGCTAAAGGGATTGCTTCAGTAATTCTTTTTGCTAAGGTTTCTTTTTAAACTGCAAAATAAAAAGTCTCCATCTTAATGGCACAGTGGAACACAACAGGATTCCACATAGCATTGCCTATGGCATAACACTGCTCTTCTCCAAAGCAGATCAACAGAGATGCACACATTAGACTAGGTTGCTCATGGTTTACACAGGTTGATGGAAACTGTTTTCACTGATGATGACTACTGTGTAACTTGTAATATTTAATACCTCCTAACAATAAGCTGTCAGCTCTAACAGTCAGCATCCTGTCTCAGAGGTGAGGGAGAAGAACACACAGCAGGGCATTCCTGGGCACTGAGCAACTAGAGTGTGACACAGAAGGAGACAAGGCAAAATCCTATTTGTAATACTAATACATGAGCAGAGTCAAGGTCTGCACATCATGCTGGCTTTTAAGGCACTGCTGCTTACTTGCTCTTCCTCTATTCTTCTGCACTGACGATCACCTCAATGTGGCCAAATCCACTGACAGGTAAATAGCAATTGCTACAAATAAATATCTAATGTAAATATGTGTCTTCAGCAGCACAGGCAACCCTGTTTTGTATAAGCACTTGAGCTCTCAGGCACATCCCAAAAAACAAATGAACACAGCTACACTGCAGAGCAGCATCTCAGCACCATCCTTCCACGATGCCAAACAGAAGTTTCTACTTGCAATTTATTTCTTTCTTTTTCCCCCCCCTCTAAGTCAAGGGTTAATTCTGATGCTGACAGCAGTTACTTAAAAAAGAAAAAAAAATAGTTTCTTAGATTTAATTTACAGCTTAGTGGAAAATAAATTAAACTCAATTCAATATAGGAGGTACAATTAATTGTCTGGTAAATAACCATAGTCTAGTTTTAAGAAAGCAGTTAATTTTAAGATCCTTCAAATGCAGAGAAATTAGCAAATGTTTCAGTATGCTAATTTATTTTAATTAAAAGATATTTCTGCCATAAAAAGTCCTTTCATATGCACTACTGATTCTTCATCAAACGTTAAGTTTCCAACTTAACACCAGTATAGCCGGTGGCAGCCTGAAGGTTTACCATCTGCTGCCACCCAAAGTCACGGTGGCCACCTTCAGAACATATGCATCAAAGCCCTGAGATAAGAGACCGAAGGAACACTGCAGAAGTCAGCATAAGGGGAATCACAAACCCAGAGGCAGGCAACAGGCAAGTCACCAGGAAAAAAGAACGTGGTGAACCATCAGTCACCCTTCTCATCACCCACCCAAGGTCACCAGGGACAACATTGGAAGAACTAAGGACTGCTCTAAACACGCTGCTCTCCTGCGGGTGGCTTTAACATAAATGCAGTCTTCTGTCACACTGCAGACATTTGCTTCCCTAGTTACCCTTCTTTTCCGGGTTTTCTTCCCCTCCTTTTCCTTTCACCCCATATCTAATTGTGCTGGTTTGAGGCTAATTGGAATATTTTAATAGAGAAAATTACACTTTAGGCTGTGAAAGGAAAACATCATGATGTCTACTGCACTCATAGGCTTGCTGAGATGCTTGGGAAAAAATAATTCAAAACATTAGATAAGGCAGTCTCAGTCTGTCTCTCTCTAGGGGCACAGCGTCTCGGGTGGTCTAGCTTCTGGTTTCTCCTTGTTGATTAATCTTCACAAACCACTTTCCTTCTAATCCCCCTGGTCCATCCTCCAAGCTCACCTTGCATGTAAGGCAAACCTTGGGGTAAGGTACAGGGGTGTGGAGAAGGTGGAAGGGTGGTTGGGAGCCCCTCCTGCGGTCTCTGATTTCTGGGAGGGGAGTTGTGTTTCTGTATTCCCTTTAACTTGTCTATGTCTGTAACTATTCCTGTCTATCTCTGCTTGTACATTGTGCTGAGCTGTAAATAGAGCTTCAGTCCTTAACTTCCAGCTGGCTGAGTTCTAGTCTGGGTCATTTTACAAAGTGTGGGGGGCAGGGAACTCCCAAACCATCACACTAATAATGACTCTTTTTTTTTTTTTTCTTCCCAGTCTCCACACGCCCAGGATGTGGCACAGAACATACCTGTGCTTTGTCTTTACTTGAATAGGTTTTAAAACAGATCAAAACCAATTCCTCAAAACACATTTGATTACAAAAGCATGGCTTTTAAGTTCATTGACATGAGCTGAAAAATAGCTTGTGCATGATCAAAGAATACAGAATAGGATCTCTAACTGCTGGACCAGATACCAGACAAGTTTTAAAGACAAAACACAGCTAAAATCAGCTCCATTGTGTTACTAAATTTGCCATTCTACACTTAGAACACATAATCATAGAATGGTAAGGTTGGAAGTGAAAGTGCCCCTTTACTCTGCTCTTGCCCCTTTACGCTGCTCTCCTCAGACCCCACCTGGAGTCCTGTGTGCAGT
>VWZE01000342.1:31922-44307 GCA_013396675.1 Eubucco bourcierii | reverse complement strand
GGGGGGAAAAAGAAAAAAAAAAAAGCTATCCATTTTATGATTCCTAAGGTAATAGAGGAAGATAAAAAAATCCAAATTCAGTTGAGAAATCAATACAACTCTCAGTATGTTTATTTATTAACCCAAGCAAGTTGGATTTAGAATCATAGAATCATAGAATAGTAAGGTTGGAAGGAACCTCAAGGATCATCTAGTTCCAACTCCCTGCCATAGGCAGAGAAACCTCCCACTAGTACAGCTCACTCAAGGCCTCGTCCAACCTGGCCTTGGACACCTCCAGGGAGGGAGCTTCCACAACCTCCCTCTGCAACCCGTGCCTCACCACCCTCACTGTAAAGAACTTCCTCCTAACATCCAGTCTAAATCTCCCCTTTACCAGTTGAAACCCATTGCCCCTTGTCCTGTTGTTGCAAGACCTTGTAAACAGTTCCTCCCCAGCCTTCCTGTAGGCCCCCTTCAGATACTGGAAGGCTGCTATAAGGTCCCCTCGAAACCTTCTCTTCTCCAGGCTGAAGAGCCCCAACTCTCTCAGCCTGTCCTCATAGGAGAGCTGCTCCAGCCCTCTGATCATCTTTGTGGCCCTCCTCTGGACCCGCTCAAACACTTCCATGTCCTTCCATTAGTTATATTGAAAATATGAGAGAGGAAATTAAGTATTAGTGGCCTCACTGCATTTGAGTTTCGTGTTAAAATTCCTGCAACTCTTTTAAGCAATCAAATTGGAAACAATAGCTCTGTTACTTCTGCCGGAAGCAGCAGGTGAACATATGCAAACCACATTCAGTTTCCCTGTTCCCTCAGCCTCTTAAATAGTAACAATTAGAATTTCAAGGTGTTGGTTGGATCCCATGGTCTTTGGTTCAGCACTTTTTGTCAAATCACACCTGAAGAAACACAGAATCAATTCACATACCTAAAGATATTAGCCCAACCTCACTCTTGGTGCAAGTTCCTTTATTGAAAAGTCCCTAAAATGAAGAATGAGTTTGATTCCCTTCTGGTGACTGGAACGAATTTGCAGAACTCAAAAGACACTACTCAGATTTGCCTGTGAGACTACCTGCTGTTAGATTTATATAAATATTTGGATCTATTTATACCCTGTTCAAGGAGATGTTAGGTGGTGTAGAATCAATGTGAGCTCATCACAGTGCTCTGGCTACTAGATAGCATCGCCTGCTTTACTAAGTCAGTAGCAGAGAGGCTGGGAGAGTGGATCTGAAAGTGGATTCTGACAGCTACTTGCTGAAATGTGGCACTGCTGATTTATGTGTTGCTGAAAGCACAGTTCCTATTCTAATTTGCCAGTAAAGCTGCTGTAACTGTTAATGGCATCATGGATTCACAGGGGAATCATAACCTTGAACATGTCTTCATGGACAAATTCAGAGTAAAAGTATTACAATGGAATTTTATGCCTGCCTTTGTTCAGGTCACTTGGCAGGACTTGATTTTATCAGTCAGTCTGACTCTCCAAAGTGCTTTTGCTGTTTAGTTGAGTGGATTTACATAGATTTGCAAGAACAATATGAGATGAAAAATTAGAATGTCATCTTTGCTTAATGACAGTTTAATTACAAGTTGTACAGCATCCCATCAGAACTGATTCTGCCCTTTATGATGTCCAAATGTTTTAGATTTATATACTTTGTTTTATATTGAATCTTTCATTGCTTTGCAATTTATTTTTTAAACACTGGATGAAAGTGTACGTTAATTTTTAATTTTTTTAAAAGAAATGCTGTCCTAAACCCATAATGTCCTTGAATTAAGAATGTGGCCATACATTTGGTCTAAGGACATAATCTAGAATTGACCTCATCATGTCCAACTTGTCTGATACAGTCCCTCTTGGTCTTTTGGGCCCTTGGTTAAGAAATATCACATAATTGTCTGAACCAAGTGTAAGAGTCGTAGAACTACTACTCACATTATTTGTAAAGCAGAGGATAAGTGTGATATGACTTATATATACAGATATATGTGTGTGTGTGTGTGTGTATAAAATTTATTTGGCCAGTGGTTACATTTTGAGATAAGTAACAGCAAAAATGACTGTTCTGAATCTACAGGCATGGTTGTGAGTTAGTAAACAGCTTCCAACACTATGAACATAACTAAAGAACTGATCATAGAATCATAGAATGGTAAGGTTGGAAGGGACCTTAAAGATCATCTGGTTCCAACCCCCTGCCATAGACAGGGACACCTCCCACTAGTACAGGTTACTCAAGGCCTCCTCCAACCTGGCCTTGAACACCTCCAGGAAGGGAGCAGCCACAACCTCCCTGGGCAACCTGTGCCAGTGCCTCACCACCCTCACTGGAAAGAACTTCCTCCTAACATCCAGTCTAAATCTCCCCTCTGCCAGTTTAAACCCATTGCCCCTCATCCTGTCGTTGCAGTACCTTGCAAATAATCCCTCCCCAGCCTTTCTGTAGGCCCCCTTCAGATACTGGAAGGCTACTATAAGGTCTCCTTGAACCCTTTTTTCTCCAGTCTGAAGAGCCCCAACTCCCTCAGCCTGTCCTCATAGGAGAGCTGCTCCAGCCCTCTGATCATCTTTGTGGCCCTCCTCTGGACCCGCTCCAACACTTCCATGTCCTTCCTGTGCTGGGGGTTCCAGAACTGCACACAGTACTCAAGATGGGGTCTAATGAGAGCAGAGTAAAGGGGGAGAATCACCTCCCTTTCCCTGCTGGCCACACTTCTCTTGATGCAGCCCAGCACTCGGTTGCTGTCTGGGCTGCATGTGCACACTGCAGGCTCATGTTGAGCTTTTCATCAACCCAGACCCCCAGGTCCTTTTCCTCAGAGCTGCTCTCCAACCATTCACCACCCAGCCTGTATTTGTGGTTGGGATTGTGCCTACCCAGGTGCAGGACCTTACACTTGGCCTTGTTGAATCTCATGAGAGATTCAACATGATGATTCCAGTATCAATATCTCTCTTTTGTGTCAACTTTCTCAGCAACTAAAGAACTACAAGTAAGAGCGCTCTTCCCCTTGTGTTTGAAGAGTGCCTCATCTATCAGTGCCCTGGTAGGGAGCCTTATATGCTACCATAATAGAAAGAATAATTTGATTTAGTTTGTTTTCACTCTGAGTCCTTAAAAATGAATAGTGATGAGGATGACTGTTCTCTCATAAAAGTAGAATTGGCTTTTGTTCTACTGAAAGAAAGCATTTTGAACAGCCTGGTATTATTGTGGGATTATAAGTGTAAACTTCATGTTGCTATTCATACTCTTCCTCACTTTACTGGCATTAGAGTCATTGATACAACTTTGGATATTCTCTGCATTTCTGACTAAAGCTTTAGAAAAGCTTCTCATTTGACATGGCAAAAAACATTCTTAAATTTTAATTTAACTAGTTCATGGCAAAATGGTAGGCACAATCCCAAGTACAATTCCAGGCTGGGTGGTGAATGGCTGGAGAGCAGCTCTGAGGAAAAAGAACCTGGGGGTCTGGGTTGATGAAAAGCTCAACATGAGCCTGCAGTGTGCACATGCAGCCCAGACAGCAACCGAGTCCTGGGCTGCATCAAGAGCAGTGTGGCCAGCAGGGCAAGGGAGGTGATTCTGCCCCTTTACTCTGCTCTTGTCAGATCCCACCTGGAGTACTGTGTGCAGTTCTGGAGCCCCCAGCACAGGAAGGACATGGAAGTGTTGGAGTGAATCCAGAGGAGGGCCACGAAGATGCTCAGAGGGCTGGAGCAGCTCTGCTATGAGGACAGGCTGAGAGAGTTGGGGCTCTTCAGCCTGGAGAAGAGAAGGCTTCGAGGAGACCTTATAGTAGCCTTCCAGTGTCTGAAATGGGCCTACAGGAAGGCTGGGGAGGGACTATTGACAAAGTCTTGTAATGACTAGACAAGGGGCTATGGATTTAAACTGGCAGAGGGAAGATTTAGACTGGATGTTAGGAGGAAGTTCTTTGCAGTGTGGGTGGTGAGGCACTGGAACAGGTTGCCCAGGGAGGTTGTGTCTGCTCCCTCTCTGGAGGTGTTGAATGCCAGGTTGGACAAGGCCTTGAGTGAGCTGTACTAGTGGGAGGTGTCCCTGCCTATGGCAGGGGGTTGGAACTAGATGATCCTTGAGGTCCCTTCCAACCTTACCATTCTATGATTCTATCAAAAAATATTAAATGCTCTATTGTCTTTCTGTAAAAGTATTGCTTTACCAGCTCAAATGCACCTGTCTTAAGTTGTGTGCCCTTTGGACCTGGTTCCAGCGTTTCTTGCTAAGGGTAACTTTCATGTTGACGTCTCAGGAAATGAAATTCAAATTCTTACACCAAGGTAACTACAGCAATGTCAGGCAACTGGAGGAGGATTACTTGTGTGGCACTGTCAGGTTAGTGCAGGCTGTCTTCTACTTCTGACCACATGATAGATCAAGAAGAACTGAAGGTGGCAGATACGTAGATCTATAAACAATACTGGAGCATGGATTTGTAATTGGAGGGACACTAAATGAAACTATAGAGTTACAGATGCAGAACTGGCAATGAGTAGTAATTTCTTTTTTCTTTTAAAAATTATAATTAGACTCTTAAGCTTACTACCACAAGGTGTTCTGAAAGTCAGAATTACAGTTATATTTAACAAGAGGTCTGCATAAATTCATGAGGGAAAAGTCCATTAATGGTTATTTAAAATGATGAGTCTTATTTACATTTCTAATCCAGCAAATCTATTAACTGGGTTTTGGCAGAGGATGTGAGCAGGATGCTGACATTATCCATGCTCTTTTGCTTCTACTCTTTCTCTAAGCAGTTTCTGCTCATTATTTGTCAGAAACATAGGTCAGAATTGTGTCTTAGCCAGGATGGCAGTTCTTAACTCTCCTATAGGTCAAGAGCACAGAGCATCTGTGGATTTGCTCAGCCTGCTATTAGACAGTATAACTCACATCAGCTTTCAGTTGGCACGTAATTTTATTTTATTTCTCTTAAATCCTAACAGAACAGACTTCTTGAGATACAGCACCTGCAGAACATGTGCCTGTGTGCTGTTAAACATCGTGCTGTTCCATGCAAAAGCAATCAAATCTCTCTTGGTTAGCAGCACCTGGTAACAGCTATCTGCAGTCTGACCCACTCAAACCACCTTGTCTTTGTGGCCCCTGCTCCACCAGAGCACTCCAACCGCAGTCTACCCAATCACCCTGATTTAGCATATCTCTCTGACCCTGTTCTCATCTTTGTGCTTTATATATTTGTGCTACATGCCCATTTTTTCATTGTCCTTAACGCATCAAAAATAAAGACATTCAGTTTGATCTTGGAGGTATATGGAAGACTTCACAGTATCACAGTATCACCAAGGTTGGAAGAGACCTCAAAGATCATCAAGTCCAACCCATCCCCACAAACCTCAAGACTAGACCATGGCACCAAGTGCCACTTCCAAACCCACCTTGAACACCTCCAGGGACGGTGATTCCACCACCTCCCTGGGCAGCCCATTCCAGTAGCAAATGACTCTCTCAGTGAAGAACTCTCTCTCCTCACCTCCAGCCTAAACTTCCCCTGGCACACCATGAGACTGTGTCCTCTTGTTCTGGTACTGGTTGCCTGAGAGAAGAAAGCAACCTTCCCCTGGCTACAACCACCCTTCCGGTAGTTATAGACAGCAAGAAGGTCCCCCCTGAGCCTCCTCTTCTCCAGACTAAACAATCCCAGCTCCCTCAGCCTCTCTTCATAGGGCTTGTGCTCGAGGCCTCTCACCAGCCTCGTTGCCCTTCTCTGGACACATTCTGGACACTTGATTTATTGAGTCTTAAGAAATGATTTAGGTATAATAAAAGAAGTCCACAGCTTGGCTTGTTTCAATGAAATTTTGAAATATGCAAAGTATTTGGCATGTTTAAAAGGAAACAGTGTTCCTTCTGCTCTAATTTGTATATATAATTGGCCAAAAATAACATATCTTGAAAGCAAGACATATCTGTATAATCAATGTGTAGCTAAGAAATAATGATTCTGATCCCATATATTCTTCTTTGTGTGAGAAAAATGCAAATAACATAGGCATGAAAATGATTACCCACGAGAGGACTCTGTTAGTGTCAGATTAATTACTGTTTTTTTAAAAAATAAACTAGCTCCAGCTCCTATGGGACACATTAGGCCAACCTGGAAGAAGCTGGAATTAGAAGCCAACAAGCAGAAAGAGAAGGAGGGGCAACCACAGGTGATGAGAATGGTTTCTCTTTGAATTTGCAGCCGGGACTTGATGGCAGAGAGCAGGTGTTTGTTGTTTGCTGTAAATTGGAGCTACCTTCAGGGGAGAATGGTTGGTGAGATAAATTGCTCTGGTAGCCAGCAAAGGTTGTTTTTTGGAGCAGTGCCTCGTGGTTTGCTGAGTTCTAGGAAGGCTATCAAATTTGTTGAAGCCTAGACAAAGAAGATGTGTCTGTATACTTCAAGAAACTGCACCTAGAGGCAGCCGAGAAGGGCAGTGAAAGCAGGTGGGTCATTTTGCTGATTTCTTCAGAGGTGGATTGGTGACACAAGGTGAGACAGAGGCATTGAACTGTCTGCTCATCTGTTAACTTTAGTAAAGTTTTCTAAAAGCAAAGAGAGAGGAGCAGAAGAACCTGTGGTCGAGGTTTCATCTGGAGCTGTCACAAAAATGCTTAGAGGAGAGTGACAGTAGCAAAAGGCAGCAGTCCTGGGTGTACTTCTTTTGAGAATTTTGTGACTAGTGCATGAGGGAGTGTTTTTATTTTTGGGCAACTCTGCTGTGGGGTTTTGCAGAATTGGGTGCTTCTTATTGCCAAATATTAGCTCTAAGGATGTTAGCGTTGTCCTTGTGCACGATAGATAAGGAGGAAAATATATCAGTAGCATCTGGGAAGTTGTTTCTTGATGAGTATTTTGTGGTACTATTTTTTGAAAGAAGAAATTATAATTGAACCTTTATGCATGTCCACCTTTGTGGTCTACATCTCTTAATGCAGTAGTTATTTGGAGTCCAGATTTGCCTCTTAATGCAGTAATTGTAATTCTAAAACACCTCTTGAAACTCTATAGATCTAATAATGAGATACCTCAGATTTTGGAATAAAGAACTTACTCCATTGTAATTTCTGAAGCTAATGATGGTTTTAATCCATTTTCACCCAGCATTAAAAGCACTTAGTTTTTAATAAACTTGAGGGTGAGAGAGAAATTGTTTTGTTCCTGTGGCTAATATGGAAATGGGTTTCTGTCCTTTAAAATGTATAGTCTGTGTATGAATGAAAATGAGTCTTCAGCATGCCAACAGCTTTATTGATGCTTTAAAATAGAGTGAGGATGGCAAAGTTCCTTAAATTGAACCTGGAGAAAGAGAGATGTTTTAATAAGTCATTTCATTGTCAGTAACTTACTAATTACTGTAAATAGTATATGTAACAACAATCCCTGAGTGTTACTCATTATAAGCAGTTAGTCAATGATGTGATGAACTGAAAGCATAAGGTGATAAGAAACATGGTTAATTTCAGCAGTGACTGATTTCCCATGGAGCACAGTATCGTAGTTGATATGCTCTGCAGCAGATAAAACATCAACAGTTTTTCAGAGGCACTCTGCATCCAGTGACTCTTTCACTAATGGGAAACTACAGATATGTGAAATCCAAAGTGTTATTTTTTTGATTAGTGGAAATGTATTGTCCCAAAACCATCAATGTTTACTAATAAATGAAAAAGCACCCCTGATCAAGAACACAGTGGGATGAAATAGTGTAGCACTACTAATCTAGAATCATAGAATGGTAAGGTTGGAAGGGACCTCAAGGATCATCTAGTTCCAACTCCCTGCCATAGGCAGGGACACCTCCCACTAGTACAGGTTACTCAAGGCCTCATCCAATCTGGCCTTGAACACTTCCAGGGAGGGAGCAGCCACAACCACCCTGGACAACCTGTGCCAGTGCCTCACCACCCTCACTGTAAAGAACTTCCTCCTAACATCCAGTCTAAATCTCCCCTCTGCCAGTTTAAACCCATTGCCCCTCATCCTGTTGTTGCAGGACCTTGTAAATAATCCCTCCCCAGCCTTCCTGTAGGCCCCCTTCATGTACTGGAAGGCTACTATGAGGTCCCCTCAAAGCCTTCTCTTCTCCAGGCTGAAGAGCCCCAACTCTTTCAGCCTGTCCTCATAGCAGAGCTGCTGCAGCCCTCTGATCATCTTCATAACTGCAAAGAACAATCATTTCAATGACTTGGATCTAGATGGCCAATTACTTAACCTCTTCATAGAGGCAGAGGCTCTTTTGCTAGGGATCTGTTCATACCCTCAGGTTTAAGTAACCTAAATTCTTGGTATTCCCGAAATAAGACACAGAAAATTAATGAAAGAAAATAAGTTCTAGGAAATACTGTATATAATAACTCTCCACAATGGAAAGCTTTGAGATGTGATGCTTAGCTGAACTGTCTTTGTCATGGCATTAAACTCTGTGTTTAATTGAGCAAGTGAAAATTGTCATTTGAAATTTTTTTTTTAAAGAAAAATGGTTTTGTTTTTTTTCCATCAAAATGCAGAACTTGGCAGGAGTTTAATTTCAACAGGGTTATTTGATGACGGCACCAATCTTTTTTCCATCAGGAGTTAGATCAAGGGTAAAATTTTCAAGTGGGCCCAAGTGACTTGAAGAACTGAATTGAATTTCTGAGGCTAACGTAGTCATTTTGCATGTTTCCAAAGAAGCAGGCTCCTAAGGCACTTGAGTGAAATTTTTCTTTTCTATTTAAAAATGTACATATTAACATTAAGCAGAAAAATGTCAGGAAAAAATATCATGTTAGATCAAGTATTTAACCTGATCTTGTAGTCATTACTGCTGACAAAATGTAAACTTCTAAAGAATAGGAAGTAAGAAAAATCATTTCTTTTTTTTAACCAAGTTGAAGTGCTAATGTAGGGAAGAATGTGATGAATCTGACAAGACCAGATACATGAATAAGATCTTACTACACTACCAGCTCCTGCAGGCCCCTGGGAGATGAGATGCTGCCTTCACCCTGGTCCAGGGGTTGTAGTGTGCAAATAAGGATTACATCCTGACCTCCTGACTTTTATTTTGTCTGTTCCCATTCTATTTGCAGCTGACCCATGGTGTTTTTAGCTGCTAACCAGCAGCATGATAAACCTGTGTATGATTCTGCACACCATCAGCAGTCACAGTTTGATACCTGAGCAGTGTTTTGCTGAGCCACTCTAGGCTATGAGATTAGAGTTACAGGTTTCTACAGTTCTTTGCAGCAATGAAAAATATTTCATTAAACTACAAGGGCTTATTTAAAGAATTCCTGAGATGAAACTTCTACAAGGATTTCTCAAAACTGTCAGAACTTGCATAATCAAGGGGCAAGGGGATGGAGTATCTACTTCTTTCTTTCTGAAAATGGAAAGAAACAATAATGCACTATAATAATCATAGGTGCTTTGGCCTGCAACTTTTATACAAAGGATAGTTTTGACAGGGGAACAGACACTGAATGTGTCTGCATGAAAACATAGCACAAACAAGTATTTGACAAAAAAACTGGATTTTCATTACTTTTTAAGAACTCAGAAAACTGTTCTAGACATGTTTGATAACCAGCTGCTTCCTTCAGACCAAGACAATGCTTCCCTCATCACAAAAATAATGAAACAATTGATGTTTGAATTGCAGTACTGTTGTGTATGTGATGGATCATCTGAGCTTCATGACAAGCAGTAGCCAGGGGGCAGGGGGAGGAATCTTCCTTTTTGTGGAATTTAAGTGATGGGGCCAGGTGTGTTAGGTAAGGTAGAGTTTTCCTGCATCAGGAATAGTGTGGCCAGCAGGAGCAGGGAGGTCATTCTCCCTCTGTACTCTGCACTGCTTAGGCCACACCTGGAGTACTGTGTCCAGTTCTGGGCCCCTCAATTTAAGAAGGACATTGAGGTGCTTGAGCGTGTCCAGAGAAGGGCAACGAGGCTGGTGAGAGGCCTCGAGCACAAGCCCTATGAAGAGAGGCTGAGGGAGCTGGGATTGTTTAGCCTGGAGAAGAGGAGGCTCAGGGGAGACCTTCTTGCTGTCTACAGCTACCTGAAGGGTCGTTGTAGCCAGGAGGAGGTTACCTCCTTCTCTCAGGCAACCAGCACCAGAACAAGAGGACACAGTCTCAAGCTGTGCCAGGGGAAGTTTAGGCTGGAGGTGAGGAGAAAGTTCTTGAGTGAGAGAGTCATTGGCTACTGGAATGGGCTGCCCAGGGAGGTGGTGGAGTCACCGTCCCTGGAGGTGTTCAAGGTGGGTTTGGAAGTGGCACTTGGTGCCATGGTCTAGTCTTGAGGTCTGTGGTGATGGGTTGGACTTGATGATCTTTGAGGTCTCTTCCAACCCTGGTGATACTGTGAGTCTCTAAAAGGGCTTTCTAAAGGACAATTGTCTGTGGCTTTTCCACTGTACAGTGTTTGCAGGACTGGCTTCTGGCTTCATGAAGATTAAATCAGTCTCAACTTTGTGTTAAGCATTCAGGACATCTCCCTTTAGTTCTTTCTGGAGGCAGCTGCATACCAGACTACTGGAAGATGTGTTCCTCTAGATCTGTCAATTGTATACAAGATAGCTTTTAATGTAAAGTAAGTGGTTTATATTGATTATGGAGAAATAATGACTGCTGAACATTTTAATTATATTTAATTGAAAAAAAAAGTGTTCTGTTAGGGTACTGATGGCCTACTTCACATTTCTGAGAACCTAACTTCAATGTCTTTGTGCCTGCTAAGATACTACCTGTGGTGTTTCACATTCAGAGATGGGACAGGATGGGTTAGGATTGAATACAGACTCTCTAAACAATAATAATATATCAGAGGAAGGGCAGAAGCAAGAAACACGGATGTCAGGACAGCCAAACATTTAAGCATGTCTTTAATAGGACATTGTGGCAGTTTTGCAGCTACACAGAGGAAGACTAGAGATTGTAACAACAAGCCAGAAACAAGATAAGCTATCTAAACATCAGTAACGTTTACTGCATGATACATCTATCAAAGAAATACAGTAGACTAAGAAAAAACCAGCAAAGGGTGTGTTGGGTTTTCATTGTGGGTGAGTTGTTTTTTTTTTTTCCCCCTTAGCTTGCCAGACTTGTCCTCAGTGACTATCTCATCTCTGTGTGTGGTAGGAATCTCATGTGAAATACAAGAAATTTAGTTTAAACTTGTGTCCTCCATTTGGAATTTGAACAATTTCCACAGAAAACCTAGCAGCTGCCTTTTAATGGAAAGTATAAAAATGAGATCAATTATTGAAGAGGAGTTGCTGAAACTGAGATCATAGTCTTGTGGCTTAAAAATGTAAGTGTTAAATTGCAGTGCCATCCACATGTGGTGTCATCGAGAGTACTGCAATTAAAGATATTATTGTTAATGCATAATGTAACTAAAAGCTATATTAATAATCACCCTCTCAATTTAGTCTAATGCACACCTAGAAGTTAATCAGCTGTTCATATGGAAGGGATGAAGTAGTCATAGGTAGAGAACCTTTAATTAACACAACTATTAGGCAGTTAACACTATAACATTAGACATAATTAACAAGCAAGAGAACCTCATCAGAACGAAAACTCAGGAACATAGATAACACAACCTAATAGAATCATAAAATGGTAAGGTTGGAAGGGACTTCAAGGATTATCTAGTTCCAACCCCCTGCTATAGGCAGGGGCACCTCCCACTAGTACAGACCTCATCCAATCTGGCCTTGAACACCTCCAGGGAGGGAGCATCCATGACCTCCCTGGGCAACCCATTCCAGTGTCTCGCCACCCTCACTGTAAAGAACTTCCTCCTAACATCCAGTCTAAATCTCCCCTCTGCCAGTTTAAACCCGTTGCCCCTTGTCCTGTTGTTGCAGGACCTTGTAAATAATAGACCTGATCATCAGTGAGAAGCTGTCTTTGGAGGTGAAAGCCCTCCAGAGCCAGATAATGTTTGTTTCCCCTCTCTACAGGCAACTGCTTTTTGAACACTATGCTGTTGCTGTATCACTTCTGGGTAATTTTCAGTAAATCCATACTTCACATGGAATCTGAAGGAAATGTGATATTCTTTTTTGCATTTTGTGCTGGTTTGAGGCTAATTGGAATATTTTAATATAGAAAATTATACTACAGGTTGTGGAAGGAAAACATGGTGATGTCTACTTCACTCATAGGCTTGCTGAGATGTTTAAGAGAAGAAATCAAAACACAGATAAGTCAGTCACTCTCTCTGGGGCACAGTGTCTTGGGTGGTCTAGCAGCTTCTGGCTTCTATCTGCCAATTATCTCACTAACCAGTTTTCTTCTAAGCCCCTTGGCTGATCCTCCTAATTCACCTTGCGTGTAAGGCAAACCTTGGGGTAAGGTAGAGG
>VWZE01000342.1:12114-31864 GCA_013396675.1 Eubucco bourcierii | reverse complement strand
AACTCCCAAGTCATCACACATTTGCAGTAGCTCTTAATTTAGCATGTCATAATAAACTATTTTTATCTCTTATTTTTAAAATGTTGTGCTTTCTGTGAACTGTTTAGAAGTTATCTGAATGTTATGGAAGGAGGATGCTCTTTTCTGTGCCTGAGTTTTAACTTGCTGGCACTTATGTGAAAAAGACAAAAGAAAACTCATTCCTGGCATAATACTAAAAAAGTTCAAAGGCTGTGATAAGGATGTATTAAACTGTTTGTCCTTGTAAGCTGCTTTGGGAATTGAAACCAGATGCAAAGGTGGTAAAAACAATCAGAGGTACACAGGTGCAGCAGGCAGGCATAGCATGTGAGATAGATTTGTCCTATTATTGGTTGAGAGGCCTGCAATAGTTTTCAGCTGTGGTTCACCCCCCCATCATTTTCACAGCATCTTGATGCAGAATCCTGACCTAAGTGTAAGGGCAGCAGAGGGAGAAAAACCATGGTTCAGCTGGGCATAGCACACAGGTGTCCTTGCTATCTCATGCTCAACTTTTCTGTTTCTTGTAATATTAATGTCAGAGATGATTTTGAAACCACATCATTCTTTAAGTTACTGTAATAAATTTAATGTTCATAGAAGAGATTAGATTGACAGCCCCAGAGAAGAAAATTATTCATGAGGCAGGTAGTTACAGTTGAGGTGGGGATAAATCTTGTAATTATCATGCTCTTGACTTTAAGGACTTCTCACTCTGAATGACACAACTGGAATCCAATCTGATTTCTTATATGTGATCATAAATTAAAAAAATCAGTAAGATACATCATCAGAGAGAACACCAGTCTGGCAATTGTAAGCAGAACATAGCTACTGTTGAAGTGGGGGACCATGTTAACCTAATGACCTTGGACTGGAAAAGAGCAGCCCAAGAGCTGTTCTACCTCAAAACAAGCTAAAATGCCAACTGAAAGGTAGAACTGTTAATAGAGGAACATTCAGGAAATCCTGGGTGTGCTAAAACCTTCCACAGCTGCACTTTTTATTCTTCTGAGCAAAGTGAAGGAGTACTGAGACCACTTGGCCTCTGTCTTCACCTTTGCTGGGGGCATCTGTAACACAATCATTCATTTCCTGGCTGGGTAAACTGTTGTAAAGAACAGACTAAAGCACATTATGTTCTTGCATTTGCTGCACCTTGCCAGAAAAAAATGGCTTTAGGTTATCCATCCTTATATCAAAGCCAGCCACCTTGATGCTTGAAGGAGACAGAGCTCATGCTTCTGTTCTGCTTTCATTGCCGTTGTTTTCACTTCAGCTGCTAATAAGAATTTACAATGTTGTAAACTAAAATGACTTCTGGAAATGCTGCTTCTCAGTTTTGTGTATATCTGTTTATGACTCTCTTATTTTTTTAAAAGTTTCCTTTAAAGCCTTTGGGACTTTTCTGATTTCAGTTACACAGACATAAGGTCAAACTAACTTAGCAGTAAATTCACACATTGAATTCAGCTGTGTCTTTGCATAACATGAGGCAGTGTAGCTCATGCCTTTGCTTTGTTTATGGAATAATCTGGAGACTGTAGAATGAGAAATTGAATTAGAACTCGAGTCAGTTTTCCCCACACAGCCTGAGTTGGCCTTCTTCAGCACATAATTTTTGCAGAGTGTTTGTTCAGTGGTACATCAGGAAGCATATCTGTGCGTTACCCACTTACTGTATGCAGCTTGCAACAACCATCTGCTCAAATTCCCTTTTCAGTGTAGCCAATCTGAGCCTAAAATATTGATAAACAATCTCTACTGCTAATTTAAGAGTAAACAGGGGAATGAATGCAAGCAATAAATTTCCCAGGCATCCATGCTACGTGTGCTTCTGTTAGTATTGTGGTGATAAGGAACATTACAAATCTGACACATGTAATCATTATTTTCAAGTGATATGAAGGACAAAAACTTTTAGGTAGAGTATCATAGAGGTGATGAAAAGACACTCCCAAACAATTCATCTATATCCAAAGGCAGCTTAGTGACTATGTATTGTGATCATTTCTGTAGCTGTAATAAAGACATCCTGCATTGTTCTAGTCAATTCTAGGTGTGTTGCTGAAGAGAATATTTGCAAGGGTGAAGTGGAAACTCTTTTATGCTGTGGTTATAGAACTCGCTTCTAATGGCAGATGCATTAGATGTGATCTATGTAGAAGTTGCCTTTTTTTGGTGAGAATGAGAATGTTAAGGTAAAAGAGTTGTGTGTTGTGGTGCTTTGGTTTTCTGTCTGCTCTTTGTTATCATCTCTCTGGTCCATTTAACAAAGTAAAGCTTTATGAACTCTGGTGGCTTACAGAGGAAGTACTTTCCTGGCAATTGGTTTCTGAGCTATCAGGGTCAAGTCAGCTAGCTATACAGAAATGCAAAGAACACCCTGGTTGAGGGCCTGTCTGCCAGACATGGGGCTCTCAGGATGCAGCAGAAGAGCAGCACATCACAGCAGGGTTTGTAGCAGCTTGTTCAGGGTCAGCAAGCACTTGTGGCAGGCCTGGGCAGGCCAAAATAGGCTTGTACATCTCCTGGCTTACCTGGACATGTTCCCCTGCTCCCCCTCCTTCTGTTTTGGGGAGAAGCAACCACACAAAAGAGGACGAAGAATCCAGAGCCACTGAGTCTAAGGACTCTGACCTGCCCAGGCTTGTTTGCATCTGTGGTACACAAGGTACACATGCTCAGCTTGTGGCTGCCTTGTGCAAGGCCTGTGTTCTGCCCTACAAAGGGGTAAAGCAAGCCTATGGCTTCACCTAATATGATCAGGCTTGGCTAACTGCCATTCTGATTGACTGTTCTGTGTTCAAAGGCCAATTAGCCTCAGACTATATTGATAAAAGGAGATGAGCAGGTGACACAACCTGCTCTGCCCTTGTATCCGTGCTCTCTGCCATTGTATTCATGGTGATGCTACTGCTGCCTCCACTGCTTCAAGTTTACCAGGAACAGGCTCTAAATACCTGCAGGCAATTGGCCTGCACAACCTGCGTGACATTGTGCCAAGCCTGCACATGGCATTGCATCCTGCCTGCCCCTCTGCAAGGCTTCTGCTGAATTTGGAGTCAAGAGGAACCAGGTTGCAGACTCTGCCAGACTCCAGCTGCCTGAGAAAAGAGCATGGGAAAGCCTCTGGCGGTTTTGAGACCACCAACAGCAACCCCACCACATGCTTTGGGTACTGTCTGATATTATTTTGTGAGTAAATACTTGAAGCTTCCTGTAATCACTAATTACCTTCTACTATAAGCAGAAAGGAGCTTCCTGCATCCGTCTAGTGACTAAGCAGAATAATTAACTGCAAGAGGTGCATTGGCTGCAGTAACCTTCTCTTCCAGGATAATGGTTATATTTGCTACTTACCTCTTAGTGTTCCAGTTTTGCCTGTTCCCTGTGTGTATAAATTTCCAAACTGTATGTTTTGAACCTTGCAAATAAGCTTTTTTGGTGAGATTTAATGTTAATAAACAATTTTTCATAGTTCTTAACAGTCTCTGCCTGGATATCAAAATTAATATAGATAATTAATTTTGCATCATTTGTAACAACACAGAGCATAGCAGTGAGGAGATGAGTAAAAAATGGAGAAACCTGTGTGTACTTGAAACAGTGAGCCAGAACAGCATCTGTGTTGCTGTGGATGTGCTACTATTGGTACTCAAGTTGAGCATTTTAATGCCACTTGGAAGTGTGTTTTTTTTTTTCTTTTTGGCTCCAGGGTAGACACATGCAGAAGCAACAGCTCCAATCTCATATTTCTCACTGTTTTAAAATAAACATATGGTAGAACTAGAAAAAGAATTTCTTAGAGCTGGAACAATTTATCTATCTTGTTAAGGGTGTTTGGTGAAGATTCATGTGCAGTCCTCCCAGGTACGTGTACTAGGTTGGCTTTAGACACAAACAGTTCAAATCCTGTGAGTGGGAGGAGGATACCAGTGTCAGTGAAGTGCCCAAAGGGTTCTGTGTGCCTCATGGTAGACCTCACATCTGTTGATTCACATGAGGAGAATGCTGTCACCTTGTCTACTGAATTCCATAATCTGTTGCTGTGAGTGAGCAGAGCTGGTTCTTGCTCTCCTGAGAATTCAACAGCATCTGAGACATGACAAAAATTATCTGAAGTTAAAATAGAAGGGAAGTGAGCTATGAGAAAAATACAGCTTAGATATGGCCAGAGCATAACCCAAGTATCTTTAAAAAGATGGGGCACGTGAAATGTGTGGTGAAGTATGTAGGAAACAAAGGACTCTTCTACTGTGATTTCTTTGTTTATAAACAGTTGAGGAACATAACTGTCCTCAAAGTAAATGAGAAGATGGTGTCAGAGATGACTGCTGAGGAGACAACCTGCCATCACAGCCATGGTCATAAAAGGATTTGTAAAACCATTTTACTCCCTGCTTCTAAAGATTTTATCTACTTCGTCATCTTGTGCTGTGACTGCCAAGTTCCCAAAGGCTGCTCTTTGACCTTCCTGTACCTGTCCACACCACCAACTGTTTCTCCCCAGTACAACAGGAATCAGCAAATCACTTATTAATTTGGTGTTAAGTCAGTGGAAACCTTCTTTCCACCATCTGGTAGTCACTTCCGGCTCCTTCCTGCTCTGAGGCTTCCCTGTGACCTTGATTTTGTTAATTTTAATTTCTCTTTTATCTCTGCTCTGATTTCTCTTATCCTTGAATGCTCTGCTGCTGGAGGATCTCCAATGTACTGAGTTTTCTGACTTACAGGGGAGTTAATTAAACTCCCAGCCTTAATGTTACTTTAATATTTGCTGTTTTAATTTGATTTTTATGTATGTAGTTTTCTCCATCAAAATGCCAACAGTTCCTGTAATTTAAACACAGTAGTGTCTCTGCTTAGATTACCAAATGAGTGCCATATCTTAGATGCTGCAGTTTCATGTAGAGACAAGTAATGCTTTGGTCCTTAGCTCATGTGAACTCATATAACTGAAGGCAAAGAATTGCACCTTGTGGCCACATGTGAAACTATGCAGCAAATATAATGGCAAACAAACTGTAGCTTTTGGCCAGTCAGATGTTGCACTTTTATTTGTAAATCTCAGAACACCACTCTGAGATTGATGCTATGTAATGAGTGCAGGTCTGAGATACTTGTGCCTTGTACAGGGGCCTTGGGGTCTGGGTTGATGAAAAGCTCAACATGAGCCTGCAGTGTGCACACACAGCTCAGAGAGCAGCTGAGTGCTGGACTGCATCAAGAGCAGTGTGGTCAGCAGGGCAAGGGAGGGGATTCTGCCCCTTCACTCTGCTCTTGTCAGACCCCACCTGGAGTACTGTGTGCAGTTCTGGAACCCCCAGCACAGGAAGGACATGGAAGTGTTGGAGTGAGTCCAGAGGGCCACGAAGATGCTCAGAGGACTGGAGCAGCTCTGCTATGAGGATAGACTGAGAGAGTTGGGGCTCTTCAGCCTGGAGAAGAGAAGGCTTTGAGGAGACCTTATAAGCAACCTTCCAGTATCTGAAGGGGGCCTACAGGAAGGCTGGGGTGGGACTATTTACAAGGTCTTGTAATGACAGGACAAGGGGCAATGGGTTTAAACTGGCAGAGGGGAGATTTAGACTGGATGTTAGGAGGAAGTTCTTTCCAGTGAGGGTGGTGAGGCACTGGAACAGGTTGCCCAAGGAGATTGTGTCTGCTTCCTCCCTGGAGGTGTTCAAGGCCAAGTTGGATGAGGCCTTGAGTAACCTGTACTAGTGGGAGGTGTCCCTGCCTATGGCACAGGTTTGAAACTAGATGATCCTTGAGGTCCCTTCCACTCTTGCCATTCTATGATTCTGTAGTGTTATGGAGCTAGAAGTCTGCTTTTTTTTGGCATCTTATTTGCAGGGAAACATTTAATTGGAGACTGTAAAATGTGTCCACAGCATTTTTTGCATGCTCCCTGGCAGTGGGTTCTGTTGTCATTTTTTAAAATGCTGTTTCAGCATCTTCCTGGCTAATAAGGGTAGGTGTTTTACATCATTTTAGCAAAGTGGAACAAAGGAATTATATGACTGAAAATCTATATTGCCATCTTTCATTTTCATTATTGCTCTTTCATAATTAAGCAATAAATATAAGCTGTGCTGATCTGAATGACTATGGCAAGCTTTCTTGCATACTGCAAAGAATGAGAATGTAGCTAGAAAAAGGTTCCAGTTACCCTTGGGAAAATATATGTTATTTGCTTACTTTGAACTTACTGAGCTTTAGTGGAAACAGTGTCACAGTGCTAGATGGTGGTTTTTGTTTTTTTTTTTTTTAGTTCATTTAGGACTTAGTTTTTTCCAACCAGTGTAACATCAGCTTGAAGATGTTCCTGTGATAAACAATAGCAGAGAAAAGGACTTTAAGTACTGCTGCTTTCAAGGATGAAAAATATTTGCCAAGCTTCTGTAAACATACTAAATTCTCCCTCACCTTATGCAAATAGCATTAGCACAGGTGTGTGAGGCCGAAGAAATCCTTGAGAGCAAACAAAGAAGGTATTGTTTATTTCGAAAGATACCTTGTGGAGTCAGCTGCACACCTAAACCAAATGTTCTGTGTCCTTTCCTTTGTCTGACATACCAGATGTGAGAGGCATTGGAATAAAGGTGGCCCCACTTGAGATGTGGGAATGAGCTGAAAATGCTATAGGTAGGAGCTAAGGTGAGGGGTGTGTGTGTGTCCTTTTTGTGTGTTGAGCAGATCTTAATGAATTGTGCAGGAAAGAACTGCAGAGATGGAAGTGGGTGGAATGGAAAGCGATAGCAGGACACAGGTAACACTAGGATTAAGGCACTTAGGCTGCTGAAAATAGATGCTAGAACTATGAAAATCAGCCCATATCACATTGTGAGTGTTTGGTTGGCATCTTGGGATAGCTGCTATCCTCTTGGCGATTTAGCACATCTGCCCTTGTTTGATAAATGTGATCTTGGTCCTTAGTTCCTATTGCTATCTTTTGCTGCTTCTTTCCTTTTTTTGGTTGCTGCCTGTATGTGTGGTGTTGTCCTGTTTCAAGTCAGATTGATTTTTTTGGTTTTGCTGCTACCACAGTTTCATTATCAACCTTTTTAAAGCTTCTGAGCTCAAGTTTGGAATTGATTTAGGTCAAAAGCATATTTGGGACATAGGGGAAAAAACCCAGACAAACACCCACCAACAAACCAAGCATCAACCAGGCAAAACCAAAGCTGATTGTCCCCAGTACACCTAAGTAAGCTTCTCAGGTAAATTAGAGATTAATGCAGGTCTTTGGCATTTACTTTTTCAACATCACTGCAGTGAAGAGAAGGGATACAACTGAATTCTGTTGACTATGAAAAATCATTAAATGGTTACAGAACACACTTTCAGGTATTCTTTTTTTTTTTTTTTTTTGAAGAACAGACAAATATGCACTTTCTTCTGCATATACTTTCTTGCAGCTTGGTAAAAAGGAAAGGATAAAATTCTGTAAGGAGGGCTTGGTCAAATCCCTGCTGTTTATTCTATGGGAAGGGGAGGGGGGTGGGGGAAGGAAATAATAAAATCTAGTGATCTGAACCATGAAATATCTCACTTTATTTAAAAGAGATTGTGTGAGTCATAGGGAGCCATAATTTTGTTAACAGTTGCAGTGATTTCTGTAATGTAGAGAACTAATGAGGAGCGATGAGTCTAGCTTGGTTAGAACAACAACACTGCACTACAACATGCTGTGCTGAGTACTCTAACAGTATAAACCAATGGTCTAGAGTTCCAGGAAGTTTTCATCTCCTAGACAATGTCTGGCAAATCATTTTACTTCATACTGCTTCTGTTTCGCCCTCTAAGACAGATAGGATGACAAAAAAGCATGTTGGGTGTTACTGACGAAAGTTAGGTGACAGCATTAACCTTACCATTCTAGGATGGTGAGACACTGGCACAGGTTGCCCAGGGAGGTTGTGGCTGCTCCCTCCCTGGAGGTGTTCAAGACCAGGTTGGACAAGGCCTTGAGTGAGCTGTACTAGTGGGAGGTGTCCCTGCCCATGGCAGGGGTTTGGAACTAGATGATCCTTGAGGTCACTTCCAACCTTACCATTCTATGATTATTTGTCACATTAAATGTATGTTCTGTGCAGTCTTGGTCATGATTATGAATGGAATTTGTTGTCAAAGACTGCCTTTTTGGTGCTCCTGTACAGATCATCTGTGCTAACATTCTGCTCATGATCATTAGGATGGGAAGACAAATCTTCCCCTTTATATAAAAGGTCTGCTACCATGCTACAGAATTAGTCAGACTCATGCTTGTTATGTTTTTGGAGGCCAGGCTGGATGGGGCTCTGAGCAACTTGATCTAGCAGGGGGGTTGGAACAAGATGATCCTTCAGATCCTTTCCAGCCCTGACAAATGTATGATTCTATGGTGATACATTTCTTACTCCTCTTGTTGTTTTCCACTATTGTAATGATTTCACTATTTCATAACTGTGTAAATCTACACATAGCTGTCTCTAAGTCGTCTTAAGTTCACTTTTGTATGTGTCCAGAAGATATAAGAATGTGGGAAAATCCTTCCCTGCCTGTGGGTAGATCAATCGCTCAAACAGCATTCCTCTTCTATAAAGGCTTCTAGATAAATGTTTTCTGCCTGCATTTTGATTAGTACAACTTAGAGTTCTACTAATTGAGAAAATACATCAGATTGTGCTTGTCTCCTCCTTAGGGGGTGATGATTTTCTTTTCAAACTAACATCATTTTAACTTGATTTACTAAAATAGAAAGGTCTGTTTGTCTTTCGGATGATCAGACTGTTTAATTGAAACATTGAAACCTGACCAGCTACTCTTATTAGAAGCATTGTGACTATCAGAAATCCATCAGTAATTGAATTGTGTCTTCTTGCCAGCATGAAAGATGGATTTAAAAGTGTTTTTTTTCTGCAGATGTGTTGTGGGACCTTTCCCATAGTTCTTTCCAGATGAAAAGCAAAAATAATAATGGAAGTCATGTTCTTGAAGTAACAGGGCATACAATGACTCTATTAATTGTGTGATGAAGTTTCTCTTAGTGTGTCCTGATGTATTCTGTTCAGAAGTAAAACATGTAAATTTTATTTGGGAGGGAGGGGGATGGACACCCAAACCCTAATTCTCCTTCTCCCCCCCCCCCCAAGGTTATGGAAATTGTGTAGTTTATGCCAAATATTCCTAAAGTGAGTGTGTGTCTAAGGGGTTGCAACCGTTGGATCTTGTCTTTATCATTTTGATATAAATCCATTCTCTCACAGGATAAAGCACAGGCTATTTAAATTTCTTCAAATGCTGGCATTCTTTTGGGGTGGAAAAAGGAGTTTCAAGCCTGAATAGAGCACTCTAAGTGGTTTCCCTAGAAACTCTACCTGCTATGAAATTTCAGAGGTGTGCTTAGTAAGCTGTGTGGTGCATAGAATACATCTGCATCATTAAACCCTCTGATTTAACGGGATGTGAAGTCCCCAGTCAGGTTCTTTAAAGGTATTGTTGAGTTGCTTTGTTAAGTGTTGCAACACAAAGAATTGGGACAGTAGCAGAGTAATTGTTTGGGTTTCTTTTCAAAATATTGTGACTTCCCCAGAAATTCAATCCTTACCCTAGTTCACTGCCCCAAACATGGACTTCAGTGTGATTCTGTGAAATACCTAGGTACTGACTCACTATCTTCTGATGGAAAACTCTTTAAACTGAAACGCTAGTGAAATACTGGCACAGGTTGCCCAGGGAGGTTGTGGATACTCCCTCCCTGGAGGTGTTCAAGGACAGGTTGGACAAGGCCTTGAGTGAACTGTACTAGTGGGAGGTGTCCCTGCCTATGGCAGGGGGCTGGAACTAGATGATCCTTGAGTTCCCTTCCAACCTTACCACTCTATGAAATACTCCAGAAACCACATTTCCTGGGACTCTGCTGTTGCTACTGCTTTTTACATATTTGCTAGTACAGATAAAAGCACTTACAAAATGCATGATCTGTTTTGTAGGCAATTGCAAATAAAGAAACTATTGATCCCTATAGCAATTTGTTATTGTCTGATATTTTCCCACTGCTTTTGAAAATCTTCCAGGAGATGTGAATCACTGCCTCTTCCTCTCTAGATGTAATACTTCCTATATCCCTTTTCTGATCTTTGTTATCTTCTTAAATTTAAACTTAGGAAATGCAGAGAGCACTCCAAAGGAGCAGACCTTTAACTGCAATGCTGAAATGCCAGACAGCAGTTGGAGATCCTCAGTCCCAACCGTTCATTTAACAGGATTTTGCTTGACTTGTCCAGCTTGATGAGATAACAGCTTGAGACAATGAGTTTTGTTACAGTTCTGTTTTGCTCTCTCTCTGTTTATTTGAAAGGTGGTTAAAACCTGACACAGCATGCTGTATTTCATGTGAACAAATGATTTGAATTTCCATTTAAAGCATCCCATCATTCTGTGGTGTGGTTTGATTTGCATACTGTGCTATAGATTTTTGGGTTTGACTGTTACCTTGAAGCTTCAACTCAGCTATGTTATTGCTCACATTCATTCACAGCTGAACTGAACCTGCAAGCTTCACTTCAATGACAGACTCTGAAAGCTGTGTCTGTTCATTTAACTATATTGAGTCTGACTCCACTTTTTTTACTGACTATAGATTTCCGAATCCACTCATCCAAAAGATTTTGTGTCCCAGGTAGAATTCGCAGCTATGACTATATGCATTTGTTCAAAGCAATTACAGACATGTTCAAAAATAATTATGGACCTGAGAAGTTATGCACAAGTAAACTCCTGGTAACAGTAACTCCTATCCAGAGCTTTGTGGCCTCTAAACAAAGTTCCAAGATCTGGAGAAGGCAAAAGAGGAAAAGACCTTTGAGTAAACTGTACATTATTACTGCCTTCTGCCTGGTGAAGCAAGAGCAGGGAGGTCATTCTCCCCCTGTATTCTGCACTGCTTAGGCCACACCTGGAGTACTGTGTCCAGTTCTGGGCCCCTCAACTTAAGAAGTTCATTGAGGTGCTTGAATGTGTCCAGAGAAGGGCAATGAGGCTGGTGAGAGGCCTCGAGCACAAGCCCTATGAAGAGAGGTTGAGGAAGTTGGGATTGTTTAGCTTGGAGAAGAGGAGGCTCGGGGAGACCTTCTTGCTGTCTACAACTACCTGAAGGGTGGTTGTAGCCAGGGGGAGGTTGCTTTCTTCTCTCAGGCAACCAGCACCAGAACAAGAGGACGCAGTCTCAAGCTGCACCAAGGGAAGTTTAGGCTGGAGGTGAGGAGAAAGTTCTTGACTGAGAGTCATTGGCTACTGGAATGGGCTGCCCAGGGAGGTGGTGGAGTCAGCGTCCCTGGAGGTGTTCAAGGTGGGTTTGGACGTGGCACTTGGTGCCATGGTCTAGTCTTGAGGTCTGTGGTGATGGGTTGGACTTGATGATCTTTGAGGTCTCTTCCAACCTTGGTGATACTGTGATAACAGGGCATGTTGCTGCAAGGTTTCAACCACCTGTAAAATACTCAAAACCCAAGTTTGTAGAAACTTTGAAAAAAGACTCTCTAGATCTTTTTTTGGTGCTTTGATTATTTATTGAATGTCAGATGAGCAGTGATTAACCTGCGGATGAGAGACTGCCCCCATATAAATGCATATGAAGAGGGAGTAGAAGGAATTAATCTAAAAGCATCTGTAAGGACCTGAAAAGAAGGCAGATTAAAGGAAATCTTGTTAAGCTATTCCTGTGTATGTGCAGAAAGTTTCAAGTAGAGCTTACTCCATCAGTCCTATATCCCTGATGTGAAAGGGAAGAGTTTTGTTACCCAGAGCTACAGAACAGATAACTTCAGCAGTTAAAGTGTATGCTAGGAGTGAACCTGGGGTCTGGTGCAGGCACAGCATACTGCATTACTTTACCCTCTGAAGCTGACCTCATAACTGATCACCTCCAAGCTTTTCTGCTTCTGACACATTCCAGGAACTTAAACTTGCTCTGCTGACTTTGAACACAGGAATCCAAGATCAGCTATTTCACTTCTTTCTGACTTCTGCCCCTTCCGCTTTCTACTTTGCTACTCTGAAGCGTACAAGTAGGAAAAGGCAGTGGTCTACAAACTGATTTCTTCAGGGGCTTTATGTCAGACAACACAAAGAAATGTGTGCCTTGTGACAGGAGCAATCTCTGAGTTGCACTGAGGAAGTGAGGACATGCAGAAAGCTGAAGTGGAGCTTCTATATTAGATCTTAACATTATATTAGTTTTAGATAATATTACAAAAGGAAGGAGCAGCTGATGTGCTTTAGACTAATTTTAAGGCAACTTCATGGCCAGCTCTTACTCTGGTTGTGCATAAATATTTTAACACAAAAGACTATACTCTGTACTTTTCCTTCTGTTGCCTAACCTTGCTCCTTAGCTCTGGTATTCAATATTCTATAATCAACTTTATTTTTTTTTTTTTAAAGAAAGCTTCATCTTGTGAGTCTGCAGCAAATAGTGAACTTCTGCTTTGGAAACAAGCCACAGCTGTCCTTCTGTGTGTACTAAGCTCAGGATTGTACTCAGAAATGTATTCAGTGTTTCTTCCATGCTTTGACTACACAAGAATAAAATAGTTTCCTTTAGACATTTTCTCCCCCTCCTGTGGCAGTACCACTGGATATTTATTGTTTCTCCATCAAACTGAATTTTGAATTCACCTGATCACAGAAACTCTTCAGCTCTTGCTGCTGCTTCAACGTGAACTTGTTTGCGATGTTTCTGACCTTGTTTTCTCTAAACAATGAAATGCTTCATCCCTGTGAGAATTTGTCTATTTGTCAACATACCTACAGACCTGACTGATGTGGTGCCACTGCAGTGGAGGTCCTGCCCTTAGGTAAATTCTTTCTGGAAACTTGATAAATGTCATCCTTTCCTCCTACCTCATAAATATCCCTCATTTGGACTCTCAGTAACATACACATACCAGGGAACACAATTTAACTTACCTGACTTTGGATGCCATCTGGACTACAGACAATGGGAAAATAAATAGGTAAGGAGAAAAATAAGCACTTATGATGACTTTGCAGGGCAAGATAAACCATAACATACAAGAACTTATTTCTCTTCATTATATAGAAGGGCAATACTTAATCCATCTGTGCTGCTAATATCTAAATCAGTTGATTGCACCTTGTTTCATTCATCAGCTCTTAGCCACTTTCATCTTTGAGCTTTGTTTTTACTATCAAGTTTTTCATCAGAAGGTGCACAGACTTCATGCAGAAATTCCTCACACCACCAGGGAAGGAAGCAAGGCATGAAGCACATCAGATATTTTATTATTCAGCAAGAACTGGTGTGTGTTAATTCTGCCTGTCAGAAAGTGACCAGTTTCATTGAATTGATGTATTCCTCAGTCTTCTGTGTCTGAGGTCTTAAAACAGCCAAGCAAGAACAGGCAGCAAATCCAACCACTACAGGAATAAATGTGGAGCATCAGTTACACTAGAGGTTGCAGTTTTGTAATGTAAGCTCTCTATTTAGCTTTTAGATTGTGATAGTTTTTAATACAAAAAGGTTACTAAGTTTTGAAAATGAATGGCCAAAGGCAGTTGTCACACTCCAACCTCAGCATAAGAGCTCTGCCTGTTCATAAAGCTTTGCAGTTTTCCAGTAACCCCCAAAAGTTTATTGTGCATGTAAGAACTGCAGGGTTATGGAGGCTTGTTTAGACACTGAATCAAACTGTAGAGAAGTTTGGAAGTGTCTAAAGCTGAGAAATGACTGGAATTGAAATTCTTTCATTGCAGTTTGTCATTTAACACTTCCAAAAGGCATCTTTAGGGACTTGAGCCTTGAGCAGTGACTCAGTTACCGCTGCAGCTACTTGAGTGCAAGCTTTCACGTAAGGGATGATTCAACTGGTAAAATTGTTTCTTGAAATTAGTTTGGTACTTAGCATTTAATACTCTTCTCTTTTGCTGTGCAATTAGCTTTTCCTAATGCAGTTTAATATCTTTGTAACATTTCTTGAAAATCATAGTAGACATGATTTGAAATGAAGCTAAATCTCTTGAACTTTTCCTTATGTTAATTTGAAATGCCAACAGGGCACCAACTGCTGTGAAAATTAATGAATGAGCTATGCCAGACTGTCTTTCATTTCATTTCAATGACTTCACGCTTAGAGCATATGTAACAAGCAAGCTATTCTCCAACACTACAGATGATACTGCAGCAACAAGAATTTTGCTGCTGTGGGGCTGGGTGTACAGGCTGTGGGTGCTGACTTTTTTGTAAGCATGTTATGGGGTGCAGCTCAAAGGAGAGGCAATACCCCTCTGAAGGATATTTTTTCTTTCAAGGAAACTTTAAGTGTGGAAATAACGAACTTAAAATACTCACCACTGAGGCAGCAGTGTCCAGTTCTGGGGCCCCCAATTCAAGAAGGAGATAGAACTGCTGGAGAGAGTCCAGTACAGAGCCACAAAGATGATTAAGGGAATGGAATATCTCTTAAGAGGAGACACTGAGGGAGCTGGTGCTCTTTAGCTTGAAGAAGAGGATGAGAGGTGACCTCATCAATGTTTATAAATATGTAAAGGGTGAGTACCCTGAGGATAGAACCAGGCTCTTCTCAGTAATGCATGATGACAGGACAAGGGGCAATGGGTGGAAGCTGAGGCACAGGAAGCTTCATGTAAACATGAGGAGGAATTTTTTTCCCTCTGAGGATGGCAGAACACTCGAACAGGCTACCCGGGGGGTTGTGGAGTCTTCCTGCTCTGGAGATATTCAAAACCCACCTGGACATGTTCCTGTGTTATCTGGTATAGGTGATCCTGCTCTGGCAGGGGGCTTGGACTGGATGATTCTGTGATTTTTTTTAATTATCAAGAGAGTGCTTTGCTCCTCATTAAGAAAATCCTTCTCTTAACATGACACTCAAGTTGCTTAAGAGTAAGGGCAATTTTGCTGTGTTACTTCATAGGCATTAAGGTGCCAAAACTATCTAACGCTACTGCAGCTCTGAGGAGAGAGAACATACTGTGCACAACAATTTAGTTCACAAGGACAGACTGTGCGTTCTGTTGTACTGAAGAGCTTAGGAAATGTCAGCCTTACCAGTTAGGGTAGACCTCCTGCATAACAAAATGAATATCGGGAGGGAATAGGATAAAACATCTTGACTTGATACAGAAGCAAAACCAACCTGAGATAAGGAGGGACATTGGGTTTGTGGTGCCCAAAAGCTGAAGGATACGAAAGTGGAGGGGGTGGTGAAGGGGTTACATCACCCTGCTGACATCATGTAGTGCCTGGGATCATCAGTCAAAGGAGTGTGGGGATGGGGAGGGTAGGAGCAGTGCTAGTCATTTTCATCCTGCAGTTACTGCAACAACATCTGGGTCAGTGCCCTGTATCAAAACCAGTGTGTCCAGCAGGACTACAGAAGTAATTGTGTTCCTGTGCTCCACCCTGCTGAGACTGCAGCTCAGAACTCTGTTCAGTTTAGGGTGCCACAGTATAGGGAAGATGTTGAAGTCCATGAGCATGTCCAGAGAAGAGCAACAAGACTGGTGATGAGTTTATAGAGCATATTATATGAGGAGTGGCTGAAGTATCTGGGGTCATTTAGTATGGAGAAGAGAAGGCTAAGAGGAGAAGATCTTATTGCTCTCTACAACTACCTGAAAAAAAGTTGCAGTGGGGCTGGTGTTGGTCTCTTCTCCTAAGTAACTAGAATTAGGAAAGGAAAGGGGCTTAAGTTGTGTCAGGGGAGGTTTAGACAGGACATTAGGAAAAACTTCTTTGAGAGAGTAGTGAGCTGCTGGAACAGGCTGCCCAGGGAGGTGGTGGAGTTGACATCTGTAGAAGATGTGGTGCTTCAGGATGTAGTTTAGTAGTCATGGTAGTTGGGTTGCAGTTGGGTTCAATGGCCTTAAAGGTTTTTTCCAACCTAATGCCTAAATATTTATAGAATCATTATGAGTCAAAAAACCAAACACATGCACCTTAATTGTTTTCTTAGGCCATTTAAATCAGAGCATGGTCTGGGTTGGAAGGGACCTCCAAAAGTCCTCCAGTCCAACCCCCCCCTGCAGTAAGCAGGGACATCCTCAGCTAGATCAGATCATCTAGAGCCTTGTCAAGCCTCACTGTGAATATCTCCAAGGAAGGGGCCCCAACCACCTCCCTGGGCAATCTGTTCCAGTGCTCCACTAATCTCATGATAGAGATGTTCCTGACGTCCAAATTTAATCTGCTCTTCTCTAATTTGAAGCCATTGCCCCTTGCCCTATCACCACAGGCCTTTGTGACCAGTCTCTCTCTATACTACTTGTAGACCCCCTTCAGATACTGGAAGGCTGCTATTAAATCTCCCTGAAACTGCCTGTTTTCTAGGCTGAACAGCTCCAGCTCCCTTAGCCTGTGCTTGCAGAGGTGCTCCAACCCCCTTACCACTTTTGTGACCCTTATGTCATATCTGTTAAAGCACAGCTGCAGAATCTGGATGGTTTTTGCATGATAACTACCATACTGAGTTCTAGGGCAACAATGCTGCTGTCATTCTATATTAAAATTCCATTTTATAGTTCTGGAATTTGGCCTTTTTCTTTCAGACATCACAATACTTGATTGTGTTCCTGCTGACAAAGTTTTAATACCCTTCTGTTCAAGCACATGCTTATATTCCACTGTAGTCGTGATGCCAATGCACACACAAGCTCACTGCTTGCTGAGGATGGTTTGTTGACTCAGGTGGGAAATTCAGTTCCTCAGTTTTAATTTGAAGTAGTAAATGTACCCTTTTTTGTTGTTGTTCCACTATTTGGAGTCCCTAATAACAAATGAAAACAAAATCAAATTATGTGATCAGCAAAACTGTGACACAATGTTCATACCTAGATAAATTATCAAACAAACAATTTTATTTACACCCAGATTAAATAACTGGCACCAAAACAAATTCATTATTTTTTATTTTTTTTTATACTTTGCATTGCAGTCACATAATGAAAAGACTAATTGTATTTGGACTTGGAAAAATGCCACTGCTGTGCTCCAAAAATTGAAACATTGACTAAACTAAGAAACAAAAGTACGGGGCAGTTGTGTTCTGGCTATTGTAATGCAAAGAATACACAATTTCATCTCTACCTTAGGCTTGGTATTGAACAGACATAATGGCAATGTGGCATCAATAGATACAAACTGTGAGTTCGGTTTAATGGAAGCAAAATAACAATGTCTAAAGGCATCTTTCAGAAACGGATTGTGAAGAACTTTGTCAACCCAAGCTCATGAATGAGTGAGAATTGGTGATGGACTCAACTGGACACAGAGGTCTTCTGACTTGGTCAAGCCAGATATATTCACATTCATCACATAGGGCACTCATTTCTGAGTGTGCCTGTACTGCTTTCAAGGACACACAAGGTCAACTTTGTCATTTTTCATCACTTTTCTAGATGAGTGACATCTTTATTTTCTGCCTGTTGTCAATGTGAAAGTGGTTTTAGACATAATTTATGGGTCTGATTTATATGTGAAAACATCTGTCATACTGAATGCTTATAAATTAAATTATAGAAGTTTTGAGAGGGATGTATAAACACAACACATTACAGTGAGGTTTTGAGACTGTTTACAGGTGTCTTAAACTGTTACCTGACTTGTGCCTCCTGGAAACAACAATTCCAATTATTATCATAGAATGTTAAGGTTGGAAGGGACCTCAAGGATCATCTAGTTCCAATCCCCTGCCATAGGCAGGGACACCTCCCACTAGTACAACTCACTCAAGACCTCATCCAACCTGGCCTTGAACACCTCCAAGGAGGGAGCAACCACAACCTCCCTGGGTAACCTGTACCAGTGCCTCAGCACCCTCTCTGTGAAAGAACTTCCTCCTGACATCCAGTCTAAATCTCCCCTCTGCCAGTTCAAACCCATTGCCCCTTGTCCTGTCATTGCAAGACCTTGTCAATAAGCCCTCCCCAGCCTTCCTGTAGGCCCCCTTCAGATACTGGAAGGCTACTATCAGGTCCCCTCAAAGCCTTCTCTTCTCCAGGCTGAAGAGCCCCAACTCTCTCAGCCTGTCCTCATAGGAGAGCTGCTCCAGCCCTCTGATCATCTTTGTGGCCCTCCTGGACCTGCTCCAACACTTCCATGTCCTTCCTGTGCTGGGGGCTCCAGAACTGCACACAGTACTCCAGGTGGGGTCTGACAAGAGCAGAGCAAAGGGGCAGAATCCCCTCCCTTGCCCTGCTGACCACACTGCTCTTGATGCAGTCCAGCACTCAGCTGCTCTCTGAGCTGTGTGTGCACACTGCAAGCTCATGTTGAGCTTTTCATCAACCCAGACCCGCAGGGTCCTTTTCCTCAGAGCTGCTCTCCAGCCATTCACCACCCAGCCTGGATTTGCGCTTGGGATTGTCACAGCTACCAAGTTGAAATTCCATCCTCAAGTCCTCTAAGCTCACAAAAATATCTTTTAAGACTGTTTACAAAATTAAAGCTTCCAGAGACAAAACAGCATAGGCAATAATATTTCTGGTTTCTACCTATACAGGTTTGTAGTCCTGCCCTGAATGTATCAAGCTACAATTTTGTGTAATGTTATTTTCCACCTATTGCGTTTAACACTTGATGTTTTGTGTGAGAAAGGAGGCTGTGATGGTGGATTTTTCTCAGATTATTGGGTTACTCAGAAATTAAATATACGGCATTCTGATTGTGTTTTAGGGCTCCTTCTCTGCCTTGCATCTGCGCAAAACTCACACGAGCCTAAATAAGTTGTGAAAGAGAGACTGCCTCTTCATCCTAAATTATGAATCTCTAAGTGTGAAGCAAGAAATTATTCTGGTCTTGGTGCTATATGCATTATTCATATTGTCCATTATACACATTTTGCATGTTGTGGAAGCAGACCGTACTGCTGCGTTAATAAACATTCATAACGCTCACTGTAAGCGTTCTGAACGTTTTATTGCCAACAGAAATTGCGATCCCAAGGACGTTCAGAGATACTGCTCTTATTACTATATGCAATTATTAAAACTTAAACTTAGAGTTATCTTCTCTCTCCATTTGACATGGGCAATTCCTCAATCTCTGGGCCTTATTGGCTGTTTCTGTCATGTCGGTACAGGAGTTGGTTGTTTCTTATATTCAGTCTCATTTCATTTAAAAAACACAAAGCCTCTTTTTCTGAGCACCAGGAGGCAGACTGTAATCCCTTGCAATTCTTGGATGCTTTCAATCTGTATTGAATCTCAAGTTTTCCTTTATACCTTCAGCAGTGTTTCTAAGGCTTCCAAGACTCTGTTTCCAAGCTGCTATCTTCACTTCTTTTTCTTTTTCATAGAATGGTAAGGTTGGAAGGGACCTCAAGGATCATCTAGTTCCAACCCTCTGCCATAGGCAAGGACACCTCCCACTAGTACAGCTCACTCAAGGCCTCGTCCAACCTGGCCTTGAACATCTCCAGGGAGGGAACATCTACAACCTCCCTGGACAACCTGTTCCAGTGCCTCACCACCCTTACTGTAAAGAACTTCCTCCTAACATCCAGTCTAAATCTCCCCTCTGCCAGTTTAAACCAATTGCCCCTTGTCCTGTCGTTGCAAGACCTTGTAAATAGTCCTTCCCCAGCCTTCCTGTAGGCCCCCTTCAGATACTGGAAGGCTACTATTAGGTCCCCTCGAAGCCTCCTCTTCTCCAGGCTGAAGAGCCCCAACTCTCTCAGCCTGTCCTCAGAGCAGAGCTGCT
>VWZE01000342.1:0-11269 GCA_013396675.1 Eubucco bourcierii | reverse complement strand
ACCTGTACTAGTGGGAGGTGTCCCTGCCTATGGCAGGGGGTTGGAACTAGATGATCCTTGAGGTCCCTTCCAACCTTACCATTCTGTGATTCTATGGTTCCATGTCCTTCCAGTGCTGAGGGCTCCAGAACTCCAGGTGGGGTCTGACAAGAGCAGAGTGAAGGGGCAGAATCCCCTCCCTTGCCCTGCTGGCCACGCTTCTCTTGATGTAGCCTAGGACTCGGTTGGCTGTCTGGGCTGCATGTGCACACTGCAGGCTCATGTTGAGCTTTTCATCAACCCAGTGTTTTTGGCCTGTGCCTCTATTTCCGCTTAGTCCTATTCAAAAATGTTTGNCTTCCAACCTTACCATTCTGTGATTCTATGGTTCCATGTCCTTCCAGTGCTGAGGGCTCCAGAACTCCAGGTGGGGTCTGACAAGAGCAGAGTGAAGGGGCAGAATCCCCTCCCTTGCCCTGCTGGCCACGCTTCTCTTGATGTAGCCTAGGACTCGGTTGGCTGTCTGGGCTGCATGTGCACACTGCAGGCTCATGTTGAGCTTTTCATCAACCCAGTGTTTTTGGCCTGTGCCTCTATTTCCGCTTAGTCCTATTCAAAAATGTTTGCTTTCAATCTAGTTTCTTGATATGTCCACATCTGCGAAAAGGCATGAGGCCTCATGGTTAGCTGTGCCCGTCTCACTTGGTTCTCAGTAACTCTCTGCTGTTTTTTCACCTGAGGAAATCTATGAAAACTGAAATTTGTAGAGGATCTCTGACCTGATGTAGTGCCATATGGTTAGTTTTTTAAGTATGTGGAGGCTAGCTTGCTAATTTGCCTAATTTGGGGCAAAGAAAAGGTAATGTGTGAATTTGGACAGCTTGGATGCTCTATCTTGCTCCTCACAGATAGGTAAACTGGAGAGTGAAGAAAATTCAGGTGTTTTGAATTTGCAACTTGTGAAGAGAGAGAAACTCTGCTCTCAACAATCTGTTTGATAAGAAGAGTCTGTGGTGGGGGAAAGTATTTGTCCTTTTACTTACTTTGGTAATCAAGCTTTCTCCTTAAAAGGAATAAGCTTTATTATGTTTCACTCTACTCCTCAAATAATCTGTAACCACTTCTTCCAGAAGAGCCTTTTCATTTTCTATTGGAGTTTCTATTTTGAAGTGATTATACAGGTTAATAAGACAGTTAATTAAGTTTATAAATGAACCTATTTGTTGCATTCATAAAGAGATGTAACAATCTGGCAACAAAGTGGGTTTTTTGAAATTGCAACAAGTGTTTCCTTTGATGGGGAACATGAGAATCATTAATTATGCACTTATTAAATGTGTTGTTACAATAATTTTACTTGTTTGTTTTAAACCATTAGTTCTGGGACATTTATTCTTAACTGTCTAATTGTTACTTCATTGAGAAAGTAGTTCACAGTATCACCAAGGTTGGAAGAGACCTCAAAGATCATCAAGTCCAACCCATTACCACAGACCTCAAGACTAGACCATGGCACCAAGTGCCACGTCCAAACCCACCTTGAACACCTCCAGGGACGGTGACTCCACCACCTCCCTGGGCAGCCCATTCCAGTAGCCAATGACTCTCTCAGTCAAGAACTTTCTCCTCACCTCCAACCTAAACTTCCCCTGGCATAGCTTGAGACTGTGTCCTCTTGTTCTGGTGCTGGTTGCCTGAGAGAAGAAGGTAACCTCCCCCTGGCTACAACCACCCTTCAGGTAGTTGTAGACAGCAAGAAGGTCCCCCCTGAGCTTTCTCCTTTAGTTGACATTAAAGGGGCCATTTGTGTTGCTTCAAAGGTTAGTTTAAAAGAGAAATCTTTTTGGTGGGTATAAGAAGCAAGAAAGAGTGTTTTACCCTCATCAGTGGAGAAAATGTATGTATTTCTTTCCATTGCTTCAAAATACGTTCCTGTCATGGAGCTGCAGCTTCTAAGGACAAACTGGGACATTTGATCATTCACTTCGACTTTATGTAGTGGGGGCTTTGGAGTTTTATCTTGTTGAACTTTAACTCTGTCATGATACAAATTCTACAAAGACCTTCAACCTTGATTTGAAGTCAACAAGACATGCAAAAATCGTAGCTTTTTATAGTAGCGTGTTGGAGAAATTAAACACTCATATTACTAGAAATGTGTGTCTTTTCTTAACCTCATTTATACAAATACTCAGAGTTTGGTCCCCAGTTCCACTGCTAAATGAGAGTTCTTTGCATTCTTCTCCTTCTACCCATATGAGCCTGCAGTGTGCACATACAGCTCAGACAGCCAACCGAGTCCTAGGCTGCATCAAGAGCAGTGTGGCCAGCAGGGCAAGGGAGGGGATTCTACCCCTTCACTCTGCTCTCATCAGACCCCACCTGGAGTACTGTGTGCAGTTCTGGAGCTCCCAGCACAGGAAGGACATGGAAGAGTTGCAGTGGGTCCAGAGGAGGGCGACGAAGATGATCAGAGGGCTGGAGCAGCTCTGCTATGAGGACAGGCTGAGAGAGTTGGGGCTCTTCAGCCTGAAGAAGAGAAGGCTTCAAGGAGACCTGATAGTACACTTCCAGTATCTGAAGGGGGCCTACAGGAAGGCTGAGGAGGGACTATTTACAAGGTCTTGCAATGACAGGACAAAGGGCAATGGGTTTAAACTGGCAGAGGGGAGATTTTAGACTGGATGTTAGGAGGAAGTTCTTTCCAGTGAGGGTGGTGAGGCACTGGAACAGGTTGTCCAGGGAGGTTGTGGCTGCTCCCTCCCTGGAGGTGTTCAATGCCAGGTTGGATGAGGTTTTGAGTGAGTTGTACTAGTGGGAGGTGTCCCTGCCTATGGCAGGGGGTTGGAACTAGATGATCCTTGAGGTCCCTTCCAACCTTACCATTCTATGATTCTGTATCTGATAGATACGTTTTTCTACCAGACCTCTTCTGAGAGAGTGTGGGCGTGGTGGACTGTTGAGGTTGCAGTATGTTCTCATGACAGTGAGAGATAACTGAAGGTTCCACATTAATTTGTTTTATGGTTACTTGTAATTGTTTACCGAGCTATGTCTCACACTTGAAGGGCAATATCATTAACTTCAGCATAGATGAGAATCCTGACTGTGTTTCAGCCAGAAAGCTCATAGTGATGTGACATTATAAACATGCTCCTAGGTGAAATACAAATAGCAAGAAGTACCATGTGAAAAAAAATTAGTAACTGGAAATATACATAAATTCACTAGGCAGGGTGTAAAATCCTAGAGCTCTCCCTTAGCTGTCTTTATACTCCACTAAACATAGGGGCATAACATTGACTTCCCCTTTTTTATGTGCCAACTCATCTTTTCATTTGTAACTTATTTCCTTTACAGATCCATGCACAGTTCTCAAAACTGTGTCCACTCCAAGTTGGATTCATCACCCATGATGGCCATGTCAAGCAAGGCTGATTTTGGTTTCCATCAGCAGCTATAGATAGCAACTTTCACCATCTTCCTCAGCATGACTTCTAGGATAAGACCTTTTTTTTTCATACTGAATACTCTCACAAGTTCTCCCCTTTGGTAATTTTTCTTTCCTTGAGTGAGATTTGTTCATGTTGTAGGGTTTTGCCAGGATATCAGCCTTCAAACAAAAGAAAGGTTTTTTTGTGTGTAAGGGCTTGTCCTTAGAAGTAGTAGAATTTACAGTACAGACAGTGATTTTGAAGTTCTTTGCTCACTTACTCAAAAGCAGGAGACAAATTTTCTTGCTCAGTCAGTCAATGGAATGCCAATCTCAGGCCATTCTGGTCTTCCCTTTGAAAGAATCCTAATTACTCACTAATTGCAGCAAACTGGCATTAAATCAACCTCTATTCAGACAACAGTTCTGTGCCTGTCAGACAATAAAAGACTTGTATGCTGATAAACTCCTTTTTGATTCTGCTTAGAAGTTACACATTTAAATCTCCTTTTAAAATGTGTTTCATCTGAGGAGAGAGAGGAAAAGAATATTCTGTAAACCCAGTTAACTGTATTGGATGATGGCCTCTAAAGGAAGGCTAAATGCTTTTCTCACCAAATGTGTATCTCAGGAAAATGTCTTCTTTTTTAAGTTGAAGTTTACTTGACAGCCAAAACAAGATTGAGAGGAGAAATATCTGAAATGAAAAAACGAATTATTTTATATTTTCCAGTCTTTATTGAGGTGTTGGTTTGCTTTTTTTTAAAAGGGCAACAGAGCTGAGAAATCAAAATTGTACCCACCCTAAGGTCAGAGTTGTCTTATACAAAACTCATACAAACACTGGGTGAAAGATGTCTTCAAAAATGTCTGAAACACTGACAGCTCAGATGAGATGAATGCTGTATGTAGAAGAAAAGGGAGAATGTAAATCAGACAGCTTTTATCTAAAGTAAAAAAGTGCTGTGAGACAAGGTGGTTTCCAGTCAGAGAATATAGATTGGGACTTCAGACATCTTTTCAGTACTCATGTATTCATTCAAACCTAAAGTGAAGAAACTTGCAACCTTGGATTTAAGAATCAAAAGCACAAACTGTAGCGTAGGAGTTTTGAATCCACAGATATTTGCTACCATTTAGCCAGAGGTCCACAAAAGGGTCTCTGCCACAGCTTTATAGCTGCCGTGGAACATAAAACTCTCTCTGCCTTCTGGTTGTCTTGAGTCTGTTCAGTTGTTGCCAGTCTTTATCTTCCTTCCCAAAGTCTCGTTACTTCCATTTTCTGAATCCCTCTCTCTCTTTCTCAGTGTAACACATGGAAAATTTGGAAGAACTTTTGAAAGCATCGCTATTGTTCGTGGACTTTCAGCTCTTTACTTTGTCTTGTTTCCTTACATTTCCAGAAAACATTTTTAAGGTGCAGAAGGTTGTCTCTGGAGAGCCTGCCCTGGTATCTTTGAGGAATTGCAATACTTAAAATCATGTACAATGTGGAGTTGTGCAGGGTGGTCTAGTGCGCAATTAACATCTGTTGAGTAGATTACTCCTCTGGCAAGTTTCCAACTCATGCTGAGAGTCTGAGTGCAGTGTAAGTCAAACAATTTGTCTAAGTTCTTCAACCAGGTAATGGTGGCTTATGGAGCACTTGAGCAATTATGTACACTTATGCAGTGGGGGTTAACAATGGCTAGTAAAATGAGCATTTGGTGGCTACTGCAGAACAACTCTGCAAATGCTTCCTGGTAGGTTTGTGTGTGGAAATGGCTGGATACTGGCATGTTTACATTTATCAGAGTGCTCAGTTCATTAGGAGAACAGAAAAATCAATAAATGGAGAGAAAAGGAAGGAGGAGAACTGCATAATAATAACATAGATCCAACTGCTAATTTGAAAACAAGGGAGAATTTGCTAGGTTCAGTTTTCATTATGCTAATATAAATGTATCTCACCCATTTTGCTCATTCTTTGCGTTCATTCAGCCTCACATAAAGCTCTTAGATGAATTTTTATGTTCCACCTATTCCTGAAAACCCTTGTGTTTTATTAGGTATTATGTATAACGACTACAAAGTATTCTGTAGAGAAGTGGGAGTTATCCCAGTTGTTGCACTAATCATACTGTTAACAGTAACATTTTGACTATGGTCATGCAATCAGTTCCTTTGTAGCAGTTTCCTTTTGTGGTTACTTCAAAGAGTAGACAGACACAATAATTGTCTTGTTGAATATCAATTCAATTGCTAGAGATGCTGCGCTACTTCAGGCCTTAATTTACTGCACTATTTTATCTAATATCACTGGGATTAGGTGGAGTGTTTTAGAGGAGTGATGTAAAATACAATCAGGGAGCTTAAGGTGGTGGTGGTCTCTTCCCAAGAATAAAGAGAGCTGCCTGTGATAAGGTAAAGGAATGTTAACACAACTATTCAGTGCCAAAGCTCACCAGCAAAGTTTCCTGTATTATAAAATGCTGTTACAATGGTTAAAGCATCGGATTTTCCATAACTGACTAAATCTATATTCTTCCACATCTGTTCTCTTGGGTTAGAATTCCAGTTTTTGATACACAGAAATACTAAGCAGCTACTTGAGCTGTAAATCCCTCACCAGCAGTTCTGATACAGCTATTTTGGCTTCTCCCAACCTCTGGAGGCCTCTGATTCTACCTGGTTCTCCAGCACCACAGTAGAGCAGACACACAAACTCTTGCTGCTCTAGGGATGTAGCCCTGTTTGACACTAAGTGAGGTCATCAGAAAACACATTCTTTGAGTTCCTCTGTTTAATATGACCATAAGCACTGCTTTAGAGTTTTCCAAACATGAGCAAAGGGGACAAGAGAGACTCCACTTACTGTTGGCAAGTCCATCAGTTAGGGAGTTCTTGCAACAACGTGCCCTTGCTCACATCCTTACTCTGTGCCCTGGGCACACAGGAGGGGTGGAGACCGTGTGCTGCTTTCACCTGCCCACTGAAAGGACAGCACAATGACAGTAATTACTGACATCCTCAGGATGATCATAAAGGCCTTGTCTGAAATTTATGCTTCTCAGTGACTTTGCCTTTAAACTGGGCCCTTGGAGAGATACTTTGAGTAGAAATAGAGACTTAGAGCTTCACACTGGTACCTTTTAAAATGTTTTAAATAGATAATTTTCCTGACTTAATACTTTGATCACTTCTCCCTGTTTGCACATCTTCACTCACTTTTCATCAAAAGCATTACACTTCTTTTTCTTTGAGCTTTTCCTAGGCTGCCTTCAGACTACTAATGATTTCTGAGTTGATATTGCTTTTTATTTTCAGGGAATTTACCCACAGTGTTGCCAGTTGCTGTAGCTGTCTTTAACAAATTCATGGAGTGTGTGTGGGTTTTATTGTTGGTAGGGATATTTTGTTTAATCTATTAATCCTACTCTATATAATGTCAATTTGCTTCTTGAGTGTTTGCATGCAAACTTGTGATTATGTCTTGAGACTGTAAGTTACAATTTCTCTTTGTAATCTCTAAGCCAGTTTGAAATTAAAATGTTAGTGCTTCATTACCAAATGGACTTTCAGGATTGGGTTAGCATTTGATGTGTTTAGTATCATGTTGTACAGCTAATTAAGTGTTATGCTATTACAAATAATTGTATCTTATTTTTCCTTAGCGATGCAGTAGGCTGCTGCAGGAAAGAAATAAATGAATGATCAAGAACATGTTTTATATAGTTCTTCTGCACTTCCTGATATTATTGATAATTACCACAGTGCTCAGATGTGTAAAAGTCTAATCTATGCATGCAGGAAGCTTACAGCAACTCTGTAAGAGTTCAAGGATACCTGCAGATGCTCAGCATTTTGAGACTTGGATCTGTGATGATTATTTCCTAATGTTAAAACAAGTCAGTGCATCAGCTGTTGTGTTTAATATATACTATGTAGCATAACTACATAGTCTGCCTACATTACTTACCAACAGCAGTGGTTTGCATCTTTCAGATTTGCATTATAAAGAAACTGGATGGGATGAGCCTGAATTTACCTACTCCAGAGACTACAGTAGCAGACTGTACTGAGTCAGAAAGGACTTTGAGATGTTTTGGGTTCCCACTGAGATCATACTCAGTGAATTACATCACCTAGAGCTGGACTCAAGTCACTCTGAAAGCACAGTAATTTTTAGCTTACACCAGTGAGCGCATTCTGAGTTTAGTAAGTTCATTCCTCTTCCACAAATGTTTTAGAAAAACAAAACCACCCCAAAAACCCCACCACCAAAAAAAACCCCAAAATAACCCTTCATTTGTCTCCTTAACCAAATGTCCCCTGAATCAGGTTTTTAAAAAGCCTTTAGGATTCAGTCAGTCTCTTCCAGCACTTTCTTAAACTTTTACTTCATACAATCAAATCTTTGTAAAACTTAAGGAACTTTCATTTTATTGATGTTTCTTCACAAAGTTCATGTTATCTGAACTTCTGATTTTTTTTTTCTTGTTGATGTCCTGAGATAATCCTATGTGAAGCTCCTGAATTCATCCATTTATCCTTAATATTGATCTGCCTGTACCTCATTTCCACACATTTTGAAAAAGAGGTAATGATGGTACCCTGACTAGCAAGGTCTTTTGAGGATACATTCATAAAAGATTATGGATTTCTCTGATAAGTGGCTTGTAGGCACCTAAAGCAGTCAGCAAGATGGGCATGTAACCATCACATTAAACATAATGTTTAATGTGAATTTTACTCCTTTATAAATTGTTATGTACATAAAATCATGGAATTGGCTTCTTTAAGTCTTTGATATAAAATGTTCCACTTTGTTTTTTGACCAGAGGGAAAAGAGAAGAGCCAAAAACATTTCAGTAGTTCTCATTGTGGACTGCAGTGGTTAGCCAGGATTGGAAGGGAGAATGCAGGTTGTAATACTGGAGTGCTGCTTGAACCTCCTCTCTGCACTCAGGGACAGAGGGTTGTTCTATGTTTAATGCCTCCCAGCAAGAAAACAGGAATATCTAGTAGTGGACTCAAAATTCTTGAGTGAGAGATGCTGCAGAATTGGTTGGTCCCCAAGTTCCCCATTTTGTGAGTGTGCAGAGGAACGAACGCTAATTGTTACAAAAGGCACATTTTACCTCTGCCCCTGGACATCAGATAAAAGCTCTGCTCTGCAAGGGTATGGATGTGGCTGTAAAACTGGGGATAAATCCAACCTTTATGAAAGGCATAAATTATACAGGGATTGTGAACAGACCTCAACCATGTTGTATGATGTTTCCCAAAGAAGGTTACCTTTGTCTTTCTGCTTCTCTGATTCAGCAAAATACCACATTATCCTGTTGAACTGAGGAGAATGGAGTAATTATTTTGGCAAATATTGCCTTCCTGGTGGTAAACACTAGACCATCTCTCAGAAATCTGTCAAAGCTTTGGAGTTCCTTTGGGTAAGTATAGTGTGCTGAACCATGTAGTGCCCTAATGAAATACCAGGCCCAGAGGAGGATGAAAGGTTCACAATTGTACTGAGTGGTTGCTCTGAGCTGAGGGTTTGATTCAAGGTCAGTAGATGAAAAGCTTTTAGATCAACATGCTGTGTTCTGTAGACTGTTCTGTGATTTCCAATTTGCACTTCTGTTTCGCAATCCACATGGCATTATCTGGCCATTCTTCAATAGTATCAAAGGACCAAAGAAGCAGCAGATGAACTGGGATGAAGATTAATTTAAAAACTGCAGACTTTGCCTGGTGAACAACTGTGTGTCCTTTATGAACTGTCATCTTTGCTGCCATCTGAAGAACCAGCCTCAAAGTCCCTTACCCTTTTGGTTTGCTCTTGTTCTTTTTTTCATCTCCCTTTTGGCATGACAGTAGTGTATACAATCCTCCTTGTTTCTTAGCAATACCACAAGGTTATTCCTCAACTGAAAGACACAAAATCAGAGAATGCAACACAACAGTGGCTCTGTTGGAAAGGTCCCAAATTGCCTGGACATCAGAGAGCATATTACTGTGCTCTGTAATGTGCCTCTTTGTAAACAGCACTGATAAGATGAGGTCCTTGAAGTCTTTGATACCACTCTCAGCACTGAGAAATCATGCTGGGCATTTGCTAGGATGGGGAAATGGACACTCTTTCCCTCTTGCCTGTTCTAGGAATCATTTCTAAACATGTAAACAAATTTTAGCATATTCTCTGAATAGATGGAGTTTAACGTATTTTGTTAACTAGGTACACTAAACATTGCATAGCAGCTATATAGTTCTCTCCCTTCAGTTGTGTTCAAGGGTGTGAATTGGTCGGAGTGGCTGGAGAGCAGCCAAACAGAAAGGGATCTGGGGGTGCTGATTGGCGCCTGCCTGAACATGAGCCAACAGTGTGCCCAGGTGGCCAAGAAGGCCAATGGCATCCTGGCCTGCATCAGGAATAGTGTGGCCAGCAGGAGCAGGGAGGTCATTTTACCCCTGTGCTCTGCACTGGTTAGGCCACGCCTTGAGTACAGTGTCCAGTTCTGGGCCCCTCAATTGAAGAAGGACATTGAGGTGCTTGAGCGTGTCCAGAGAAGGGCAATGAGGCTGGTGAGAGGCCTCGAGCACAAACCCTATGAGGAGAGGCTGAGGGAGCTGGGATTGTTTAGCCTGGAGAAGAGGAGGCTCAGAGGAGATCTTGCTGTCTATAACTACCTGAAGGGTGGTTGTAGCCAGGGGGAGGTTGCTTTCTTCTCTCAGGCAACCAGCATCAGAACAAGAGGACACAGTCTAAAGCTGTGCCAGGGGAAGTTTAGGCTGGAGGTGAGGAGAAAGTTCTTGACTGAGAGAGTCATTGGCTACTGGAATGGGCTGCCCAGGGAGGTGGTGGAGTCACCGTCCCTGGAGGTGTTCAAGGCAGGTTTGGATGTGGCACTTGGTGCCATGGTCTAGTCCTGAGGTCTGTGGTGATGGGTTGGACTTGATGATCTTTGAGGTCTCTTCCAACCTTGGTGATACTGTGATACTATGAAACGTCTTCAGACTACTTAGGTGGATACAGGGGCATTGGGGAAGCAAAGTATGAAGGTAGCTGATATTCTTTTAAAATATTTTGAGTGAACTTTTGTTTGCCTCAAAATACCAGGAATATAGCTGGCAGCTGGTAATTCATGACTGAAAGGCACACACTCCCATCTGTTGTATGTTCATTTATTGTCAGGCAGTGATACGAACCCAAATACATTACTGCAATGGAAGTGTTGGAGGAACACTGTTTCTATGCTTTTATCTAAAACTTGTCTCAGTTTGCTGCCATCAGTTTCTAGTTAAAGATGCACTCTGATTTGTCAGATATTGTGTATTTTTAATGAATAATTCTGAAAATCCAGAAAGACAGTGTTCAGAAATAGAATTTTCCACTTTTTCAATTGCAGTGTTTTTACTGTAGCTGAAGATATAGTTGGGAGAAATAGTTCTGCCCAAAAATGTTTTTAATTTATTTCCTCTTTGTCAGTTTTTTTCTCCTTAGATTTTCTGAAGAATCTTTTTGATCAATGGTTTCTGACAAAGATGACTTAAACCAAAGATACTGAGCTGATAAAGCTTTTGGGCTGCCACTTATGCCTGGAGTTCTTCCTCATTTACAGGAATGACCCACATGGCAGATTTTCTACCACCACTTGCACTATTTTCCTGAAATTCCTGAAGCTTACACAATGCCAATCCTTCTGGAAAGCGAGATGACTCCACTGCTAGACAGAACAATTCCTCACTATAACCTCAAGGCAGCTTCCTTTCATTTTTAGTGTGGTTGTAGATGCTATTGTCTGATTTTCATCTTCAAGTACTGCAATACATAACTTATATAGTCATAGAATGCTTTAGGTTGGAAGGGACCTCAAGGAT
>VWZE01000341.1:11673-39552 GCA_013396675.1 Eubucco bourcierii | reverse complement strand
GTTAGAAGAAAAGTGGTTAGTGAGGATTAATCAGCAGAGGAGCCAGAGCCCAGAAGCTGCTAGATCCCACCAGACAGCTCCTGGTCCAGCAAGCGACAGAGAGAGACTGACTTATCAATTGTTTTGGTTAGTGTTCCCAAACAATTCTCCAGCAAGCATATGAGTGAAGTAGACATCATGATGTTTTCCTTTCACAGCCTATAGTACAACTTTGTCTATTAAAATATTCCAATTAGCCTCAAACCAGCACAGAGACCTTGAGCAACCTATTCTAGTGGTAGGTGTCCTTGCCCATGGCAAGGGGTTGGAACTAGATGATATTTAATGTCCCTTCCAATCTGAACCATTCTATGATAACAGGAGATGTATAACCCTCCCCCACCCACCTCACCCCAGAGCCTGAATAAACTGAGGTGCTAAAGTAAATTGTACAGAAAATGGAGTAATGGTAATTGTCTTCAAAACATGTAAACTACCCAGAGAATAGAATGTCCTTTGTTCACAGGGATGAGACAGAGGTTTTCATCCAGCTGTGACAGGAATAGAAATTTCACCTGAACGTTAGCAAAAACTTCAGTTCCAGGAACACTTACACAGGCAAAAGGCTACAGAGCCTAGGAAGAAAGAGACAATGATTTTGAAGTAGATAGATTCACAGAATGGTTTGGATTGGAAGGGGTATTAAACATCATCTAGTTCCAACCCTCTACCATGTATAGGACATCTCCTATTAGACTTGGTTGCTCAATGCCCCATCCAACCTGACTTTCAACACCTTCAGGTTCGGAGCCTGAAGTAGGCATACAACTGTCAGAAGAAATGGTTCCAGAGATACCAGGGAGTTCTTCATGGTTCTGCCTTCATTTTGTGGACTTTTTTGTCTGATTTTTGATGCAGCCAATAAGGTGCACCACCTTTGAGAGTCTCACCTTTGAGGTGTCACCTTTCAGACAACCTCTCAGGGACTTGATGTTTTGATATGCTTTTATTTCCCAGAGCCTTCGTAATGGCTGGTCTTCTGTAGACATGCTAGATGTTGATGAGACAAGACAGAAGTGGCGCGAATACTATGCCATTGTTCTGCACTTTTCAGCCAAAGATCACAGTTCAGCTCATCCTCAAATTGCAGAAAGGGAAAACAAAGAACATGGAGATGGAGTGAGAAGCACCTTAGGGATCTGGAGTTGTTCAGCCTGGAGAAGAGGAGGCTGAAGGGAGACCTTCTCACCCTCTGCGACTCTGAAAGGAGGTTGGAGTGAGGTGGGGATTGGCCTCTTTCCCACAAAGAACAAGTGATAGGAGAGGAAATGGCCTCAAGTTGCATCTGGGGAGGTTTAGATTTAATCTCAGAAGAAACTTTTTTACTGAAAAAATTCTCAAAGACTGGCACAGGCTGCCCAGGGAGGTGATTGAATCCCTGTCCCTGGAGGGTTTTCAAAGAGGCAGAGATGTGGAACTGTGAGACATGGTTTAGAACCAGCCTTGGTGGAGTTAGAGAATGGCTGGACTCGATGATCTCAGAGGGCTGTTCCAACTGAAATTATTCCATTCTATGGTCTTTTCTGCTGAATTTTCTAGTCCTTTGCATCCATAAAGTTCCTTTTGGTGATCTGTTGTTGGGATTACAATACAGCCTTTTGAGGCCCTGGATGATAGGAAATGAAATTGGTGCTTTCAGCTGCCTGTTTCACTGCGAGGATGTTGTTAAATAGGATCAAATACCTTGGGTTTGGGAAATTAGAAGTACAGGCTGTACACGGTGGGTGTGCTCTCAGCTCTCCCTTTGTTAATAACATACTGAAAATGAGGGATGGCAAAGGCATCTGAACAGAAGCAGGAAGCTCTTTGTGAAGAATGGCATTTGTCTCCTCCATGAATCAGTCTGTGCGGTCCTGGTGCTCAGCAGGAACAAATGTCAGCCCCCACAGTCTCAAATGCAGTCCCAGGTTGGCTGATTATGATAATTTCTCTCTAGCTGACAGTCTTTAGGATGAGGAATAACATCAATGAAGGAAAGAGCTGCAACTTTTGTCATCCTAAAAGCCAAGGCAGTTGAATCAGGGTGACTGCAGTGGTGAGGTTGTTTATCGGAACTGCCTTCATGGAGACTGTTAGCTTCAGCTGATGCTACAAGAAGAGTTTGGAAATGGAGTTTGCTTACTGTCAGTGATCAAACTAAGGGACCATCACACTGGTTCAAGCCAGCACACTTGCAAGGTACTAAGTGTATGAACAAAGGGGGTACTAGACAATCTTAGATGGAACTGCAGCTGCAGCATGTGGGGCTGTTTGGTCCTTGAATAACCACATTTTCCACCCCTTTGCTTTGTGCTTGGTGGGCAAGATGTTATCCATGGCACAGCAATGAGCCCTTGTGGTCAAGAAGGTCAATGGTATTCTGGCATGAATTAAGAAGAGTGTGGACAGCAGGTCAAGGGAGATACTCTTCTGTCCTGCTGAGACCATATATGGAGCCTGGGGTCCAGTGACCATGAAATGAGAAAGTTTTCCATATAGGGTGAAACCAGGAGGGGCATCAACAGAATCTCCACGCTGGACTTCTGAAGGGCAGGCTGCAGCTTATTTAAGGAGCTAACTCAGAAAGTTCCTTGGGAAACAGCCCTCAAAACCAAAGGGGTGCAGGCAGCCTGGGTCTGCTTCAAGAAAGAACTCTTGAAGGCTGTGCCAGTGTGCTGGGAGATGAGTGGACCAGGGAGACAGCCAGGCTGGATGGGCAAGGAGCTTCTAAAGGGAATAAGGAAAAAAAGAGGGTGTGTCACCTTTGGAAAAAAGGGGAGGGGACCCAGGAAGAGTTTAAGGATGATGCTAGGTCTTGTAGGAAAAAAATTGGAGAGGCAACAGCCCAATTAGAAGTTAGACTGGCCACTGCTGTTAAGTGGAATAAAAAATGCTTCTATAAATATATTAATGGCAAAAGAAGGGGCAAGGACAACCTCCACTCCTTGTTAGATGCAGAGGGGAATATAGTAACAAAAGATGAGGAAAAGGCAGAGGTACTTAACACCTTCTTTGCCTCAATCTTCAATAGTGGGACAGGTTGTCTCCAGGACAGCTGTCCTCCTGAACTGACAGATGGATCCAGGGACCAGCACAGTCCCCCTGTAATCCAGGAGGAAGGAGGAAGGGACCTGCTGAGCCACAAGTCCGTGGGACCGGATGGGATCCATCCTAGGATGCTGAGAGAGCTGGCAGATGAGCTGACCAGGCCACTCTCCATCATTTAAGGGATCAGGCCCAGCCAGCATGGGTTTAGGAAGGGCAGATCCTGCCTGACCAATGTGATCTCCTTTTATGATCAGGTTACTCTCCTGGTGAATGTGGGGAAGGCTGTGGATGTAGTCTACCTGGACTTCAGCAAAGCCTCTGACACCATCTGCTACAACAACTCCTGGTAAAGCTGGCAGCTCATGGCTTGGGCAGATTCACTCTGATATGGGTCAAGAACTGGCTGGAGGGCCAGGCCCAGAGAGCGGTGGTGAATGGTTCCATATCCAGTTGGCAGCTGTCACTAGTGGTGTGCCCCAGGGATCAGTGCTGGGCCTGGTCCTGTTCAATACTTTATTGATGATCTGGATGAGGGGATTAGGTTCACCATTAATAAGTTTGCAGATGACACCAACCTAGGAGCAGGTGTACATCTGTTGGAGGGTAGGAGGGCCCTGCAGAGGGACCTGGACAAGCTGGATGCATGGGCAGAGGCCAATGGGATGAGATTTAATAAGGCTAAGTGCAGGGTTCTACACTTTGGCCTCAACAACCCCAAGCAGTGCTACAGGCTGGGGACAGAGTGCCTGGAGAGCAGTCAGGCAGAAAGGGACCTGAGAGTGCTGGTAGATAGTAGCTGAACATGAGCCAGCAGTGTGCCCAGGTGGCCAGGAGAGCCAATGGCATCCAGGCCTGGATCAGGAACAGTGTGGCCAGCAGAACAAGGGAGATTGTTCTTCTTCCCCTGTACTCAGCACTGGTCAGGACACAACTTGAGTTCTGTGTCCAGTTCTGGACCCCTCAATTCAGGAGAGATGTTGAGGTACTGGAACGTGTCCAGAGGACGGTGATGAAGCTGGTGAGGGGCCTTGTCGTGGGTGTAAAGAGCTGACAGAGTGAAGCTCTCAAAAGGTTGGAGAAAAAAAACAATTATATTTGGAGAGAGAGTTACAGATAGAAATTACAAAGTTCACATCATTGAACCCCCTGAATTTTCCCCCAACCCAAAACTAAATCTATCATACCCAGTGCTCCAATCCTCCCCCCACACCGCCACGCCTCTGCGATCCGAGAGGCCTAAGCACAGCCTCTGGAGGCCTCAAACCAGGCCTATCCTTATGTGTTTGTCCCGGTAACGCAACTCCTGTCCGACACAAGGCTGGAGGGGGAGGAAAGGAGAACAAGCTGACCTGGCCATGAGTTTATGAAGAGACAGCAGAATTATGGTGTTGATTAACAATCTTCACGTCCCTAGAGGATTTTTTTAACCCTATAGTTCTCAACCTGGGGCAGGTCTGGAGCACAACCCTGTGAGGAGAGGCTGAGGGAGCTGGGGGTGTGCAGCCTGGAGAAGAGGAAGCTCAGGGGTGACCTCATTGCTGTCTACAGCTACCTTAAAGGAGGTTATAGCCAGATGGGGGTTGGTCTCTTCTCCCAGGCACCCAGTGACAGAACAAGAGGACACAGTCTCAAAGTGTGCCAGGGAAGGTTTAGGTTGGACGTTAGGAAGAAATTCTTCACAAAAAGAGTGATTTGCATTGGAATGGGCTGCCCAGAGAAGTGGTAGAGTTGGCATCCCTGGAAGTGTTCAAGAAAAGACTGGATGAGGCACTTAGTGCCATGGTCTAGTTGATTGGCTAGGGCTGGGTGATAGGTTGGACTGGATGAGCTTGGAGGTCTCTTCCAACCTGACTGATACTATGATTCCATGATTGCTTAGGGAGTCCAGCAGACTCAGTGTTCCTTTGCAAGTGCTGTGAAAGGTGACTTTTCTCTGACATCGACTTCACTGTGAGAGAGGAGGCAAGCTGAGGCCATTGAGCCATTTGATCTGCATGGCAGCTCCTACTACTGAATAAGATGCCACAGCCTGTGAAACAGAGACACAAATACAACTAATTTTTCTAAGTCTAAGAAGAATTTAACATCTCTTTCTTGACTTGAATTCCTGTGGATCTGCCTGTTTGAAATGCCTTGGACTCATAGTTTTATCCTAAATTCATAGAATAACAGAATGCCAGGTTGTAAGGTTCATCTAATTCAATCTTTCTACATCCCAGTAGAGTTGAAACGAGTGGCCCTACCACCCTGTCAAGCTGCATCTTCAAAGACTGGAACCACACCCAGGGAAGTGGTTGAATACCCATCCCTGAAGTGTTTCAGAGAGGCAAACATGTGGTGCTGCGGATGATGGTTTAGCACCAGCCTTGGTACAGTTACAGAATGTTTGGACTCAATGGACATAAAGGCCTTTTCCCACCAAAACAATTCTGTGATTCTATGATCTAACTTAGCTACAGAATGACTCTAGTCACGAGAAAGTCTCCTGGGAATGATTTGTTCTCATGCCACTTACTGGTTCCAGAGAAGAGCAACCCACTTACAGTAGGTGAGTGTCTAAGTTTTCTCTCACTGTAATCATTGCTATTTTACCTTTACTGATGCCCTGTTGCCCTGATTCTGGGGTGCAGGACAAGAACAAAACGCTGTAGCCTCTCTTATTTTTGCTTCATAAATCCGAAAGCTTCTCGGCTCTACGAAAGTGCTTCTTCAGTTCCTGTTGTGCCTTTTTAAAGGCCCCTCCAGCATTGCTTTGGAGCTGCTGCAGTTCGGCTCCCACCCTAACGGTGGCAGAAGAACCCTACACTTCGCTCAGTTAACTGAAGCAGACTGCAGCAGGGGAAAAGGAACACGGCACATGCCAGAAAAAACAACTAGAAAGCCATCGACAGAGTCAGAGGTGCTCAACAGAGTATTGCAAGGGAAAAGACTGCAACTCGGAGATGAACTCGGATGTTACACCGAAGACTGAGCTTAAGTTGTAAACGGTCAAGTGGAGAGGGCTTGTTGCTCATCTCTCCCCCCAGATCAGAAGGAATCCCCTAAGGTGACCAGTTAGTATGCTTTACATAAACAAAGGTTGAAAGATCTGTGTATTTTGTTCATTTGAAACACAATTCTTCCTTAACCCCTGGAATTCAGCAACAGAAGACTTGGTATTTTTAGCAAAATCTAACAACAAACCAGAAGTGGTCCCTGTGGATGCCTCCTGAATGATTGCAGGAGATGGGAAGTTAAGCGACTTTAATTTAGATGATGTAACTGACTTGCAGGCAGAAAATTGTCTATGTAAATGCAGACTCAACTGAAAACTGTAGGTATATTTTTGAAGGTTCACTTCCTCCTAGCAGCAAGTGATGAAATCCACTCGGTGTGGTCATTTTCTGAGTCAGCCAAAGCTAGTCATGCATCCTCCGCTCATCCCATGGTTACACAACCCGGTAAAGAACACTGAACTGAAATCAAATCAGTCACCTGCTCCTGACACTGAGCATTCTCAAAAGAAAGAGAAAACCAAACCAAAATATTTCTGACTATGTGTAGCAGCCACAAACTTCAGGTCGTGCTACAATAAATCAAATGGATCACCACTGCTGCAGGACAGGCTGCCCAGGGAGCTGGTGCAGCTGCCTGGTGGGGTTCAAAACATGAGTAGATGTGGCACTTGGGGACATGGTCTACTGGTCCAGTTGTCATGGAAGTGTTGGGTAGAAGGTTTGGCTTGATGATCTTGTGTATCTTTTCCAACCTCAATGATTTTGTGATTTGAAGGAACCAGAAAGTAGGTTCTTTTCCGTTTTGTTTGTTTTTTTTCTTTTGTTTGGGTTTTTTGTTTGTTTGTTTGTTTTGTTTTTTATTTTAACAGTTGTGCAAAAGCAGCTCAGGAATCTGTTCTTTTTACATATATCTGTGCTGAAATGCAGTCATCACTCACTAATGTTGGTAACATTTAAATTACTTCTAGTTCTCTCTTACAGTTGTTCTCTTCTTCTAGATGTCTCTTCAAGATGTGGAGTTGCTGGAGCATGCCCAGAGAAGGACAACGAAGCTGGTAAAGGGTCTGGAGAACAGGTCTGGTAAGGAGCAGCTGAGCGAACTGGGGGTGTTTAGTGTGGAGAAGAGGAGACTGAAGGGAGACCTCAATGTTCTCTACAACTCCCTGAAAGGAGGTTGGAGTGAGGTGGGGGTTGATCTCTTCTCCCTAATGTCAGGTGATAGAGGAAACAGCCTGAAATTGTGCCAGAGGAGGTTTAGGTTGGACATCAGGAACAATTTCTTTGCTGCAAGAGTGGTGAGGGATTGGAACAGGCTGCCCAGGAAGGTGGTGGAGTCACCATCCCTGCAGGTATTCAAGAAAATTGTGGTCATGGCACTTTGGGACATGGTCTAATGGTCATGGTGGGGTTGGTTTGATTGTTTGACTCGATATCTTAGAGGTCTTTTCCAACCTAAAGAATTCAATGATTCTGTGCTAATATTGTGCATCTGTCAGGTCAGTTGATCTATTGCAGCAGTGCCAGGAGCAGCACAGAATTGTGTCATTATTATTGAAATATGCTGAGTGTTTCTAACTTACCAAATTTGATACTAAGCCTGAGCTCTTAAAAATGCATTGATATCATTTATTCTTCAGAGATGTTGAAAGTAGGGTAGAGGAAAATCTATGCTCAACTGGAGCTGATTCACATCATTTACAGTAGTGGGATACTGCTGCTGAAATCCCTGGGAAGGTTCTCAGAATTCATGAGTAGGGTTTAGTTGAGGAGGAATTTGGAATGTGTTACACTGGGTGAAATGTAAAGACATTGTGCAAAAGATACACTTCTAATCTTAGCAGGGTAGCAAACATATTGCTTTAATGCCCATGCAATAGCTGCATGACATGATGAAACATAGACACATGTGAAATGTTAGCCTGAAAAGATTTCTGGAGATGGCCTAATCTTGCATGCTAGAAATATTGGGTCAGAATGTTGTATAGATTAAGAGTCATATTTCTTATACCTTACAGTTCCTCCTTATCTAGATAAGGCTTTTAAAAACATCTTCACTCTCTGTTTTTACCTCAGTCCTAGTTTTGATAGAATTTCTACCTCCTTTGCAAATCCTACTCTTTAAGGTCAATAAAAACACAAACCGTCTCTTGAAAATGCCATGTCTGTGGATACCTCCTCCATGGTGGTGTTCAAGGCCAGGTTAGATGAGGCCTGGTTGAGAGGTGTGCCTGCCCATGACAGGGGTGTTGGAGTAGATGATCTCTGAGGTCCCTTCCAACCCGAGCCATTCTGCAATTCTATGATTGAAGAGCACATTTATGAAGATGGTAACAGGTAGCAAACAAAATAGTTGCCACCGTCAGGAAGAGTGGCAAGATAACAGTCAAAAAGGAATGGAGCTCTTGGAAAATAACCTAATGAAAACATACTTAGAGCCATTTCTTCCTAAAAAGGGTTGTCAAAACCTGAGACAGGCTTGCCCAGGGAAGTGGTGGAGATCCCTTCTCTGGAGGGATTTCAAAGCTGTGTAGGTGTGGTGCTGAGGGACATGGTTTGGTGATGACCTGGCAGTGCTGGGTTAATGGTTGAACTTGATGATCTTAAAGATCTCTTCCAGCAGAGTTAAAGAAGATAAAAAAGTCATTGTCCCACTCTACTCAGAACCTGGAGCACTGTGTGAAGTTTTAGTTTCCTCTATACAAAAGAGATGTGTACTGTCTGGAAAGTGTCCAGGGAGTGCTTGGAGGATTGGAAGCAGTGCATGTGAGAAAAATACATCAAGTACATAGGAGGGGTACCAGGAGGATGGAAAGTCCCTTTTTACAAAGAGTCTCATGGAAAAGGCAAGGGGTGATGGTGACAGATTACTGCTGGGGAGATTCCCATGGGACTCCAGAAGAAAATGTTTCCCCATGAGAACAGTTGGACATTGGAATCATCTCCTACTGGAAGCAGTGGAGTCCTCTCCACTCCACAGTTTGCAGACTCAGCTTGGCAGGGTGCTGTACTAACATCCAACCTATATCTCCCCTGCTCCAGTTTCAAACCATTGCCCCTCACCCTATCACCATAGACCCTTCTAAATAAATCATCCCCAGCCTTCCTGTAGGTCCTCTTCAGATACTGAAATGTATCTCTAAGGTCTCCACATAATCTTTTTCTTCTCCAGGCTGAGCAGTCTCAATTCTTTCAACCCATCTCCACAGGGGAGGTTCTTTATCCCTATAACTGTCTTGGTGGCCCTTCTCTGGACCTACTGTATCAGACCGATGTCTCTATTTGTTGAGTGCCTCAGAGCTGGACACAATACTGCAGAGCAGGGGCAGAATCAGCTCTCTCTACCTGCTGGCTACCATTCTTATGATGTACCCCAGGTCATGGAGTTGTTGAGTAGAAGTTTGGACTAATGATCTAGGTCTTTTGCAGCCTTAGTGATTCCATGATTCATGATCCTTCTTCAGATCAAGTACCCAGGACTGAACATAGTTTTTGAAGTGAGGTTGAGCTACTAACATACAAAATGACATTTTTTATTGTTTGTATGTTATTTTTTATTGTCCTGTTTCGTTACCTTCTCTTGTCAGAGCTGCAGCTCGAGGAAAAGACTTTATTGAACTGCCCAAAATTCCTGTGTTCAGTTGGTTTAAGGTCACATTCTTCTACACTTTACCTTATAACTCAAGGCAAATTCTGAATTCAGAAAAGCCCCCTAGACATAACCATATGTACTCTTAATGTAACATTACCTCAGAAGATGGTCAATAGGGTTGTAGAAGCTAACCATAACATTTAGAAATACCATCCCTTCTTCCATATGACTACTGCACAGGCTGCCAAAGTAGAACAGAGTGGAGGAGGAGGAGGAGGATCGTCAAAAGCTGTTAGCTTTGGACTAAAATCCATAAAATCTGGTGTGAAGCTCTTACAACTAGAAGGTTCCCCATGTTTAATGTGTGCTTCCAATAGAGTTGCCCAACTAGCATGCTACCAGAGAGAGAAGATTTTTCTCCATGGATTCCTACTTCTTTCAGGAGAGGTCTGTGTCAAGGTGAGGTAATATTCCAGATTTAAGCGTAGCTGATGTCTTCCAGGGGAACCATACAGAAACATTCTGCTTTCTGGACAGAGAAGGGCCAGGAGAATGATCAGAGGCCTGGCAGCCCTGCCATGGGAGGAAAACCTGAGAGAGCTGCACTTGTTCAGCATGGAGAAGAGAAGGCTTAGGGGAGACATTATTGCCATTGACCAGGACGTAAAGGGTGGCTACCAGGAGGATGGAGACTCCCTTTTTACAAGGAGTCACGTGGAAAAGACAAGGGGCTATGGGGACAAGTTACTGCTGGGGAGATTCCCACTGGACTCCCGAAGAAAATGTTTCCCCATGGGAACAGTTGGACATCTCCCAAGGTAAGCCATGGATTCCTCTCCATTGGATAGTTTGCAGACTCAGCTTGACAAGGTGTTGGGACAACTCATTTCAATTCTACTGTCACCTAGAAAGTTAGAACCAGGCAATCTTTGGCATGCCTTCCAACTTGGCATTCTGTGATTCTGTGACTATATTTGCCAACAGCTTAGCAGACAGTACTGTGCTGTGGCTGAAGCTAACATCAGAGACCATCCCATCTCCCAGTTTTCCATGAGTGAGAATGCTTATCTCATGGCATCAGAGTGCTTTGGAGGGGAGACAGGAACAGGCGTTCAATTTTTTAAGCTTTCCCCACAAAAGGGAATTCTTCACAAGTAACTTTCAATGGGTTTCACTTTCTGTTGATTCACATTTGAGCTGCATATATCCAAGTGATATACACATTTCTAAACCTGGCTTTAGAGGAACCCAGCCCTTTGCTCAGCCCCATTGGGATCTAATTTTCCCTGCCCTCTTGATTTACCTGGAAATTTGGGTTTTCATTTGGCTACTAGGAATTGTGCCGCTGTAACAAACCCCCTCAGTCCATCTTGAGGTTGGAAACTGCTGCCATCATAGTGCCAAGAGATAATTAACTCAGCAGTGTTAGCACACATGCTTGGCACTCAGTTATCAGGCAGGGTGGGAACAGGATGTGACATGATTTCCACCGCTGCCTTCTACTGACCACACTGTCTGCTCTGTCCCAGCTGCCCACGCATCCACTCTTCTTCTGCAGCCATGGCATCACTTTATTCAGATATCAGTGGGCAAAGACAGAAAACTTAGGTGCCAGGAAACACTGTGAGAAACCCATGCAACTGTGCTTCCTCTCCCAGGAAACTTTTCCTTCCCCTTGCTCCACAAAAGCTATCCATTGCCCGGCTCCCTTCTTCTCTCTATCTTGACCGTCACAATTCTGCCTTCTAGGAAAAACAAATGAATCTCAGAAACATGCACATGCTGTGAAAATCTTTATCCTTAAATTGTTACAGAGGCCAGCAGAAATGAGATTTAAATGCCTGTGATTCAAAAGCTCTATGTTGGAAAGCCACCATTTGCTGCATTTAATCCATGCTTGGTGCATTTGTCCAAGGAAGTCTGAAGTGTGTTGGCTAAATCAGAAGACAGCTTTACACAGGAGGTCTAAATGGCATGCAAATACTTTGTTATTGACAAGATAAAATGTTCTGTACCTCAGAAAGGGCTGAAACAATGCCTGTGGTGTTTAGAGACTGGCTGCAAATCTTTCCTTCAAAGCAGTTTTGCTTTTACCCTCAGTCATGATGTCAAATATCCCAAGAGAGGCCTGCTGATGCATTTGTTATTAATTAGTATTCATTTATCTCTTCACTATCTCCTGCCCTGAGAAAAATCACAGAATCATAAGCAGGTTTGGTTTGGATGGGACCTTAAAGATCTTGTAATTCCAACCTCACCTCTGTGGACAGGGACCCCTTCCACTAGACCAGGTTGCTCAAGACCTCATTCAACATGGCCTTGAACACCTCCAAGGAGGGGACATTCACAACCTCCCTCCCTGGGAGGTTGCCCTTTATTTGGTTGGTAATTTCAGGTGACAGGATAAATTCCTAGGCATCCTGGGTGATATAACAGTTACATGGGTGAATAATTTGTGAACAATTCCTCCTATCTGGAGGGTGTTTTCTAAAGTAGGAAGGAAGAAAGCAATTTCTCAAAAATGCCTCAGCATCCCGACCACTGGGGAAAAAAAGAGATTTAAAAAAAAGAAAAAGAGAAGTTCAAAAGATAGAATCATAGAATGGTAAGGTTGGAATGGACCTCAAGAATCATCTAGTTCCAACCCCCTGCCATAGGCAGGGACACCTCCCACTAGCACAGGTCACTCAAGGCCTCGTCCGACCTGGCCTTGAACACCTCCAGGGAGGGAGCAGCCACAACCTCCCTGGGCAACCTGTACCAGTGTCTCACCACCCTCACTGGAAAAGAACTTCCTCCTAACATCCAGTTTCAATCTCTCCTCTGCCAGTTTAAACCCATTGCTCCTCATCCTGTCATTGCAAGACCTTGTAAATAATCCCTTCCCAGCCTTCTTGTAAGCCCCCTTCAGATATTTCAATTTATTACTATTGAGACAGAAGCAGATTTGGTCAATTCTTAGGAACACTTTATAAATACCCATTATTGTTCTATACTACACTTTCAGTACATGCAAATTGAACAGTCTTCCAGAAAATAAAGGTTTGTTGTTTTTTTTTTTTTTCCCTTGGAGGAAAGGAGAGGACCATGACAGTGATAAGAGGACTGGAATCTCTGCCATGAGAGGAAGGGTTGAAACTGCTAGGTTTGTTCAGCCAGGAGAAAAGAAGGCTTGAGGGAGACCTTGTTACCATACACCAGGACATAACATGTGGCTGCCAGGAAGTCTTTGAGACTTCCTTTTAACAAGGAGTCCCATGGAAAAGACAAGAGGGGATGGGGACAAGTTCCTGCTGGGGAGATTCCCATGGCACTCCAGATGAACTCTCCATGAGAACAGCTGGACATGGGAATCATCTTCCAAGGGAAGCAGTGGAGTCCTCTCAAGTCTCAGTTTGACAGGGTGCTGAGACAGCTTGTTTCAACTCTTCTATTACCTAGAAAGATTGGAGCAGATGATCCTTGGGGTCTCTTCCAACCTGGTATTCTGTGACTCCGTGATTTGGAACCAGTAAACCAGATTGGAATGTGTATTGCAAATCTCAAAGGAACAATATATTTTCAAAGCAGCCCACAAAACACTTTCCCTGACTTGTGAGTAACACTGAATCAAGTATGTTACTATCTAGCAAAGAAAAAAGAAAAAAAAATCAAAATACTTCTGAAAAAGACATGTGGAAGGTAGGGCTAAAATAAGACTTGGCAGTCCCAACTATACCAATGGCAGCTTGCTGTTTGAATCTGAAATCTGAGCCCAAAAGGCAACTGAGTACTGGGGTACATCCAAAGCAATGAGAACAACAGGACTAGGAGAGGATTCTGCCCCTCTGCTGTGCTCCCATGAAACCACACCTGCAGCACTGCTGCCAGTCCTAGAGCCTTCAATGCATGAAGGACATGGAACTACCACCAGGAAGATGACCAGAGAGCTGGAGAACTTCTGCTATGGTGTTAGGCTGAGAGTTGGGGCTGTTCAGCCTGGAGAAGGGAAGGGGTTCCAGGGAGACCTCAGAGCAGCCTCCTAGTACCTGAAGGGGGCTACTGGAGAGCTGGTGAGGGACTTTTAATGAGAGTTTGTAGTGATAGGGTGAGGGGAAAAGGTTTTGAACTGGAAGAGGAGAGACTGAGACTGGAGATTAGGAAGAAGTTCTTTCCAGTGAGGGTGATAAGACACTGGAATAGGTTGCCCAGGGAGGTTGTGGATGCCCTCTCCCTGGAGGTGTTCAAGGCTGGATTTGGGCCTTGAGCAACTTGCTCTAATGGCAGGTGTCCCTGCCCATGGCAGGGGGGTTGGAACTACCTGATCTTTAAGTTGTCTTCTAACTCAAAACATTCTATGAATCTATGAAATGCCATTGTGTCTAGAAATCCAGCAAAAGCCTTAAATATTGGGATTGGTGGCCACCTACAGTTCTTCCCCACATTAACCTCAGTAAAGAAATGCTACCTGGAATTTCTCTCCTCCAGATCTGAAGTCCAACACTCCAAACTTAATCACCTAAACCAAAGCGGTTTGATGTTTTTTTCCAGGGAGAGTGCCTAGGGTGGCTGAGCTATGGGCAGGCAGTCTGGACAGAGAAAGGGGGACATTCAGCTGCATTTCAAGATGAGCTAAAGCCAACACCAATTTCATAGGAGAAGGGTTAGAATTAAGACAAATGGACACAACTAGAGGGCTGATGGTACTGTGGGCTGAGATCTGAGATTATTACGGAACAGACATGGAAGTGCATTCAAACATGTAATTATGTGTTAGAATTAGATTATACATTTAAAGCTAATATTTAATAGCAGAAAACATCCTTGGCTACAGAAGCAATGACTGCTAGTAAACTCTGTGTCTAATTTTTAATCAATATGTTTTGAATGAAATATAGAGAACTGTAAGGAATCCAGAATCAGAATTAGTGAATGGTATACGGGGTTGAAAGGAACCTCTAGAGATCATCCAGTTCATCTCCCCTCCCAAAGCAGGATCACCTAGGACAGGTCACACAGGAACACATCCAGGCAGGTCTTGAAAATACCCAGAGAAGGAGACTACACAACATCTGCAGGTAGCCTGCTCTAGGGCTCTGCCACCCTCACAGTAAAGAAATTTCTCCTTGTGTTAACATGGAACTTCCTGTGCTTCAGTTTGTATCCATTGCCACTTGTCCTATCACAGACCACCACTGAAAAGAACCTGGCCCCTTCTTCTTGACACTCACCCTTCGATAAGTTGATCCTGCTCTGGGTGGCAGGGTTGGATTAGATGATCCTTCAAGGTCCCTTCCAACACATCCTCAGACTGGGCGTGAGGTGGAAGTTCTTCAGCATGAGAGTGTTGAGAGCCTGAAATGGGTTGCCCAGGGAGGTGGTTGAGGCCCCATCCCTGGAGGTGTTTAAGGCCCAGCTGGATGAGGCTCTAGCCAACCTGATGCAGGGTAGGGTGTCCCTGCCCCTGGCAGGTGGGTTGGAAATAGATGATCCTTGCGGTTCCTTCCAACCCTGACTGATTCTATGAACCCCTACCATTCTGTGTTTCTGTGTTTCTGTGTGAGTCGACTAGTAAATCCACTACCACCTTCTTTACAGTGCCTTTCTATTCCAAGCAGATACAAACAAACTCTCTATACAGTTTTCTTTGTAGTAATATTTGTTTTGGAGTGGGATCAGCAGTATTCCCTAATCCCTATTTCTGTTAGTAGTCCACAGAAAAATATCAAAGTGACAATTATAAAGTACAGAACCCCACTACATCAGCAGAAAGCACATCAACATGGCAAGCAACAGTTTTTCCCCTACAGCAATACTGCTTTGTGCAGGAGACACTTCCTATTCAGGCAGCCACCTTAGAGAAGTGGACAGCATTTGGGATAATTCCCAAATATCAGAGTAGACAGAATTTAAAGAAGACAGCCAAAATATTTCTCTTTCTTTAACCCTGAGAAAGAGCCTTTTTAAAAGTGCCAGGGTAGATTCTATCCTCACTGATGAGTTTGAATAATATTTTGTTCCACAGAGTCTACCCATTGAAATGAAACTGTAAATGCTAGGAATCTCCATCAGAGTTGTGGGGCTGAGTGGAATAAATATGAGGAGAAAGAATGAAAATGGTGTTATAAAGAAAAACAACAAATACAAAACCACCCAGAAATTAATAGACTCGAGGTAAATTTATGGCAAGGTAAAAGAAAACTGAAATCTTATTTCTTCTCTTTTTTTTTTCCCTTTTTTCCACTTCTTGTATTAACAGTAGAGAGCTATGATTCTGTGATTCTATGATTCTATGATTATGGCATTTGTGAATTCGACCCATAAATTGCATAGTTAAATGAGTGAAACAATTCAGAGGAGAGGACAAGTAGGAGCAGAAGTTCCAGACACAGTGGCAGAGGAGATTACATCTTTTAATGGGAAGGAAAGGAAGCAAGAATAGAAGAACAACATTTTCCCCCAGTTATTTTCCTTTGGTACTTGCAATGTGAAACTGTTTTAACCTGCCCAGGCTCGGCCAGTGTGAAGGTTTGGGAGTTCCCCATCCCCCCACACTTTGTAAAATGACCCAGACTAGCACTCAGTCGGCTGGAAGTTAAATGATGAAGCTATATTTACAGCTTTGCACAATGTACAGCAGATATTTACACTATATACACAATATTTACAGAAATATACAAGTAAAAGGTAATACAGCAACACAACTCCCCTCCCAGAAATCAGAGACCCCAGGAGGGGCTCCCAACCACCCTTCCACCTTCTCCCCACCCCTGTACCTTACCCCAAGGTTTGCCTTACGTGCAAGGTAAATTAGGAGGATCGACCAGGAGGGTTAGAAGAAAAGTGGTTAGTGAGGATTAATCAGCAGAGGAGCCAGAGCCCAGAAGCTGCTAGATCCCACCAGCAGCTCCTGGTCCAGCAAGCGACAGAGAGAGACTGACTTATCTATTGTTTTGGTTAGTGTTCCCAAACAATTCTCCAGCAAGCGTATGAGTGAAGTAGACATCATGATGTTTTCCTTTCACAGCCTATAGTGTAATTTCTCTATTAAAATATTCTAATTAGCCTCAAACCAGCACAGCCAGCCATCGGAAGACAGCTCAGTCTGTGAAGGGACCAGTGGCAGAAATACATAGCATGGCCTGGTTCCCATGAAGGATGAAAGAAAATCTAGAGGAAGCTTGAGTCTTGTTTCTACTGAGTGCTGGCTTCCACTCTCTGAGAGGCTCAGGCAGGAGCCCCAGGTTACAGGCTCCAGTGAGCAAGCGAATCAGGACTGTAGCAAGAAACACAGCCAAGCATGGGACAACTTAGAACAAAATGAGAATAACAGGGGAGAAGTAATAAAGAGGAAGGTTTTGAAAGAAAAGAACAATCAATATGCCGCCAGACATCTGTAATGCTGAGGGCAGAAAGAGAGAAAAGCTGTGGGAGATCAGCTTCTGCAGAAGTAACAAAAAGCAGTAGCTAGAATGAAAGAAACCAGAAGGCATAAAGAGATAAATAGACTCTGTAAAATAAAGAATTCAGGCTTGGCAGTAGATGCTTTTGCTGAAGACTATGGTACTGACAAAGGCCACAGAAATACATCTTAGGTTCGGAGATTCATACAATGGTTGAGTCAGAAGAGACCTTAAACACCATGGGTGGGGACACTTCCAGCAGACCAGAAATCTTGTAAAGCAAATGAAAAAGCTTTTTTATGCCTCACATTCACTTCATTATGTTTAATTAGCTATGGATTTATTGGTATGCTTCCACTACCTTAAGAGCCCTACAAGAAAGCTGGAGAAGGACTTTATATGAGGACTTGTGGTAGGGCAAGGGGTAATGGCTTTGAGCTGAAGTAGGGAGAAATCTTTCCTAATCTCCATCCTAACCCTCCCCTGGCACAATTTCAGGCTGCTTCTGTCATTCTGCCACCTGATAATAGGGAGAAGAGATCAAACCCCACCTCACTCCAACTTGCTTTCAGGTGCCTGTAGAGACCAACAAGATCTCCTCTTCTTCAGAGTAAACAATCCCAGCTCCCAGAGACTCTCCTCATAAGATCTACTCTCCAAACTTCTCACTTTGTTTGCCTTCAAAATTCTACTTATTCTTGTGTTACATTTAATTATTTCAAAATGATGTATGTTTTTACATATCTTCTGTTTTCTAGAGCTAGAGTGTAAACGAAACAAAGTGATGGAGAATCAAACAACAAATGACATCTAATAGCTCTCAGAGAAAGCAGGCAGTATTTTTACAAGAAGGAAAAGGGAGATAGAGGTATAAAAAGGGAAACAAAGGAAAGATTTTTATGGTGAGTTTTAAAAGCAGCATCATAAAAAATCATGATGGGAGCAAAGGAGTCAAAAAAGTTGGACTGGGCAAGAAAAGAGTATGTAGGAGTGACAACAGAAAATACATCAAAGTCATATGAAAAGGAGATACTACAAAAGACGAGGAGATAAGAAGACTGTGCACAACAATTGGTGGGACACTGGAACAGGTTGTCCAGGAAGGTCATGGATGTCCCCTCTCTAGAAGTGTTGAAGGATAGGTTGGATGAGGCCTTGAGCAACCTGGCCAAGTCAAAAACTAGCCCATGTCAGGGAGGCTGGAAGTAGATGGTCTTTGAGGTCACTTCCAATCCAAACCAATCTATTATTGTACAATTCTAAGAATTTCTATGATGTTAGAGGCAGATATGTTAAAAAAAACCCAAAAACCAAAAAAGAAACAGAGAATAAAAATAAATATAGCAACTAGAAAACAGAGGATATGTAAAAACATGCATCATTTTGAAATGATGTAATCCTAATCCTGGAGATTAGGAAATATTTTTTCACTGAAAGGGTTCTCCAACATTGGAATGGTCGGCTCAGGGCAGTGATGGAATCACAACCCCTGGAGGTGTTTAAGCAGTGCGTGGACCTGGTGTTTAGGGACATTGGTTTAGTGTTGACTTTTCAGTGCAGGGTCAAGGTTTGGACTGGATGATTTTGAGGGTCTCTTCCAACCAGGTATATTCTGTGATTCTGTGATCTTTGCTGAAACAACAAAGCCAAGGGGGAGTTTTTGAAGAACAACAGGGGTTTTATTTGGTTGGATTTTTTCAAGAAACTGAAAACTGCCTGGCAATTTGTCTGACTTCTGTAAAGTTTAGAAGCAAACTGTGAGCATCTTCCTGACCAATCTTGATCTCTGACAAGAATGAATGGCTACTGCTTGCTTGAAAATATTGTCTGGTTAACTGTTCCTGCAGTATTCTGTACATGAGTGTAGATTGCATGTCCTGATACACAAATGGCCACTTTCTGTAGTTCATCATCTCCTCCAACAAACCAGAATAAGGAAATACTCCTTGTAGCACTATGTGCAATACTCAGTACAAACAAAGCCGCTACATATGTCTCTATGTTCTTTATGCTGAATACAGAAGAGAGCTACAAAGATGCTGAGGAGGTTAAACATCTCTCTCATGAAGAAAGGGTGAGGGACTCAGGGCTTTTGAACCTGGAGAAGTGGAGATCTCTCAGTCTCATTTAAAAAGAATACTGAGAGGGGATCTTATCAAGAGAAGACTGAGAAAAGATCTACAAGGATGGAGCATTGCTCAAGAAATTTGACTAAGAGACCTGGAACTGGTTAACCTGGAGAAGAGAAGGCTGAAAGGAGATCTTATTGATATCTTCAAATATCTAAAGTGTGGCTGATAGGAGGAGGGAGCCAAACTCTTTTCAGTCATACTCAATGATAGGCCGAAAGGAAGTGAACATAAACTCAATCACAGGAAATTCCATCTTAGTGTGAGAAAAGACTTCTTTACTCTGAGTGTGCTGGAGCCTTGGAGGAGACTGCCCAGAGAGGTTGTGGAGTCTCCTCTTATGAAGACCTTCAAAACCCATCTGGATGTGTTCCTGTGTGATCCTGCTTTGGCAAGGGGGTTGCACTTCATGATCTCTGGAGGTCCCTTCCAACCCCTAGAATTTTATGATTCTATGACTATGATTAATGCTTATAAACCCTTAAAGGGTGGATGTCAGAAGAATGGGACCAGAGTTTTTTTCGGTGGTCCACAGTAATGGGCACAAACATGAACATAAGAAATTCCATCTAAACATGAGGAGGAACTTCTTTTCTTTGAGGATGGTAACAGGCTGCCCAAAGAGGTGGTGAAGTCTCCATCTCTGGACTCATTCAAAATCTGCCAGGACAGCATCCTGGACAACCTGGGCAACCTGCTTTAGGTGAACTTGCTCTGGCAGGGAGGTTGAATTAGATAATCTCTGGAGGTTCCTACCAACTCCTAGCATTCTGTGATTCTTTAAGAGTACAAGAAGCAGATTTCTACCCTGCATCAAAACACTGCCAAAGGTTTGGAGCTTAGGATGTCAGTATAAGAATGTCATTTCCAGACTACTCCTTGTACCATCACACAGAACAAGCTTTTCCTATCCCTTTGAGAGTACAATTTATGCCAAACCCCTAAGTAACTTTGGGCAATTGCCTTTGAATGCTCTCTAGTGTAGTGCCTAGCATGATGTTGACTTTACATCTGCTGGAATAATAACACAAAGAGCTCACAACAGGCTTTCTGAGGGAAACGATAGCTTCAACCATCTGGAAATAGTTACAAGGTTCCTGCTTGCACTTCTGATTTTCCTGGAGTGTTCCTATCAAGCATTCAATGTAAAACTTGAGAGGACAAAAATTATCTTTGTGTGCCTGCTTCTCTGGAAGTGTCATGTACAGGAACTTCTACATAGCTTTTTTTGGGTTGTGGTTTTGTTTTTTGTTTGTTGGGTTTTTTTTTTTGATGTGGTTTTTTTTTTTTTTTTCGAGGAGAAAATCTGTTGAGTGTTTCAGCAGTCAATAGCATCCTGAGTCATGTGCCTGTGTAACTGCACAGTGCATCTCTTTAGCACTTCATGTGAAAGATTCCTCCACATCTCTAGGTGCTGACTCACAGCCTGCAGCATCACTCAGCAGGCACTGCTTCTACCTGAGCAATCCCCAAGCTTTCTGCAGCAAAGAATGTATCTTTAGACATTAAGATCCCAGCTGAGCAATGTATTATGGTGGTTTTTTGTTTTGTTTTGTTTTGTTTTTTGAAAGAACATTTCTCTTTGAATTCAAATCTATCTCTCTGGATCCTAAATTATTATTTGATAGAATGCTAGGGGTTGGAAGGGACTTCCAGAGATCACCACATCCGATCCCTCTGCCAAAGCATGGACCACTTAGGGCAGGTTACAAAGAAACGAGCCCAGGAAATTTTTTTAAGATCTCCAGAGAAGGAGACTCCACAACCTCTCTGAGCAGTCTGCTCCAGGACTCTGCTACGCTCACAGTAAAAGATGTTTTTTCTCATGTTGAGGTGGAATATCTTGTAATTGAGTTTACATCCATTGCCCCTTGTACTATCACTGAAAAGAGTCTGGCTTCATCCTGACAACCACCTTTGAGATATTTGCAGACATCAATGAGATCTCTCAGCTTTCACTTCTCCAAACTAACCAGCTCCAGATCTCTCAGCCTTTCCTCATCACACAGATGTTCCAGACCTTTCACCATCCTCATAGACCCCACTGGACACTCTCCAGTATGTCCCTGTCCCTTTTGACCTGAGGAGCCAGAACTGGACACAGTATTTCAGATATGATTTAACTATGGTTAAGTAGAGGGGAAAGAGAACCTCCTTTTGACCCTACTGGCCACACTCTTCTTAATGCACCCCACTATACTATTGGCCATCTTGGCCACCAGGGCACACTGCTGTTCCTTGAATAACTTCTTACCAACCAGAACTCCAAGGTCCTTCTCTGTGGAGATCCTCTCCAGCAGGTCAACCCCTAACCTGCACTGGTGCATGGTGTTGTTCCTCCTCAGGTGCAGGACTCTACACTCATCCTTGTTGAATGTCATTAGGTTTGTCTTTGCTTACCTTCTGTCTGAGCAATACTGCTCTTCCCTGCTCCACTGCTATGAAAAATGGAATTGTTTGCTCCTAAACAGTATAGTCAGGGCACTCCTCTAGGAAGTAGAACATGTCTGAGAGGGCCTGATTCAGATAAGAGCTTAGACTTCAGTCTCCCTGTCCTGGTGTGAACTAGAGCAGAACTGATTCTGGTCAGTGCTGTGAGTTTCCAGTTCAGGGTCTGTTCAGTCTCTGCACTTTCTGCAGCTCAGGGAATGTTCTCACAGACAGGGCTGCTTCTAGCAATGAGGACATGATGGGCAGAGTTAGTACCAAGGTTTGGGGCACAGACCAAGGCACTGCTACATCTGCGTAGCACACATCTGTGTGCTGCGTGGGGGCGCAGTCCACACCTGCAGGGAGGATGACCCCAAACTGACCAACAAGGGATTCCATCCCTTGGATGTCATATTTGGTGTAGAACTTGGGTATTACAAGGGTCACACTTCCTTTTTCTTCTTCCTCTTCTTCAATGGCCAGCATCTAAGGAGGGCTCTGTCCATTCTGCCTTCATTCTCAATCTATGAGTTACTGAGTCCATTTCCAGAATCAAACTCCTAAATCCAGTTCCTATCTGTCACCAAGTCCAGTTTGGGACTTCTGCCACAGCATCAGTAGTGACAGTGACTAATTGCCACTAGAGTGTTTGGTTCCATATTGATTTGTATCTCTTTGTATCTGTTCCATTTTGTTGTTATTATTTTCATTAAAGCAGGTATAGTTACTTATCCAACCCATCAGTCCCTCACTTGTTCCCCTTTTCTTCCCTCTGGGAAAGAAGAGGGGTTGGGAGAGAGAGTCTGTGACTTGGTTAGTGATGATCTCAGTGGTCATCCCAGTCATGGAATCATTGAATCATTAAGGTTGGAAAAGACCTCTAAGATCCGCAAATCCAACTGTCAAACCCTTGACACCCTGCAATCTCTGGCACAAGAGGGAAACACCAGTCACTGGCTTCCCGGGTGAAGGAATGATGCTTGGGTTTATCCTATCACTGAATAAAGCAATTTGTGGTTGAAAATTTTTCAAAAATAAGGAAAAATAATTTCAGGTTTCCATTTACAACATCTCTGCTCATTGCTACCCAGTTTAGTGACAAAGTTTATGCTAGAGCTCTTCATGATGGCAAATTGTCTCTCACCAACACTTCTGGACTGCTGAACTGCATCTACTTCAGTCTTAGAACCACAGAGTGAATTGGGTTGGAAGAAACCTTCAAAGATCATCTTGTTCAACCACTCTGCAGTCATAAGGGACATCTCCAACTAAATTAGGCTGCCCAGGGCCCCATCAGGTTTTACCTTGAATGTCTCCAGGGATGAGGTCTCCATTACATCCCTGGGAAACCTGTCCCAATATTTCACCACCCTCATTGTGCAGAACTTCCTCCTGATGTGCAACCTAAATCCGCCCTACTCCAGTTTCAAACCATTGCCCCTCATCTTATCACCACAGACCCTTCTAGACAGTCCCACCCCAGCACTCCTGTAGTTTGCTTTCAGATATTGAAATGCAGCTCTAAGTTCTTCCCCAAGCCTTCTCCTACTAAATCTCTGGTTAATTCAACCACACCTGTTTCAAACCAGGATTACATTATAAGGCATGAGTAGGAAATGAAAACCTGGCTTCTCAGACATGCAATCCATGTGGTCCTGTCCTCAGCAGAGTCATCTTTTTTTTTTTGCCTCTGAGCACACCTCCCTGGAATCAGAAGGGGATCCATTTGCTAGTCTGTGCAGTGGTCCAGTCTGAATTTCCTGTCTACGTTTCCATTTGAATCAACAATCCCAACAACGCAGCTACTCCACGCACCCCGGGGGACAGGCCAGGCTGAGGCACAAAGCCTCATTGAGAAGGAGCTATCAATTAGCAGCCACACATTTACTATTCAAGCTGCATTAGAAAGTCATTAAGTTTACGTGGTCCTTCTTTCAAAGCTGCAGGGGCAAGTAAATAAACTTCAGAGAAGCCACAGCTGTTAGATGAAGATGTATGACACAGGCACTGAAAGGCTTCTAGAAAAGAAAAGAAACTCTTTCAGATCAAGCCAGGGGAGGGAGCATAGCAGTGGGCTCTGACCACAGAAACCTTGCTCCAGACTTTGGAGGCACTTGCTTACGGCGTCGTAAAGTTGGGTTTTTGTTCTTCACAAAGGGCTGGGGTTACAAAACCACAGCGTAACCTCTGCAAGCTGACAGCACTAAATTATCTGGGCACAGCATGAATGTTTCAAGGCATTAACAAGTAAACCATTAGTCTGCATGTTCCAGTGAATTAAAGCGAGCTCCTTAAAGCACAGGTGAAGTTTCATGGTGTGGCTATGCCTGTTAGAGCAGCCGTGCGAGAGAATTTCTCTTTGCTGGTGCCAGGGGAAGGCAGGGAAGTAAATCTCAGGGCCTTTAACAAAATGGTTCAGTTTCATCTGGCTCAAAGATATTCAAGGGCTTTTGTTCAAATCACATTGGTGTTGCACAACATTGCAAAGGGCCAAGTTAAAGTTTTATTAGTGCCAAAAGCATGCATTTCCAAGTCTTAATGCATTGGAACTTTTCCATGTTTAACACCGAATTTGCTGGGTTTAAAGATGACCCATGGAGAAAGACTGAGTGACCTGGGGCTGATTAGTCTGGAGAAGAGAAAGCTGAGAGGGGTCCTTATCAATGTCTAGAAGTACCTACAGGATGGGTGTCAGGGGGAAAGTGCCAGACTCTTTTCAGTGGTGTCCAGAGAGAGGACAAAGAATAATGGGTACCAGCTGGAACAGAGGAGGTTCCACCTTAACACAAGGAGAAACTTCTTCCTGGTGAGGCTGCCCAGAGAGTCTCCTCTGGAGACTTCCAAAACTTGGCTCTATGCATTCCTGCGTGGCCTGTCCTAAGTGATCCTGCTTGCAGCGCCAACAGCTACTGGCTTGAATCCAAATCTTTCATTCCCTTAAGGTGATGATTATTTTACACTTACTGCTTGTAGTGGAAACTGGTACAGGCAGCATGGATCATACATCAGGAACTCTTGGGTACGTATGTGTAGGCCTCTTTCATCACATGGATGTTTGAAGCACCTTGTGGGGTTCAGTGTATTACTGTTCTGGTCAGCGATCTCTGCTGCTGTTGTATGATACTGTGGCTCATTTCATGAGTTTTGAATCTTCAAAACTCTTCATGAGATCTGCCCCAGCTAATTCCACCACCTTTTTCTTAGACCTACAATCCCAACTGGCCTCCAAGCTCCCTTTAAAGTCAAGGAAGTTCGGTAGGTGCCTCTCTTCAGATGTTAATTTGCACGTTTCTTTAAGACTCACTGTAGATGAATCCTTCTTGTTTCGGCCTAGGCAACGTAGTTTTGAGCTGATGAGGACTGGGCCAGAGGGAAATACACCCTGGTTGAGCATTTCCCTTTGTATACTGTGGTGGAAGAACTTGGACCTGGTTCTTATTCTTCCTGCAATATTTCCCTTCAGAATGCAACTGCCACAAGGAAGGGGACTCTCTAGGGAAATGCCTTTGTTCACATTTAGGTTTCAGTCCAGCTGCTGGTAGAACAGGAGACTCAAGTTCATTTCAGCAAAAACCACATTTTCACATTTTCAGCTTGTTTCTTCTTATTTGCATTTATGAAATTTTATAACAGTCTTTAAGGCCACAGCAGTGATCCTATTACCCAGTAACTTGAGCTCTCAGCTGTCTGACAATTCAGGAAGGGACAGAATGCATTCCAAAGGTGCTGACCAGTGATCTGGGAGGACTAACTAAAGTTCTTAACTCAACTGGAATATTCCAGCCTTTTAGGAGAGGCATCCTTGAACAACTCAGACATTGATTTCCTAACAGGTAAAATGTAGATAGCCTGCACTTGATGTAGTGTGTTCAGAATAATGATACTTGCTAAATTATTTGATTCAGAGCTGTGAGGTGGTAACCCTTGAGGAGACATCATCATAACTGGTGTGCACTACCTAAAAAACATCCATTTTGTGCACCAGAATCCTGACATCTTCAAGAAGGGCAGGGACCTGCTGGAGAGGGTACAGAAAAGGGCTACAAAGATGATGAGGGGGTTGGAACATTTCTGTGATGAGGAAAGACTGACAGAATTGGGTTTTTTTAGATTGGAGGAGACTGAGAGGGGATCTCATCAATTCTGATCAATACTTAAAGGCTGAGTGCCAGGAGGATGAGGCCAGGCTTTTGTTCAGTGGTGCTCAGTGGAGGGACAAAGAGTAATGGGCAGAAAACTGAACATAAGAAATTCCTTCTAAAGGTGAGGAGTAGCTTCTTTAATTTAAGGACAGTAGAACACTGGAACAGGCTACCCAGAGATGTGGTGAAGTCTTTGTCTCTGGAGACATTCCAAACCCACCTGGACATGTTCCTGTGTGACTTTCTTTAGGTGACCCTGCCTTGGGAGAGTGGTTGGACTCAAAGATTTCCAGAGGTCACTTCTAACCCCAAGCATTCTCTTATTGTGTTTCTGCATAGCTGTAGTAACAGAGCAGGATCCTTAAGCAACATTGACAATGTTAGGTCATGTTAGGTCACGACCTTATGTCCTCTTGAGGACACTCTCTATAGATGAAATCCTATTGTGTCCTTTATTCTACCTTTTCTCTTACCATTAAACTTCTAATTATACTGAATATATTTATTTTAGGACTTTGCCCTGTGGAACTTGGATATATACTGGAAATTTGCTAAGGGCCATGGTTTAGCACCCGACTTGGTAGAGCTGGATAATGCTTGAGGTCAATGATCTTAAAGGTCTTTGCTGACTGAAATTCTATAATTATGTGTTTGCTTTTTCCTTATTATTTCCATATTTAAATTAAGTTCAGCTCTTCCTTAGCTAAGCTTTACAACGTGGACTCCTATCCCTCAACCATACATTTTATCTCTGTGAAACCTGGTTTCAAGCATATTTTTAGCCTCCATCTATTTTCTAAAAATCCCCAGTCATTGTTTTTTGGTTTGGTTTTGTTGTTTGTTTTTTTTTCTTTTGAGATTTATTTTTATCTCTGTCCTAAGATCGAATGCTACATATGCTCATGTTTGAAGCAGGAATCAAGCAATCTCTCTTGCTCTTTTTTCTAGTCCAGTGATAGCTGAACTTTGAAGGCTCCTCTTGCTCTCTGTTTTGCTTTGACTCTGTGTGATTTGTCATTTGGTAATCTAGTCCACTAAGCACTAAGCCTTCTCTCCAAAGTGTTGAGGCTGATCTGTCTCTAGTCTGCACACTGACACTGTTTTACAGTGGTATTTTTTTTTTCCTTCGGTATTCTTCAGCCAGAAACTCCCCAGAAATCCTCCATAAACTACCATTAAATTAGTAATGCTGCAAACTTTGCCTCCCTGTAAAGAACATTGCTTGTGTGACTCAAAAGTCCCATAACTTTTAGAAAGACTTGAAGTGTTGCTTCCTTTTGGTTTCACAGACAAAATTTACCTCCTGAAGCTGGCATTCTTTCTGGTCATGTAGAAAGTCTTGGGACCAAATTTGCTCTTTCTTACCTAAGCTAGGCCATTAAACAAATTTAGTGGCATTGCCTTGATGATGCTGAATTTTAAAAGTGGCTTTGTTTAGCTTTTTCTCTCATGCATCAATTAATTTTCGTGCTTCGACAGCCAGTGGATTTCTGCTGCACTGCTGGAGCCTTTCTTTCACCACCTTCCTCCCAGCGGTTCTCTTTGTTACAATTAGACAGTGGTCTTTTCACAGAACCACAGTATGCTAGGAGCTAGAAGGGAACTTTGGAGAGCATCAAGTCTAACCCCCCTGCTAAGGCAGGATCTCTTAAAGAAGGTCACACAGGAACAACACCAAGGGTCAGAAATGAAGACTCCACCACCTCTCTGGACAACTTGGCCCAGAGCTGTGGCACTGGTAAATTAAAGAATTTATTCCTCAGGTTTAGATGTTCAGGTCTGCTCCCTTTGTCCTGCCACTGGCATCACTGAATAAAAACCTGGTCTCATCCTCCTGACAACCGCCCCTTTAAATACTGATCATCATGAATGAGATTTCCCCTCTGTCTTCTCTTCTCCAAATGAAACAACCAAAATTCTCTCAATCTTGCCTCATCACAAAGATGTTCCTGTCTCCTCATCATTTTGTAGCCCTTTGCTGTGTCCTCTCCAGCAAGTCCCTGCCCTTCTTGAACTGGGGAGTCCTCTTTAACATCTTCATTGATGATCTGGACGAGGGCATTGAGTCAGTCACCAGCAAGTTCGCAGATGACACCAAGCTGGGGGCTGATGTTGCTGGGTTGGAGGGCAGAAGGGCTCTGCAGC
>VWZE01000341.1:0-11131 GCA_013396675.1 Eubucco bourcierii | reverse complement strand
TTGGACTTGATGATCTCTGAGGTCTCTTCCAACCCTTGTGATACTGTGATACTGTGATACTGTGAAAACTGGACACAATACTTCAGTTGTGGCCTCACCAGGGCAGAGTAGAGGGGGTGGAGAATCTCTGTTGACCTGCCTACCATGCTCTTCTTGCTGCACCCCAGGATGCCATTGGCCTTCTTGGCCACAAGGGTATATAGCTGATTCAATTTTATGTTTCAGCACACAGTAAAAATGAGTCTTCATCAGAGTAACAGATGAATAATGCAAAAATCACAACAAATATGTGTAAATAGGTAAGAATGTGTCTCTGTCTCTTAGTCAGTCTTCAGTAACATTGTTAGAACATTCTGGGAGTAGATGCCCAGGCAAAACCAAAGGGGAAGATGTTGTGGGGGGCTTCAGGCCTGCCCTTACAACTTCATAGCACATCAAGTGGGCTTCAATCTTCACTAAGTGAATATGGGTTAAAAGCTCCAGGTGGTTCACTTTCCAGAGCCCCTCAGCACTGAGTTTGTCCAGCTGCCACACAACATCACAAGCCACACAATCAGGGAAACCCTGGAGCTAAGGCAATGTGAAAATCAAAGAAAACCTCACTTTGCTGTCACTCGGCAGAGAGTTACTTACTAGAAGATTCTGATAGCTTTTGGCTCAACCCTGCTGCTGTTGCCAACATCCCAAGGAAAAGAAAAAAAAAGAGTGAAAAATGCCCAAAGCACACCACATGAAGTCTGATCTTCAAAAACAGCACTCTGAAAAAACTGATGGCAACCAAAAGCAGCACGATAAGCAAGATGAGGGAGTGAGGTTCTCTCCTTCTACTTTGCTCCCTGAGGCCCCACTTGGAGCACTAGGTCCACTTCTGCTGTCCCCAGCATAACAGGGACTTGGAGCTACTGGATTGGGTTCAAAGGAGGGCAAAGAAGAAGATCAGATGACTGGAGAACCTTCCCTATAGGGGCAGGCTGGGAGAGTTGGGGCAGTTCACCCTGGAGAACTTAGGGGAGACCTTAGGATCCCAGTGCCTGAACACGATCCACAGGAAAGCTGGGGAGAGACTTCTTAGAAGGTCTTGTGATGACAGGATGAGGGGCAATGGCTTAGAGTTGGAAGAGCTGGAAGATTTACACTGGAGACTAGGAAGAAATTCTCTAGATTGAGGGTGGTGAGACATTGGAACAAGTTGCTCAGGGAGGTTGGGGATGCCTCCTCCTTGGAAGTGTTCAAGACTGATTGGACAAGGCCTTGAGCAAGTGGAAGGTGTCCTTGCCCATGGTAGGGGATTGAAACTAGATGATCTTTCAGGTCCTTTTCCAACCCAAAACATTCTATGAGTCTGTGAATGACCAACTTAATACTATAGCCAGGACTGTGCACAAACCTCCACATGAAGCAGATAGAGCTCAAGTATAGATGCTAAATTCTCCCTGGATTTTTTATATCTCTTCATGGGATTCAAACAATATTTCTTTTTATCTGGAGTTCTCCAGGTCTGTGATACCTTAAAATGCTTAAGACATTTGACATTCAGGTATTGGAAGAGGCTGCCCAGGGAGGTGTGGGGTCATCATCCCTGGAAGTGTTCAAGAAATGTGGGACATGGTTTAATCTCCATGGTGGTGTTAGGTTGAAAGTTGGGCTTGATGATCTCCGACAGCTTTTCCAACCGAAACGATGCTATGATCCTATACTTCTATGACTGGGCAAAGAGGGTGCCCTGTAGTCAAGTATAAATTAGGTATCCAGTGCATCTGGATGGCCTGTACAATCTCTTTTATGAAATCACTGCCAACAGGGTGGCAGATAAGGAGCATGAAACAGGAAATCACCATCAGGCTTTGTTCTGAGATTTTCTCCAGCGATAGAGACAATATTGGCATCATTCCCACAAGGCTCAAATAATGTAGCAGTCCTGAGAGCCTGAGATTGGATGACAAAAATCTGATGACACCAAATGAATTTTCCAGTGCTGTGATCATGCAGCTGCAGCCAGCTGCTCAATTTACTTCTTGTAAATCCATTTCAAAGCAGGAGAAAAAAAAGAAGTCCACAATGAGCAGTGTCCAAAACTAACCAGTCTCTTCCATGATTCACCCAGTACTGTGTCCAGCTGGTCTTTGGAAGAGGGACTGAAAAGCCTGTTGCTTGTCCAACCTTTATTGCTCCTTTGTCAGCCAGTCATAGAGTCCTATAATGCCTTTATGCCTCTAAGAGATCCCAGAGGCAGGTACTGGCTGAAGCAGCCACTCTATCAGGAGTGTGAATGGAGTTTGCTTTTTATTTCTAATTTCTGGATAAGCCTGTAACCTTTCCCCCTTTTTTAATTCACCCATTGTATCTCATTTTACTGTCTAAAACTAAATCTCTTTGTTCCCATATATGGCACATTTCATGACTGACTCAAAGCCTTCAAGAGTGCTGGTGACCTAGAAAAAGAGTTGTTGAATAGCACACGCCCATCACTTTTGGTTATGGAACCTGCTGATTTTTCTAAATGACAACATGGGTTTTACTTAATTTTGATGTGGTTGGTTTTGGTTTTGGTTTTTCCAGACAAAATTTCTGTCCTTTTGGAAGAAGAAATGTAGGAACACGTTTGGGATTGATGGCATCCCAACAGCCCCTCAGAGCAGCAGAGCTTTGTCTTGGACTTTGCTCTGCTTTTGTGAAACCCCATCTAGAGCATTTCATTCAATTCTGGTGCCCTGAGTGTAACAGGGACATGGAATTGCTGGAAGAGGGTCCAGAAGAGGCCACAAAACTGATCAGAGGGCTTAAGAATCTCCTCTACTGGAACAGGTTGGGAGAGTTGCGGCTGTTTAGCCTAGAGAAGACTCCAGGGAGACCTTAGAGAAACCTTCCAGTAGCTGAAGTGGCCTAGAAGAAACATGGGGAGGGACTTTTTTGCAAGGACTTGTAGTGATAGGATGAGGGACGATGACTTTGAGCTGGAAGAGGGGAGATTGAGATGGAAGATTAGGAAGAAATTCTTTCCATTGAGGGTAGTGAGACATTGGAACAGGTTGCCCAGGGAAATTGTGGATGTCCCATTCCCAGAGGTGTTCAAGGCCAAGTTGGAAGAGGCCTTGAGCAAGCTGGCCTAGTGGAAGGTGTCCCTGTCCATGACAGGGGAGTTGGAACATCTACCACCTCTCTGGGTGACCTGAGCGATATCCCACTCTCAGCATAACAGATTTCTTCCTTAGATCCAGTTGAAATCTCCCTCTTACAGTTTAAAACCATCACCCCTTGTTCTATCACTCCATACCTTTTTGACAAGTTCCTTTCCAGCTCTTCTGTAGCCTCTCCAAATACTGGAAGAATACTCTAAGGGTTCTCTAGGGTCTTCTCTTCCTCAAGATGAACAACCCCAACAATCTCAGCGTTTTGTCACAGGGCTCCAGCCCTCTCACCATCTTTGTGGCCCTTTCCTAGACCTGCTTCAAGAGATTCATGACAACCTTGTGCTGAGTCTTAATTTCACCGAGTTGACTCTTAAATCTGGGATAGAAAAACCTCATTTTGGGTTGGAATTAGCCATGCAAAATTCAGAGACTGAATGAAAACTGCTAAAAGGCAAAAGAAAGAGGCTGTTTTTGAATGCTATAGCTAAAGACAGAACACATAGGCCAGTGCTAGGCTCCATTGTGAAAAATAAAAAAATATAATTTGGCAAGAGACTTTCTCATCATATTGTTTTATTTGGCTTTCCAACTAGCTTTCCATTTTTAATGTTCACAAAATGATTTCTGAGAGACCAGAGGAATGTCATACAGAGCACTTTCCAGGTCTATTGTCACCAGAAGGTATAGCCAAAAAGCGTCGCCTCACACTGCAGGTGCGAACACTGTTTGCAAAACCATCTCCATCTGCTATGTGAAAACAACCCTGAACGAAGTGGATTAGAATGTAAACTATTTTAAACACATAGAAACAAATTCTTCCATACTCCTGTAACTATGCTGATGATCCAGGGAGAAACTTCCTTGGCTTGTTAAGTGGTGGGATTGGTTTTGGTTCTTTTTAGCAACGTAATATCCCCGGGTTCCCTGGCGGGATGTTCTGAGAAATATTTTGAATTCACCTAATTGCAGGCTGGAGAGGTGTGCAAAAGACAGACTGGAGATTACATCTGCAGAGAAAAACTTGGTTCTGATTTAGGCTGGAGATTAAGGAGAAATTCTTTACAGTGAGTGGGGTGAGACACAGGAACAGATTACCTGGAGAGATTGAGGATGTTCCTTCCCTGGAGGTATTCAAGGCCAAGTTGGATAAGACCTCGAGCAACCTGGTCTCATGGAAGGTGTCCCTGCCTGTGGCAGGGGAGTTTGAGCTAGTTGAACTTTCATGTTCCTTCCAACACAAACCATTCCTTGAATCTATGAATTTAGATTGCCATGTGAAAATAGTGTATTCTACAGGGCTGTTGAGGAGCAGCTAAGGGAACTGGGCTTCTTTAGTGTGGAGAAGAGGACACTAAGAGGAGACCTCATTGCTCTCTACAACTCCCCAAAAGGAGGTTAGAGCCAAGTGGGAGTTGATCTCTTCTGCCTAGTATCAGGTGATAGGAAGAGAGGAAATGAACTGAAATAGTTCCAGGGAAGGTTCAGGTTGGAGACTAGCAAAAATTTCTTTGCTGCAAGAGTGGTCAGGCATTGGAACAGGCTGCCCAGGGAGGAGATGGAGTCACCATCCCTGGAGTTGTTCAAGAAACCTGTGGACATGGCACTTTGGGATAAGGTTTAATGGTCATGGTGGTGTTAGGTTGGTGGTTGGACCGGATGGTCTCAGAGGTCTTTTCCAGCTGAAACAATTCTGTGATTCTCCATGTCGACAAATTTAAAACCAAGGCAGGCTTCCTACTTTGAGTTTGCCCCCAAAATTGTTGGTCAAACCCCCTAAAAATCTCCCCAAATACTCCAATTCAACTCTTTAATTAAATTAATTAGAATCTCTTCATTCTGAATGCTGCTACCTCATCCCAAGGGGACAGCAGTGAAAATTTGAAGGAGTTGCAGAAAAGATAATTAATCTCTAGGAGAAATAAAATATTATAATAAATCCAGCATAATCCTAAATATCTTTCCACAAACTTTGTAGAAATGTCCTTGTTCATCTTTGACATGACTGGGGCAATTTTCAGTCTACAACTCTTTACAGTAGAAATGGGAATAAAAAAGAAAAAACAAATAAATTATTAGATGAAACTAAACTAGTATTTAATGGTGAAAGCAGTCCCTAACTACACTGTGCAAGAACAATTTATTGCTTCTCCAGAAGACACAGCAAATCTGCCTGTCTGCCAGTGCTCTTAGAGAGTATAGAAAAATCTGTGTATTAAAAACAAGCATTTAAAGGTTTGCCTCTGACAGGTGCTGAGCGCCTGACAGAAGGAGCTCAGAAGCTGTCAGGATGCTCCTCAAAATGTACGGTTTTCACAGAGGTAGAATGACTGGGAAAGAACATTTCTAATCTGAATTGCAACAAAGCAACATTGTTTGTATGCAAGAGATTTCTTTTCTTGTTTGTCCTTTTTCCTTGTCCTTGTTCTTTTTCTGTCAGGAGGATGGAGCCAGGCTCTTTCCAGTGATACCCAGTGACAGAATATGGAGCAATGGGCATAAACTCAATCAGAAGAAGTTCTCATTCATTTTTTATTGTGAGGATGATGGAACCCTGGAGCAGGCTGCCCAGAGAGGTTGTGGAGTGTCCTTGTCTGGAGGTCTTCAAAACCCCCCTGGATGCATTCCTGTGTGACTTGCTCTAGGTGATCCTGCTTTGCAGGGGGATTAGACTTCATGATCTCTGGAAGTCCTTTCCAATCCCTACTATTCTGTGATTCCACAGTAACTTTGTTTGGGAGTTGTGCCCAAGCAGTTCCCTGTCTATGTGATTCTGAAATCAAAGTGACTTTATTCTGGAGTGATTATTCCCACTTGCAAGCAGAGTAATTTTTCTGGAACCAAATGCCTGCACTGGGGAGCTATTCTGGAACAGTTAAATTATATCAGAATCACAATAACAGAAATTATTAAGGAATAGTTCTGCTGGTTAATTTCCCCTGTGTAGCGCAGACCAAAGGTTGAGTTACATCAGAATGTGTTATACATCATTATGTGATCGATTGATGTCGGGTAAGAGGGATTTTAAAAGAGAATTGCTGCCATTTAAGACAATTCCTCATACACCTCCTCCTCCCTACAATAAAATGCCAAAACTCTCCATCTAAGAAAGCTTTGATTTAAAAAAAGAGCAAGTTTAAGAGCAGGACATTAAATTATTGTAGCAAAACCCATTCAGATTAGAAAGAGCATCTTTGACCGGCATTCCCCTGTTTACTGTCTCACACAGGTGTCTTGCAGATCCATGTGTCTTCCTTTCCGTTCACAGTGACAGTCGCCATCATGCTCGGGAGACAAACCTCTCTTGTCCTGGCTAAGCTTTGGCTCTTTCAATAGGTTTCACTTTGTGACCTGTAAAGTGTGAAAAAGCAGGGAACATCATGTGAATCTGCCTCTCTGACACAAGCCTTGCACATAGTGCCTCTTCCAGCTAATGAGAAACAGGGAAAGGAGAAAAGAGGGAACCTCCAACACTTCCGAACAGCTATTTAGTGGTTATTATATGAAATAAATGGATGGTGTGTAGATATGGTGAAGAATCTAGAGAACAGGTCTGGTGAGGAGCAGCTGAAGGAATTGGGGTTATTTAGTCTGGAGAAGAGGAGGCTGAGGGGAGACCTCATTGATCTCTACAACTCCCTGAAAGGAGGTTGGAATGAAGTGGGGGTTAGTCTCTTCTCACATGGTGATGAGAGAGAATGTCCTCCTATTGTACCAGAGAAAAATCAGGGCAGGGGGTCCAGGGCAGAGGGTTGTAACTCAATGATATTTAATGTTCCTTCCAACCCAAATCATTCTATGATTCTATGAAAGAACTTACACAAGTCTCCTCTGTTTCGTTTTTAGTATCTTTCCTAAGAAACTCCAAGTGTGGGATGCCTTGTCCATAGTAACAAGTGACATGAGGAAATAGCCTTAAGTTGCACCAGGGGAGGTTTGAGTCAGAAATTAGAAGATACATCTTTGCTGAAAGGACTACTAAACACTGGAATAGGCTCCCCAGGGAGATGGTTGAATCCCCATCCCTGGAAGTGTTTCAAAGAGGGAGAGATGTGGTGTCAATGGCCATAGTTCAGCATCAGACTTGGTAGAGTTAGAGAACAGTTGAGCTGGATGACCTTTTCCAACTGTAATTATTCTCTGATTGTTTAGCACAGTGTTGTTTATGCCTTTTTAAAAATGGTCTTAGGCTCCCATTTTTACCATACCCCACTTACTGCAACTGAGAGTCTAACCTCTCTGTTACCCAGAACGGTTAAAAGTGAGAAGATGCTATATGTGGTCTGCTGGTGGAAGAGGAGTGTCAGTACATGTTATGGTGATACAGATGATGTAGTCAGGCTGAAAGAAATTATTGTATCCTTACCTTGCCTGACTACCCCTGGCACTGGCTCTCTTTAGTTCTACAGTACCACTGAAGCTACTTTACCATTTTATACCTGCTTATACCACACTGATGCCAAATCTGCTCTGATAACTTGGGTTGCCCTCTTACTCCAACTTGACCTGCCACAGGGAAGTGACCCAGCAGTTTTCATCAACTGAAAGGCATTTAGATTACAGGGTCTGCTACAATCTTTTAATATGACTTCCAACACAAACCAGATTTTTTCTCTTTGGACTACACCTTTGAAAGGACTAAGCAACAACCAGGAAAACAAAATAAGATGTTACACAGTAGGTGTTCCTCTCCAACTGACTCAATTACCTCTCTACCTTTAAGCCGCAGGTCCAAGGATATTCGGGTTCTGCCCTTTAATAGCTTTTCAGTTAGCACAAACAAATTTCAGAAGGATAGCACTCTTCTTGGGACAGGTTTTGATGGATACTAGCACATTAAATGTCAACGAGAAGAGAAATCTTCTTGTGGGGGTCATTTGCTATTACACTGTGCAATGTGACTGCTTATCTCGGGTCGCAGAGGTTCTTTGCTGCAGGGAAGGCTGAGAATGTCATTAGTGCACTGTGCCCTGAGATAACCTGCAGCATATCATTAAACCATCTAATGACTGCATGACCCATTGACCTCCATCACTCATTTGCTAATAATGTTTGTTATTTACAGGCACTAGGGAAATCACTGGTGAGTGATTACTTACCCTTCTCTTGCTGCTGCTGATACTTGCTGATATCTGACCCCCCAAAAAAAAAAAAAAAAAAAAAAAAAAAAGAAAGCCTTTAAATTAGTTTTAATTATATGATCATAGATTCATAGACTGTTTGGGGTTGGAAGGGACTTAAAAATCATCAAGTTCCAAACCCCTACTATGGGGAGGGACACCTTCCACTAGACCAGGTTGCTCAAGGCCTCATCCAGCCTGGCCATGAACACCTTCAGAAGGGAGCATCCACAACCTCCCTGAGCAACCTGTTCCAATGTCTCACCATCCTCACTGTTAGAATTTCATCCTAATCTCCAGTCTAAATCTCCCCAGCTTCAATCCACTCCCCCTTGTCCTGTCACCACAAGCCTTTTCAACAAGTTCTACCTGAATGTTCCTGCAGGCACTCTTCTGATGACCTGATGCATAGGTGAATTAAGTCTATGTGAGCATTTACTGGGTTCTTCCTGTCAACATTCCTTCTGCTCCATCCTCTCCACACTTCTGTTACATCATTCTTTTTAATGAAATAACAGCCATGCTTTGCCATCCAGTTTGGGGTTCTACTAGCTGCACTTCTCTCTTGAAAACATGTTATGCAACACGTTATGGAACCAAGATGAATACAGTGAAGAAGCTAAATACATACATAATGGGCATCTGTACTGAAAATGTCCCTTTGCCCCAAATCTGTTTAAAAAAAAAAGCAATTTGAATTCTTAAATTACTTTTTCTGCTGATGTGAAGTTATGTGCTACTTCTCTTAATAAAATACATCTCCATTAATCCAGACATTTTCAAAGGCACTTAAGGCAGTTAAGGCTGACTGCAACTGAAAGGTATTAGCTTAGATTGTTGTTTGTTTGTGGTGTTTGAGAGTGAGGGTGGGATTCAAAAAGGTGAAGATGAGGTAGCTGTTTATTTAAGCTATTTTGCAGTTGGCAATAAACAAAATTGGTGGTGTTTTCAATAAAACTTACATTTCCCTTGTGGGTAAAGGTCTATTCAGCAAGATAAATTAACCTGATGTTTATCCAATTATGAGCAACTGAATTTTCCTTTGATGTAAATCAGGGCTGAAGAAGAATGTGAAATACACAGCCACAGAATGACAGGGGTTGGAAAGGACCAATGGAGGTCACTGAGTCCAACCCCCTGCCAAAGCAGGGTCACCCTGGGGTAGGTCATACAGGAACACATCCAGATGGGTTTTGGAAATCTCCAGAGAAGGAGATTCCACAACCTCCTTGGGCATACTGCTCCAGGACTCTGCCAGCCTCACAGTAAAGAAGTTTCTCCTCATGTTCCTGGGTTCCAGTTTGTATCCACTGTCCCTTTTCCTATCACAGGACACCGTGGAAAAGAGCCTGGCCCTTTCTTTTTGACACCCACCCTCAGATACTTATGAACATTTGTAAGATCTCCTCTCAGCCTTCTCTTCTCCAGACCAAACCTCCCCAGGTCTTTCAACCTTCCTCATCAGATGGAAGTTCCATTCCCTTCATCATCCTCACAGCCTCCTTTGCTTTCTAGCATATCCCTCTCCCTCTTGAACTGGGAAGCCCAGAACTGGACACAATATTTCTATGGAGTCATATTCTGATTTTGTACTTCCTTGAAACCTGACAGAGAGGGGTGTAGCTTTCATTGCCTTCAATGAATTATGACAGCCCAGGACAAGGCACTGTGCACTGCTATAGTTAATTACCATTGCTAGCTCCATTCAAGGCTGACCAAACATCTGCAGCCAAAGCAGGACACCTATCTCTGGCTGCCAGATTTCAAAAGTGACAGGAAAACAATATGCAACTAAAGCCAAATTATGCTGGTATTTCAAAAATTACCTCAGCTTTGAGATTTTTTCCTGTGCAAAAGGCAGTAGTAAGATAAGGAAGGATGCTTGCAGGTCTCCTGTGGTGTTTGTGCATGAGAGAATTTTATTCTCTTACCACAATGTTACCTTTTTGGAGCAGAAATAAGTATGCTGAATTCTTCTAAGTCCCACTCACTATGATTTTATCACTTCAAATCACCATCTGTGAATTTCAGATAATAAATAATGAGATTGTAAAGGTAACAGTGTGAAATACATAGGAATGTATATCTGGAATACAGGTCCAGCAAGAATCAATAATGAGACCAGGTAAGGACATTCTGGGCATCAGCTCAAATCAGTCAGTAGAGTACCACAGTTTGAGGATGCTATTAAGAGAGCAAATAACATTTGACAAAGCTGAAAAGAGTTGCAACCAAACAGAAGGGCAGTTGTTGCAGCCTAATAATACAAAGTTGATCATCATCTAGGATTCAGCAGCAACCAAGAAAAGCTTAGGATGAAGACATACAAAGAAATTACTGCAGCTTAATGACATCTTGTACATCAGCTGATCTCCAGGAACTGACTTCAGCAGCATCCTCTGCCATCAGCAAATGCTATCTAAAAGGCATTACAGAATCACAGGATGTTAGGGGTTGGGAGGCACCTCCAAAAATGATCCAGTCCAAGCCCTCCTGCCAGAGCAGCATCACCCAGGTCAGGTTATGCAAGAACACTTCCAGATGATATTTGAATGTCTCCAGAGGAGACTCCACAACCACTCTGGGCAGCCTGCTCCCACTGTCACCCTCACAGTGGAAAACTTTTTCCTTCTATTCCCCTCTGCTCCAGCTTGCACCCATTGCCCCTTGTCCTGTCATTGGACATCACTGAGCAGAACCTGGATCTATCCTCCTGACGTTGACCTCCACATCTTTATAAACAAGAACAAGGTCACCCCTCAGGCTCCTCTTCTCCAAGCTACAGAGCCCCAGCTCTTTCAGCCTTTCCTCTGCAGGGAGATATTCCATTACCTTCAGCAGCTTTGTGGCTGTGCTCTGAACTTTTTCATAGAATCATAGAAT
>VWZE01000334.1:11609-30949 GCA_013396675.1 Eubucco bourcierii | reverse complement strand
GAAAAGGTAAAGAAAACTTTTAAACCCAAATTATATTAAAAAAATAATGTAAGTGTATGGAAAATACACATAGAAAAGATAAAGAAAACCTTTAAACTCAAATTATATTAAAAAAATAATGTAAGTGTATGGAAAATACACATAGAAAAGGTAAAGAAAACTTTTAAACCCAAATTATATTAAAAAAATAATGTAAGTGTGTGGAAAATACACATAGAAAAGATAAAGAAAACTTTTAAACCCAAAATATATTTAAAAAAAAAATAAAGTGTATGGAAAATGCAATGAAAAGAAAACTTTTTTTTTTTTTCTTATTCCTTTGTAAAATTTGGACTTTTTTGTTTCAGCAAGAACTTCTGTTTGGACCAGGCTGAATACAAAAGGGATTGTCACATAAATGTACTGTCCAGAGGACCCACTGGGACTGTAGAGGATTTCTTCAGAAATTTTCTCTTTTAGAAAAAAAAAAAGTATTGTTTTCCAGTGGCATATAAAAAAAGTATTGTTTTCCAGTGGCACATGGTGACCTGCAAATCATGTCTGAGACATCTACAATGCTAAATAAGGACAGCAGCAGGATTACTAAACGTGAAATAAACCTACAAAAGGGTTTCTGTGGTGTTGGTGTTGTTACAGTACTCTGGTTTGAGAAATTTGTAGGGCACACCAGTAGTCATTCAGCTAAAAGCACCAGAGAAGGTGACACAAAGAGAACCATCAGGAACACTCCCATTCCTTTTGACAGTAGAAAATGCTGCTGTACTGTGCTGTTTGGGATTACAGCAACACAGAACTGTGTCAAATTGGTTTAGAACAGAGATATCTGAATTTATACAACCTTGCAATATTTTATTGCCAAACCAATAATGTGTGTCTCTTTCAACAGAGAGTAAATAAATGATCATAAAACCCTGCTATTAAAGCTTTCACATTTCAACAGGCTTTCTCAAGTGGGTGAGATTCAGGTTCTGTTAAATGTCTTGCCAGAGGTCAACTGAGAAATTTGTTCTCATCAGAAAAATAATCCTAAGCAGATCATAACAGCTATATACTGAACATGAAAGGATGAGTCGAATTTCCAGTGCTTTTGGAGAAATTTTGTTTTGTTTAATATTTAGAACTTCTTTCTAAAATGATTGTTGCAAACTAAAGACCTTAGAGCAGCCTTCCAGTATCTGAAGGGGGCCTACAGGAAGGCTGGGGAGGGACTATTGACAAAGTCTTGCAATGCCAGGACAAGGGGCAATGGGTTTGAACTGGCAGAGGGGAGATTGAAACTGGATGTTAGGAGGAAGTTGTTTGCAGTGAGGGTGGTGAGACACTGGCACAGGTTGCCCAGGGAGGTTGTGGAGCACAGAAGCACCCAACGTGATCAAAGATCACATTGGGTGCTTCTGTGCTCCACAACCTCCCTGGAGGTGTTCAAGGCCAGGTTGGATGAGGCCTTGAGTGACCTGTGATAGTGGGAGGTGACCCTGCCTATGGCAGGGGGTTGGAACTAGATGATCTTTGAGGTCCCTTCCAACCTTACCATTCTATGATTCTATAAGTCACCAATGTGTCTGCACAACACTACCCTAATGACTCTCCTAACAAGTATCAGGAGAAAGGTAATTTCTGATTTTTGCTTTTGTTGTTAATGAAGTTATTAAACATTATAAAAAAACCCAAATATGACAACAATTCCTGTACAGAGATAAATAAGCTCATAGCAAAGATTTTAGAGGTATTTAATTTCATAGTATTTCATGAACATAATAAATTAAGTTTAGGAGGACCTCAGAAACATATACAAGAGAACAGCATAATCCCATAAAACCTTTGGTGTAGAAGTTACAAAACTGATCAAAAGAGTTCATTAGACTCACTCTTGTTGTTCTTTCACTGAAGTGATTGGCAATAGGTGGAGCATTAAGAGTGCATCAATCCAATCATGGATGGAATCCCTGCTCTTCAAAACCAAAAAAAAAAGACTGGAATTGAGTTTACCATAGAGAAAATTGATGTGGTGGTGTAAAAGAGTCTACTGCTTCCCTCTTTCTGCTTGCATTTTCATTTCACTGACAGCAACATTAATGGCATCTTCCTTAGTGGTACTTTTATCTAAAGGAACCATTCTTCTTTCAAGTGCTAGAAGTAAGACAAAATAAACAATTAAGCATCTTAATCTTGCTGAGTGACCCTCAATGTTTACACAAAACATATATTTTATTATGGAATATTATAGTTTACACAGAAAGTAATCTGGTACTACTGAATATTTAATATTCATAATGCTGTGAATTGAGAAACTGGCATTTTTCTAGGAAAGTAGCTTTTAATACCATAAAAAACAGGAATGGTGAAGTGCTACCTTGTACAAAAGCAATGTAAACTGCATTAAAAAAAAATCATTCTACTAACATTTATTTTTCCATTTAATGTTCAAAAGGTTTTGTTTAAATAAGACATAACAAATCACTCAGAAAATTCCTGGGGAAATAAACCAATAGCATAGAGCAAAATCAACAAGTGCCACAGACACAAGAAGGACATGGAACTGTAGTAGCAGGTCCAGAAGAAGGTCACAAAAATGGTCAAGGGGCTGGAACATAGAATCATAGAATGGTAAGGTTGGAAGGGACCTCAAGGATCATCTGGTTCCAACCCCCTGCCATAGGCAGGGACACCTCCCACTAGTACAGCTCACTCAAGGCCTCATCCAACCTGGCCTTGAACACCTCCAGGGAGGGAGCAGCAGGTAAACATCTCTCCTAAGAGGACAGGCTGAGGTACTTGGGGCTGTTCATCCTAGAGAAGACTCCAGCAAGACCTAAGAGCAGCCTGCCAGTACCTGAAGAGGGCCTAAAAGAAGGCTGGAAAATGACTATTTACAAAGGCCTGTAATGATAGGACAAGGGGTGATGACTTTAAATTGGANAAGGCCTCCTCCAACCTGGCCTTCAACACCTCCAGGGAAGGAGCAGCCACAACCTCCCTGGGCAACCTGTGCCAGTGTCTCACCACCCTCACTGCAAACAACTTCCTAACATCCAGTCTAAATCTCCTTTCTCCCAGTTCAAACCCATTGCCCCTTGTCCTGGCATTGCAAGACCTTGGCAATAGTCCCTCCCCAGCCTTCCTGTAGGCCCCCTTCAGATCCTGGAAGGCTACTCTAAGGTCTCCTGGAAGCCTTCTCTTCTCCAGGCTGCAGAGCCCCAACTCTCTCAGCCTGTCCTTGTAGCAGAGCTGCTGCAGCTCTCTGAGCATCTTTGTGGCCGTCTCTGGACCCTCTCCAACAGTTCCATGTCCTTCCTGTGCTGGGGGCTCCAGAACTGCACACAGGACTCCAGATGGGGTCTGAGGAGAGCAGTATACACAGAGACATAAAGACAGCAGAAGTTAAATGTTCTGACAACAAAATCAACATTCAGGACAAGTTGTTTTATTCAACCATGATATCATTCCCTACCTATCACATTGACACATGAGTGTTGTGTCTCACCAGAGCCAAAAGGGTCAGAGATTATAACCCCAGCTACAGAAACTGGGAAAACTGGTAGCTATTTCCAACTCCATAAAGTCACAGCTTAGGATGCCCTGAAACATAAATTCCAAACAGCAACAGAAAGCTTGAAAGCTATATGACTTCTGGGAAACTATCCAGGTTAAAACACTGAAGTAATGAAATTTACAAAGAAAAAAGGCAGGATCCAACTCAGAAAGCCAAATGCAAAGCATGTGTAGCTCTAGGGACCCTTGTCATAAAAAATTAAGAAAAATGTAGTGACCAGGACAAAACAATTTGTTTAACAAGTAGTAGTGACTTTTTGGGTTGATAATAATACAGGCACCAAACCATGTCTAATAAATGCTTCCTTGTAAAAATTATTTGCTTAGTTCAGATATTTCCTTCCTAATAAAGCAGTTAGAGAACTAAAAGCTCATTCCCAGAGCATCTTTAAAATAGTTATGGAAAAATTGTTACAACTGTGGAAATTACACCAGATGCATGAGGAATAGAGATAAAACAGAATGTTAATGTTAATTACTTTTTCTTTTAGCTGCCAACTGCATTGGCAATTTTTTTTTTTTGCTAAATATATATATGGAAGCAGATTGCTGTTTCCCAATTTATTTTTTCATACTTCCTGTGCTTCTCTCTTCAATCAGTTTGAAACCAAATGATCCCCTTTGCAGATACATTAAATCATATCAAACTTGTCTGCTCTCCTCTCCAGTCCTCTCTACAAGTCATAAGAGACCCACACTGGGAAAGGAGCTTCTAGTACTATTTACTGACTTTATTATCTCTAAGATTTCATGAACTTAAGAAAGGTAAAGTGAAGAAATATTAAATCACAAAAGCTTGCACACTGCTCCAAAAGGTAACTAAAAAGAAGTCCATACATCTGTTTCTGAAAAAGGAAACAAATGAATCACAGAAAACAGATGATGACATTTATAAGTAGGTGTATTGAGAACTACAGGAGGTTTGGGTTCAAAAATTGCACTGACAATTACAAGAAAAGCTCCTTTATGGTAATACCACTGCAGCAGAATCAGCAAAGTAATAATTAAGAACACCACCTTCATTCTATTAGAGTGAAATAAAATCAGGCAGGAAAAATATTTTATACCTGCATCTCTGGCTTAGCCTGATAAAACCTCACTAATGGATTTTCATAAGACAGGTAAAAAAGTGAAACTCTAAAGACTTTTGTATCCAGTTGTTTGCCCTTAAAAGCTAATAGGAAAAAGTGAAGCACTTTTACTGTTAACTTTTTTGCTTTAAAAACAATAAAAAAGATAGTTCTTTACCATGTGGGCAAAACAATAACACTAAAAATACTCTCAGCATCATTTTGGGAGTTGGAAAATATTAAATATGAAAATTAGCTTAATTTAGGATGTGGAAAACACCTTCCTAGATAATTTAAACAAGGAAAAAAAAAGTCATTCCTGAACAAGGTTCTCAATAAAGCTTCCTTAAATGTTGAAGGCTTTCCAAATATTTCATAACAATCATCAGAATTACTATTGGTTTTCATTCATCATTTAACTCCAGCATGCTCACTGTTGGTAAATCCCAGCTGAATCTGAGAATAAAGCTGGAGCAGCTCTCCTATGAGGACAGGCTGAGAGAGTTGGGGCTCTGCAGCCTGGACAAGAGAAGGCTTCCAGGAGACCTTAGAGTAGCCTTCCAGGATCTGAAGGGGGCTACAGGAAGGCTGGGGAGGGACTATTGACAAGGTCTTGCAATGCCAGGACAAGGGGCAGTGGGTTTGAAGTGGCAGAGGGGAGATTTAGACTGGATGTTAGGAGGAAGTTGTTTGCAGTGAGGCTGGTGAGACACTGGCACAGGTTGTCCAGGGAGGTTGTGGCTGCTCCCTCCCTGGAGGTGTTCAAGGCCAGGTTGGAGGAGGCCTTGAGTGAGCTGTACTAGTGGGAGGTGTCCCTGCCTATGGCAGGGGGTTGGAACTGGATGATCTTTGAGGTCCCTTCCAACCGTACTATTCTATGATTCTATAAATACCCAGAATAAGCTCATCAGACTCATCCTCCCATCCCATAGACCCTATTTCTCTGGCAACTGCCTAACATTGATTAAAAAGTACCAAGGTAACAAAGTCCTAGGAAGATCCATTCAGGTTAAGTGAAGATATTGTAATATTTTAGGAACATTCATGTTGCATCTTTAAATTTCAGGAACTCAAATCACAGAGTTGTTCAGATCAGATGGGACTGCTGGAGGACATCTTGTCCAATACACCTGGGCTGTTTCTTTTCTGTACCCCAATCAGGCTGAGCTGTACTTTGACTTGCAATACTTTGACAGAGATGAGGTCAGGTAAAATGGGAAAGCAACTCTGAGTTAGGGGAAACTGTTCCTGAAGTACAGATGAGGTGGAGGCATTTACTCTTATGCTTTCTTCACACTATTGTCATTCAGTATGCTCCACAAAAAGATATTAAGCACAACCCACAGACTCTGAAAGGAAAAGAAACCAATTATCTTTAACCTCATCAGATTAGCTCAGGACTTCATGGTGAGCAGTAATGTATTGCAGCACTCATTCTAAGATGCAAAGGTTTGAAAGTGCAATGAAGCCTGAAATAGGGCTTTTCATTACATCAAATGTGACCTACTGAACAGGTTCCCAACACACAAACTGGCTACACTGAAAAGAAATGGAAGGTGATGCCCTTCTGAGGAGAAGTATTCAGATATCCATGTGCATATGCTAAAAAAGCACAACCCTTAAAACCTCTTTTCAGGCACTCATGCAAAGGGGTACTTGTACTAGATAAGCCTGGGGGTGTTCAAGGCCAGGTTGGAGGAGGCCTTGAGTGATCTGTACTAGGGGGAGGTGTCCCTGCCTATGGCAGGGGGTTGGAGCTAAATGATCCTTGAGGTCCCTTCCAACCTTACCATTCTATGATTCTATAATATGTCCTACTTTTTAACTGAGAATTTCTTAGCTGTATCAGAGGTTCTGTGACCTTTCATGACCAGAAGTTGCATATGCACTAGGAGATAGGAATAATAATAATAATAATAAAAAAAAAAAAATCACTGTTGAAGTAGAAGCAGAATTAGTGAATTCAATTTTAACTGTTAAACTGCTACAGAAGCACCAGAATGACTGGTTCAGATGAACCATCTTGGGAAGCATCCTTGGCTGAGGATGTCTCTCTGGTCCTTGAAAAGCTACAAAGTTTACACAAGCATGATTCATCATGCAGAGACTCAGAATCCAAGTGCAGCCCTTCCTACTGGTGTAGGGTTGGATGATTAACAGAGCACACTGTATATCCCTGTGAAAAAAATCCCACAACTATCAGTGGGACCTCATGAAGTACTTCCTAGACAAAGGCATCCATTCAGTACACACAGCTAAAACACAGGGTGACTCTTAAGAGGGTTCTAGCATTTTCTTGTGGAAAAGTTGAGTGTATTACTCTCTCAAGTTAGTCAGTTTTGAAAGAGGGAAATTGTAGGGTTTGGGTTTTTTTTCTATAAAACAATACTCACAAGCAGAATCTGAGAGCAGTGAGCTGGACAAAAAGCTGTTTTGAGTTCGCCAACTGGCATAGGGAGTAGTCACTTCTATAGCAGAGATTTCAGTATCCATTTTCACATCCTATGAGAGGCAAAGGAAAGCAAGTTGAATCTGGAAATATCAAACAGCTGTAAACAAACAAAAAACACACAGTAGCATATATATATGTGGGCATATGCCAGGATTTCACATACTCTGGAAAACACTGATTTGAACTCTCAGTATTGCAAGTTAGGATCATATTAATTTGCTTATGAATTTCACATCCATTTCATCACTACACAATCTCTGAAACAAAAAAAAGCTTTATCTTGAGAAAAGCATTGGGACCACTGAAAGTTTTCTTCACATTAAGTCACAAAAGGTGTTCTTTCCTCCTGATATCACACACATAGATATGGCCACATACTCTGGAAAACACTGATTTGAACTCTCAGTATTGCAAGTTAGGATCATATTAATTTGCTTATGAATTTCACATCCATTTCATCACTACACAATCTCTGAAACAAAAAAAAGCTTTATCTTGAGAAAAGCATTGGGACCACTGAAAGTTTTCTTCACATTAAGTCACTAAAGGTGTTCTTTCCTCCTGATATCACACACATAGATATGGCCACATACTCTGGAAAACACTGATTTGAACTCTCAGTATTGCAAGTTAGGATCATATTAATTTGCTTATGAATTTCACATCCATTTCATCACTACACAATCTCTGAAACAAAAAAAAGCTTTATCTTGAGAAAAGCATTGGGACCACTGAAAGTTTTCTTCACATTAAGTCACAAAAGGTGTTCTTTCCTCCTGATATCACACACATATGTATGGACATATGCCAGGATTTCACATACTCTGGAAAATACTGATTTGAACTCTGAGTATTGCAGTCAGGATCATATTAATTTGCTTATGAATTTCACATCCATTTCATCACTACACAATCTCTGAAAAAAAAAATTTTTAATCTTGAGAAAAGCATTGGGACCACTGAAAGTTTTCTTCAGATTAAGTCACTAAAGGTGTTCTTTCCTCCTGATATCACATCCACAGTTTAGGAGAAAGCAGAGCAATGAAGTCAAAGGATGATAAATTCTTTATCAATGAATATCCCATACGAACTCACAAAAGTTCCACAAGCAAGTAGCAATAAAAATCAGATCTGTTTTCCTTGCCACCGAGGAAACTGAAACTTCATTGATTTCTCATGGCAAAGTACCTAAAGTTGCTTTTCCATTTTTCTGTCAAACCACTAAATAAAATCTGAAGTTACTATTTATGGGCAGATCCATACAGCATAGCTTTTTAGGGAGTGAAGTCATTTAGTCTATAAGCTAAANNNNAGTTATTTTAGTTATAAAAAAAAAAAAAAAAAAAAAAAAAAAAGAAATCAATTTCAAAAGGCCATTAGCACTGCAGCAAGTAGTCCCCTGTTGCAATACCTTTCAAAATCAGATTAAAAGCTTGACTTGGTATTCAAATGATTCAGTTTGTTGATATAAGAAGATATAATAATGCACAAATGGATCAGTTCATAAACCACTCAATTTTTGCTACTTGAATTCTTATCATAAACAGCCTCAGGGAATTTTGTTAAAGCATCTTACAATTTATCATTCATGCTGATGCTGAGATTTGAAAGCTAAATAGGAAACAAGTCAGCACTCATTTAGAGACACAATGAGCTTTTGTCCCACCACTGAAGAGAGATTTACTAATATAAAGACAAATGGGAAGTATACTTACTAATCCCCTTATGTGCTAATGAGAGACTTAATACCTAAAGCATACATAACACAAAAACAACTTTTAAAGAATAAAAAAATGCTTTTGTCTTTTCATTCTGTTTCCAAAAACCTTACCTTAGAAAACAGATTTTAAATGAGCAAAGTGTTTCTACCAGCATCTGCAGTGCCAAATGGCTTCCTCTGTACAGAAATCCTAATTTGTAGACCATGCCTGGTTTTATGTGTTTCATNTTCTTGCAATGCCAAGACAAGGGGCAATGGGTTTGAACTGGTAGAGGGGAGATTGAAACTGGATCTTAGGAGGAAGTTTTTCCAGTGAGGGTGGTGAGACACTGGCACAGGTTGCCCAGGGAAGTTGTGGAGCACAGAAGCACAAAGATCACGTTGGGTGCTTCTGTGCTCCCCAACCTCCCTGGAGGTGTTCAGGACCAGGTTGGAGGAAGCCTTGAGTGACCTGTACTAGTGGGAGGTGTCCCTGCCTAGGGCAGGGGGTTGGAACTAGATGATCTTTGAGGTCCCTTCTAACCTTACCATTTTATGATTCTATTTACAATTGCATCTATATATATTTAGGACAGGGAGACTGCCCTGAAGTATTTGCATCTGTCTATCATAACATTTATCTTTAGTTTTCCTCTAGCTTTCTCTTCTGATTTTCCTTTAATTGCTATGCAATTTTTGTATGTTATATATAAACAATTCCCCCAATACCTTCTTACCTACTTTACCCACTCAACCCTGTCTTAGTTGAAAAATCACAATTGTACTTGATGGTACTCTGTCAGCTTCCTTCATTACTGGAAATCTTACATTTTAACACATATAAAGAGTAATTAGGATTTTCCTGGGATTCTGAGCAACAGGTACTTCACAGCCACCTGACAAGACTACAGAGAAGTGGGAAAATTGTTTGGGAACAATTAAATCATAAGAAAAGAAGAACAAAAGCTGCTTTTAGGGGAACAGTCAACCTTTGTTTCATGTTTGCTCCTTAAAGTGCAAGGAGGGCAGGGGATTAGATACTCCCTGTTTTAGATTAATGCTAAAAAACGAGTTGAAAGAAGTGTCCAAGGTGTTGAAGGTGTTCAGGACCAGGTTGGACAAGGCCTTGAGTGAGCTGTACTAGTGGGAGGTGTCCCTGCCTATGGCAGGGAGTTGGAACTACATCAGCTTTGAGGTCCCTTCCAACCTTACTATTCTACGATTCCATGACTCTATATTACGAGAAGGGTTAGAAAGATCCTAACAGAGGAGAAATATTAATTCCACAAGTAAAATGTTATCTAAAATGGACAAGGCAGAAATTTCACAATTGCAGTTCTGAAAAATACACTTTTTTTTTTTTTTTTTTAAATAATGGACCAAATTTCTGCCTAGGTTGTATAGCAGAAGCACTAAGTTGTGTATGGAGCATGAATCAAATCCGTCAGAAAAAAATGAGCTTCGATGCTCTTAAGCCTACATTCTTCCATGAACCAATTTTAGAGACTCACAAATGACAAATAGTGAAATTAAAAAAAAAAAATAAAAAAAAAATTAAATGCATCTGGGTTAGTTCCAAGGGAGAGTGAGAAAGGTAAGCATTAAAATAGATTTTTTGGACTAAGCTAGCCTGATCACTGCAATCAGATTAGCACCCTCTGTTACTTGTTCTTGAACATTCTGTTCTGTTTGTAACAGCCATGGCAGCAGAGAATGTTGTATGTCACGCAGAAAGCCAATTAGGTCTGACTAAATGGAAGCCATTAAATGCTCCCTGTTGTCTAAAGAAAGAGGAAATATTGTTTTGGAATCAGCTTTGGACTGGATTCCAAATATAGCCCTCAAATCATGCAAGCTCTGTGAGCTCAGTCAGCTTAGTGCAATATTGTATTCTGCTGCTCATTGCACACCACTTTGATTTCCCAAATTTTAGTGCTTGCTGAATTAGTAACTCTTGTGTGAAGGCAAAAGAAATACAAGAAATTGAAGATTTGAAAAGTGATATGGACAGAGGACTCAGGGCACCCTCAGTAAGTTTGCAGATGGCACCAAGCTGTGTGGCACAGTCAACTGCTAGAAGGCAGGGATCCATACAGAGGGGCCTGGACAGGCTGCAGAGGTGTGCCCAGGCCAACCTCATGAAATATAACAAGGCCAAGTGTAAGGTCCTGTACCTGGATAGGCACAATCCCAAGCAAAAATACAGGCTGGGTGGTGAATGGCTGAGAGCAGCCCTGAGGAAAAGGTCCTGGGGGTCCGGGGTGATGAAAAGCTCAACATGAGCCTGCAGTGTGAGTGCAGCCCAGACAGCAACCGAAGGCTGCAGCAAGAGCAGTGTGGGTAGCAGGGCAAGAGAGGGGATTCTGCCCCTTTGCTCTGCTCTCCTCAGACCCCACTTGCAGTCCTGTGTGCAGTTCTGGAGCCTCCAGCATAGGAAGGACATGGAACTGTTGGAGAGGGTCCAGAGGTGGCCACAAAGATGCTCAGAGAGCTGCAACAGCTCTGCTACAAAGACAGGCTGAGAGAGTTGGGGCTCTGAAGCCTGGAGAAGAGAAGGCTTCCAGGAGACCTTAGAGTAGCCTTCCAGGATCTGAAGGGGGCTANAGTGTCCCTGCCTATGGCAGGGGATCGGAACTAGATGATCTTTGAGGTCCCTTCCAACCTTACCATTCTATGATTCTATGATTTATACGGCAGGGAGCTAAGAAATTATGCTTAGCCCTGCTAAGAGCTCACTGAGTGACCTTCAGCAAATCACTTCCATTCTGTTTCTTTGGATTTTGTTTACATGTGAAGTAGACATCATACAGTACCTTTGGTAATGAACACATAGATGAGCTAATGAAAAATCATTCTATACATTCTACAAATTCATCACCCTTTTAATGGAGAAAACAGGTTTCTGTATTTATTTTTTGCATCAGAAGATAAGGGAAAATTGAACAAATCAGTTAAAAAAAATGCTGCAGGCAGCAATCTGACAAAGAAAGTAAACCATTTGAAAGTAGTGAGATACACTTTTCTGTGAAAATGCAAAGATTTTTGGAAAGTACTCATGGAATGGGGAATCAAAAGTGAGGTACATGCACATACCTGGAATCGTTGGACTCTTTGTTTTGAATCTTCTAGCTGTTTCTGTAGAGAACTCACTATTTCTTTATACTTTGTATACCTCTCCTCAATCATCTCCCTTTGGCAATGGGACACCTACAAATGCAATGAAAGATCAGAAGCATTTTGCAACGTTAAGAGTAATTAACAAATGTTGGCTGGCTGTTGTAATCACAGCTGCTACCATGGATTTTCAATACAGCAAGAATGAATTAATGACTACCTTTCAGTAGTTGAAATACAGGAGCTTTATGAGAGCATAATGTTCTCTAATGAAAAAATAATGTTAAAATGAGAACAGGTTAAAATGTGAACAGCCTCGTTTTTAACTGGCAAATGACTTCTTGTAACTCTCTCCAAAATTCAGCAACATCATATCTTCTAATAAAGACATCCTGTAATTGTGAAAAATTAATTAGAACAAAGATCTTGAAGAAAGTGTTGTAAGGATATGTACTAAACAGCATTTTCAAATAAGAAAACATAAAGCTTCTCACTGAACTGATTCACTTCAATCAATGCAACTACTGAGTCCTGGGCTGCATCAAGAGCAGCGTGGCCAGCAGGGAGAGGGAGGGGATTCTCCTTTTCTACTCTGCTCTCCTCAGACCCCACCTGGAGTCCTGTGTGCAGTTCTGGAGCCCCCAGCACAGGAAGGACATGGACCTGTTGGAGCAGGTCCAGAGGAGGTCACCAAGATGGTCAGAGGGCTGCAGCAGCTCTGCTATAAGGACACATAAGCCTACATTCTTCTGTGAACAGGCTACAAGATTTGGGGCACTTCAGCTTGGAGAAGAGAAGGTTTCAAAGAGACCTTAGAGTAGCCTTCCAGTATCTAAAGGGTGCTACAGGAATGCTGGGGAGGGACTATTAACAAGGTCTTGTAATGACAGGACAAGGGGCAATGGGTTCAAAGTGGCAGAGGGGATATTTAGACTGGATGTTAGGAGGAAGTTCTTTACAGTGAGTGTGGTGAGACACTGGCACAGGTTGCCCAGGGAGGTTGTGGAGCACAGAAGCACCCAATTGATCACATTGGGTGATTCTGTGCTCCACAACCTCCCTGGAGGTGTTCAAGGCCGGGCTCGACAAGGCCTTGAGTGACCTGTACTAGTGGGAGGTGTCCCTGCCTATGGCAGGGGGTTGGAACTAGATGATCTTTGAGGTCCCTTCCAGCCTTACCATTCTATGATTCTATGAAATATACTCAAAAGCTGTGAAGTTTTCCTACATTCACACACTACTTTAAATGTATAAACAAGTGGCATAATTAGTTTCATCACAAAATGCTCACTTTTTCAACAACAGCAGAAGTGAATACTCAATCCAAACCTTCTGAAACAGTAAGTGGGCCTGGACCAGCTATGCTCAGTTACCAATGTTTGCGCTATGCAGCATGTGAACAGTGTTACTCAGACTAAACTTGTAACCTCCAAAAAAATCTGTATAAACATGAAAACAGATTTCTGTAAGTTTTTGTCTACATAACATTGTGACAGGGCACACCTAAGTGCCTGCTCCACTGAAGGTCTGAATAGGGAGTGAAACTGTTCTGCTTCCCCCGACCTCTCTGGTTTGGAATGTGAAAGGTATAGGTGCTAAGTACCTCTCTCCACCCCCGTGGGTTTGAACAGGGGAGAGCAAATCGCCCCAGCATATATATATGGCAACAGGACACATTATCTAGTGGGACTTTGAGGGGGACTTGGAGAGGGACTTGGAGGAGGCTGCTGTGTCAGGCTTTAAGAGAGACTGTTAGCCACAGACCGCCAGCGTCAGACTGCCAGCCACAGACTGCCTGCCACAGACTGCCAGCGTCAGACTGCTAGCAATGGACTGCCAGCCACAGACTGCCAGTGTCAGACTGATAGCAAGGGACTGCCAGTCACAGACTGCCTGCCACATACTGCCAGTGTCAGACTGCTAGCAAGGGACTGCCAGTCACAGACTGCCTGCCACAGACTGCCAGCGTCAGACTGCCAGTATCAGACTGCTAGCAAGGGACTGCCTGCCACAGACTGCCAGCGTCAGACTGCCAGTATCAGACTGCTAGCAAGGGACTGCCTGCCACAGACTGCCAGCGTCAGACTGCCAGTATCAGACTGCTAGCAAGGGACTGCCTGCCACAGACTGCCAGCGTCAGACTGCCAGTATCAGACTGCTAGCAAGTGACTGCCTGCCACAGACTGCCAGTGTCGGACTGCCAGTATCAGACTGCTAGCAATGGACTGCCAGTCACAGACTGCCTGCCACAGACTGCCAGTGTCGGACTGCTAGATCTTGCCTACCTGTTGAAGGGACCTGCCTCTGCTGTGAGTAGCGCTGACGTTCCCTAGGGTTCCAGGCTGCCTTTGCTCCTAAGTGCGGCAAAGCTATTTTTTATAGCGAACCCTCTTCCAAGTTTTCTGATTTCCCTGAGTTACTAAACTCCCTGCAGAAGCATTCTTGTGAAAGATCTTCCCGACCGAATTTCCGAACCCCATCTAATTTAATTGTATATAAAGTTGTGGGCAGGGCTTCCTGGAAATAAAATAACTGCAGATTTGATAATTCCTGCCTCGTGAATTCCCACAACCGAGTCAAATATGTACATGTGTAATTTAAAACATCTCTATTAACCCATCTATCTATATGTCTAGAGAGAACATTAATCAATATTTCAGAACTGCTGAAAGAGCATAAAATGTTTCTCACCTCGGTAGATTTGAAATCTTCCAACAGGCTTAGTTTTTCAGGAACAGACTCCAGATGGTCTAAAGCTACTCGAGTACTCTGCAGAATAGAACACAAGATAAACATAACAATTGAAGCAGTCTTTCAAACATTACAAGCCTGTAACATCTATGGAAACAGGTTTATAGGTGTGTATGTTCCTGTAAATTAATCAGGTCAAGACTAAACAGCCTGTTAAGAAAAAACAGGCCAAAATAAAGCACACTACAGTTTCCTTATGGAAAGCAAGCTATGCTATCAAGGAGATTTGAATCCCCACAAGTGACCCCCAGTTTACTGAGCAGAACAATATTTATTTACAATTTTGGAGTTTATGCAGACTGTGCAATAAAATTTTCTTTCAGTGCCCTTCAGGGAGTAAAGTATATTTAACAGAAATATAAATCTATGCTCACAATGTTTGCATCTTGGTTACTGGAATGGGCTGCCCAGGGAGGTGGTGGAGTCACCGTCCCTGGAGGTATTCAAGGCGCGTTTGGACGTGGCACTTGGTGCCATGGTCTGGTCTTGAGGGCTGTGGGAATGGGTTGGACTTGATGATCTTTGAGGTCTCTTCCAACCCTGGTGATACTGTGATTCTGTGATCTTTGTAGTCAGACACAAAGCACAACCTTTATTCTTCTTTTCAAGTACAAATATGTGCAGTTATCACTTAGCTAAATACAGAACAATCATAGCATCATAGAATGGTAAGGTTAGAAGGGACCTCAAGGATCATCCAGTTCCAACCCCCTGCCATAGGCAGGGACACCTCAAGCTTCAAATACATGGTGTAGACATACAGTATGTACTGCTGAAAGGTGAATTACCACTCTAGGAAGAGTTCAGGCTGGACACAAGAAGATGCCACATCTACACCCATGCCACAAAAAATCTACTTTATAGCTAGATGCAAAGAAAATCAGTATCATGTTTTGAGTTTCTTTGCACAACTGAAGCTGCTTGAACATGTGTAGGCAGTAGTCATGTCCCATAAGCCAGACACCTCTGGAGCTTCCCAAAGGCTGCCCTTCTAGGTAAGAGGAAATTAATTTGTGAGAGGATTTGGTTGAATTGTTTTCTAGACCAACAGGAAGAACAAAAAGCCTGCAAAAATGGGATAAAAGGACTGACCAGGAAGGAATGACAAATTTCAAGGACAGGAAGAACTGTCAAAAGTGATAGAGCAGAAAGATTTAGTAGAAAGATTAGTCATTTAGAAAGAACAAGGAAACAGACAGGGAAAATAAGGTGGAGCTAATTTAAGCATGAACTCCAACCAAAGTAAGGGGTTTTTTGTTTTTGTACTAACACATCAATTTCATTAGATTTTTACACAATGTGCAGGAATTATATGAGACTAAATATAGGAAGTTATGCATTGAAAGACAGGTAAGTCACTTCCTGAGGACACTCAGGACAAAAAAAGTCCTTAACTGTGATGTTGACAACTGGGAAGTTTATGGGGAACAGAAACATGCATTCATGTGCTGACTTCCAGTGAATAAAGTAGGGCTGTTAGCTTTGCAAAACTCACTCAGAATGAATAAAGATCATTTCCTCTAATAAGAAATTAGTACTTTCTTCTTTCACACCTGCTACATGAGAAAGAAAGTTTGATTTCATGCTCAGCTAGCCATGCTTGGGCCAAAATTAACATTTATTGTACTGTGTGCAGTTCTGGAGCCCCCAGCACAGGAAGGACATGGAACAGTTGGAGCAGGTCCAGAGGAGGCCACCAAGATGCTCAGAGGGCTGCAGCAGCTCTGCTATGAGGACAGCCTGAGAGAGTTGGGGTTCTGCAGCCTGGAGAAGAGAAGGCTTCCAGGGACACCTTAGAGTAGCCTTCCAGGATCTGAAGGGGGCTACAGGAAGGCTGGGGAGGGACTATTGACAAGGTCTTGCAATGACAGGACAAGGGGCAATGGGTTTGAACTGTCAGAGGGGAGATTGAAATTGGATGTTAGGAAGAAACTGTTTGCAGTGAGGGTGGTGAGACACTGGCACAGGTTGCCCAGGGAGGTTGTGGCTGCTCCCTGCCTGGAGGTGTTCAAGGCCAGGATGGAGGAGGCCTTGAGTGACCTGTTCTAGTGGGAGGTGTCCCTGCCTATGGCAGGGGTTTGGAACTAGATGATCCTTGAGGTCCCTTCTGACCTTACCATTCTATGATTCTGTAATCATAAAAAGCTTAACTTAAGGTAACTTAATTTGTATCAGGTTTTTTTTACTTGCAAAATTCGCCTAAGGAGTTTTTAGAAGGAGGAAAAAAAATTACTTTTCCTGTAACATATCTGGTTCTTTACCATAAAAGAATTACAGAACTTGCACTTCTATGTTAATAGCAAATGTGTAAAATTGATTCTTCTTCATACATTCATGATGCAAGCAGCAGGAAAGCCTACACATTGTGTTTAAAGTGTTTCTCACAAATTATAGTGTAGAAATGCTTTTACAGCTATAAAATACTTTTTATTTTCAAGTGCTGTTATACATCTCCATCTGAAAGTAAAACTGCCTAGAGGTATACATCAATCTCTGGTGTTTCCCTCTTGTAAGAGTCACTCATTTCGCTTTTACCACAGTAAAGCAGTATTCATTCATATTTCATGCTTCATTTACAATGCCCTTATGTTCATCAAAGTACTGATTTTCCACTCTGTTAATTTATGATGAGATGCAATGTTTGCTGCTTTTACCCAGAGTAGCCCCTGGTACTGGTCTGCACGTGCATTTCTATGGCTAGGAAATCGAGGAGAGAGAACACATCTTGAGTAATCCAAGCTACAAATTACTCACTGTTGATGTTAGCAGTCATAGAAACATAGAATGGTAAGGTTGGAAGGGACCTCAAGGATCATCTAGTTCCAGCCCCCTGCCATAGGCAGGGACACCTCCCACTAGAACAGGTCACTCAAGGTCTCCTCCAACCTGGCCTTGAACACCTCCAGGGAGGGAGCAGCCACAACCTCCCTGGGCAACCTGTGCCAGTGTCTCATCATCCTCACTGCAAAAAACTTCTTCCTGACATCCAGTTTCAATCTCCCCTCTGCCAGTCCAAACCCATTGCCCCTTGTCCTGGTATTAGAAGACCTTGTCAATAGTCCCTCCCCAGCCTTCCTGTAGCCCCCTTCAGATACTGGAAGGCTACTCTAAGGTCTCCTGGAAGCCTTCTCTTCTCCAGGCTGCAGAGCCTCAACTCTCTCAATCTGTCCTCATAGCAGAGCTGCTGCAGCCCTCTGAGCATCTTGGTGGCCTCCTCTGGACCCACTCCAACAGTTCCATGTCCTTCCTATGCTGGGGGCTCCAGAACTGCACACAGGACTCCAGGTGGGCTCTGAGGAGAGCAGAGGAAAGGGGCAGAATCCCCTCCCTTGCCCTGCTGCCCACACTGCTCTTGCTGCAGCCCAGCCCTCGGTTGCTGTCTGGGCTGCACTCACACTGCAGGCTCATGTTGAGCTTTTCATCACCCCAGACCTCCAGAGCCTTTTCCTCAGGACTGCTCTCAGCCACTCACCATCCAGTCTGTATTTGTGCTTGGGATTGTGCCTACCCAGGTGCAGGACCTTCCACTTGGCCTTGTAATTGTAGTCATCCTTGTAAATGTAGCCATCCTAGCATAACACAAATCTCATGAACACATGCCCACAATTTTGTTTTTTACTTTGAAAGAAATTCATTTTAAGAAATAAAATCTGCCCTCATGGGAAGTAATTCTAAAATTCTAACACTCCTCTTATGGTCCATGTGGTGCTGCAACTCCCCTCCAACCGTGGGCTGCACAATCCAGGATGTGAGTCCCCATCCTGCTGTAAAAAGCAGTGTACCAGGGCATGAAGGCAACCTGAATCCTGCCTCCCCTGTTCTCGGGGGACAGCAAGGACGAATACCTGATGCACTGGACAGAGTGCTGAGTGAAGGCTCATCAAAGCTCTGAGCAACCTGCTCTAGGGCAGGATGTGCCTGCTGACTGCAGGGGGGGCTGGACCAGATGATCTTTGGGGGTCCCTTCCAACCCAGACCATTCTGTGATTCTGTGATATCGCCAATACTTAAGCTAAATCAAACCAGAAAAGGCCTAACACGACAGATGCTCATCATCTGTTCTTCCCAAGTATCTCCTCAATATATCCCCTCTACTTAACGTGGGATTTATGGAGAAAAAAAGCCAACATAAAATTAGTTGTGACTCTGCTAGTCCTCATTAGTTACATTATTAAACATCATTTTGAAAGTAGAAGACCACCATTGAGGTCATATATATGACCTTAGTCCTTAGTTCCTCGGCTTCATTGTCGTGTAGGCCTAAGCAACCCAAAATAGGTTTATCCATGTCCTGGCCTGCCCAGACATGTTTTTCTGCTCTCCCTCCTTCTGTTTTGGGCAGAAGCAACTGCATGAAAGAGGACAAGGAACCTGGAGCCACCGAGTCGGCGGACTGTGGCCTGCCCAGACTTGTTTTGAACCCTGCAGTAAACAAGGCACACACAATTGCCTTGTGCAAGGCTGTGCTCTGTCCAAATTTGGGTAAAGCAAGCCTATGGCTTCACCTAATATGGTCAGGCTTGGCTAACTGCCATTCTGATTGGCCATTCTGTGTCCAAAGGCACATTAGTCTCGGGTTGTATGGATAAAAAAAGATGAGCAGGTAGCACAATGTGCTCTGCCATTGTATCCATGCTCTCTGCCATTGTATTTGTGCTGCCTTATATCCTGAACTGCCTGCAAACTGCCTGCCAACAGCTTA
>VWZE01000331.1:2874-28627 GCA_013396675.1 Eubucco bourcierii | reverse complement strand
TGCCCTGCTGCCCACGTTGCGCTTGCTGCAGCCCAGCACACAGTTGCTGTCTGGGCTGCACTCACACTGCAGTCTCAGGTTGTGCTTTTCCTCACCCCAGACCCCCAGGGCCTATTCCTCAGGGCTGCTCTCAGCCATTCTTGCCTACCTGGAGCTGTGTTCTTCCCAGATGAGAGCTTTTTTTATGTAACACCTGCTGAAAGACTCTCCTCTTGGGGCTGGAAGAGCTGTTGTGCCATGGCATCAGCTCCTGGGGAGCTCACAGCTTGCCTGTGCAAGTTCTGCCCTCAGCAAGCAGGGCAAGGTCCTGCACCTGGGTCAGGGCAACTCTCAAGAGCAATGCAGGCTGGGGGTGATGAGATTGAGAGCAGCCCTGCAGAGAAGGACCTGGGAGTGCTGGTGGGGGAGCAGCTAGGCAGGAGCCAGCAATGGGCACTGGCAGCCCAGAAGGCCAAGGGCAGCCTGGGCTGCATCCAAAGCAGTGTGGGCAGAGATGGAGAGAGGGGATCCTGCCCCTCTGCTCTGCTGAGACCTCACCTGCAGGGCTGGGGCCAGCTCTGGGGCCCTCAGTACAGGAAGGACATGGACCTGATGGAGAGGGTCCAGAGGAGGGACATGAAAATGATCAGGGAGCTGCAGCAGCTCTGCTGTGGGCACAGACTGAGGGAGCTGGGGGTGTGCAGCCTGGAGAAGAGAAGGCTCCAGGCAGAGCTCAGAGCAGCCTGCCAGGACCTGCAGGGGCTCCAAGCAGGCTGCAGAGGGACTGTTGGCAAAGGGCTGCAGGGCCAGGCCGAGGGCAATGGCTGCAAACTAGAGCAGAGCAGCTTGAGATTGGCTGTGAGGAACAAGTTGTGCAGCAGGAGGCTGCTGGAACCCTGCAGCAGGTTGCCCAGGGAGGGGGTTGGGGCCCATGGCTGGAGATGTTGAAGGTGAGGCTGGAGAGGGCTGTGGGCAGCCTGCTCTGGTGGAGGATGTCCCTGCTGAGTGCAGTGGTTGGGCTGGGTGAGCTCTGGAGGTGCCTTCCAGCCCAGCCCATTCCACAATCCCATGTTCTGCTCTGCCACAGCCCCTGCATGCAGATGCCTTTGCAGAGTGCCTGAGCCCTCAGCAGTGGAGCTCTCCTGCAGCTGCACTGCAGGCATTCCAGCAGAGGGTGCCTGGCCAAGCTGTCCCAATGGCACAGCTCAAGTTCCAATAGATGAACCTCACCAAGATTTGTCATGACATTTCCAAGGTAATTGCCTTAATTACTTTAGTTTCTAGCTGGCTCCTTTAAAGCCCTTTTTCTGAGCTAGGCCAGGCCAGAGCAACCTGTACTAGTGGGAGATGTTGCTGCCCAAGGCAGAGGGGTTGGAAGCAGCTGAGGTCCCTTCCAACCCAAAGCATTCTGTGAATCTATGATTTCACTCACACTTTCAAAGCTTCCCCATACCTGTCTCAGTGATTTGTGTGAGTGATCCAGGCTCACAGGCTCACAGGATGTCAGGGGCTGGAAAGGACCCAAAGAGCTCATCCAGTCCAAGTGCCTGCCAGAGCAGGACCAGACAATCCAGCTCAGGGCACACAGAACACATCCAGACAGGGCTGGAAAGTCTCCAGAGGAGGAGACTCCACAGCCTCTCTGCGTAACCTGTGCCAGGGCTCTGGGACCCTTACAGTAAAGAAATTCCCCTTTGTGCTGAGAAGGAACCTCCTGTGCTGCAGCTTCCATCCATTGCTCCTTGTCCTCTCCCAGGCAGCAGGGAGCAGAGCCTGTCCCCCCCTCCTGACCCCCAGCCCTCAAATATTGATAAACATTGATTAAATCCCCTTTCAGCCTTCTCTTCTCCAGACTAAGCAGCCCCAGATCCCTCAGCCTCTCCTCATCAGACAGTGCTCAGTTCCCTCATCATCCTCATGGTTCTCTGTTGGACCTTCTCAAGCAGATCCCTGTCTCTCTAAAACTGGGAAGCCCAGAACTGCAGGCAGTACTAAAGATGAGCTCTGACCAGGGCAGAGTAGAGGAGGAGATCCTTTCTTGATGTGCTGGACACACTCTTCTTAATGCCCCTCAGGATCCCCTTGGCCTTCTTGGCCACCAGGGCTCACTGCTGCCCATGGATGTTTTCCACCAGCACTCCCAGGTCCCTCCACATGAACCCCACTGGTGCATTATTCACAGTCTCACAGTATCACCAAGGTTGGAAGAGACCTCAAAGCTCATCCAGTCCAAGCCATTCCCACAGCCCTCCAGACCAGACCATGGCACCAAGTGCCACGTCCAAACCTGCCTTGAACACCTCCAGNCCCCTGAGCCTCCTCTTCTCCAGGCTAACCAATCCCAGCTCCCTCAGCCTCTCTCCATAGGGCTGTGCTCCAGGCCTCTCCCCAGCCTCGTTGCCCTTCTCTGGACACACTCAAGCACCTCAATGTCCTTCTTCAATGGAGGGGCCCAGAACTGGACACAGGACTCAAGGTGTGGCCTAAGCAGTGCAGAGTGCAGGGGGAGAATGAGCTCCCTGCTCCTGCTGGCCACACTCTTGCTGATGCAGGCCAGGATGCCATTGGCCTTCTTGGCCACCTGGGCACACTGCTGGCTCATGTTCAGGCAGGTGTCAATCAGCACCCCCAGATCCCTTTCTGTTTGGCTGCTCTCCAGCCACTCCCAGCCCAGCCTGGAGCTCTGCATGGGGTTGTTGTGGCCAAAGTGCAGCACCTGGCACTTGGATTTGTTGAGCTCCATCCCCTTGGACTCTGCCCATCTGTGCAGGGGGTCGAGGTCCTGCTGCAGAGCCCTTCTGCCCTCCAACCCAGCAACATCAGCCCCCAGCTTGGGGTCAGCTGCAAATTTGCTGGTGCCTGACTCGATGCCCTGGTCCAGATCATCACTGAAGATGTTCCAGAGGATGGGGCCCAGCACTGATCCCTGGGGCACACTGCTAGTGCCAGGCCTCCAGCTGCATGTGGCACCATTCACCAGTTCATCACCCCAACTCCAAAGTACCCTTTTGGGGTTCACACAACTACCCTGCTGAACAGTTTTTGCCCAGAAGTACACCCAGTGAGTTCCAAAGGACTGGGTGCACTTCCAAAAGGCAACCAAAAACTCTCTCTGAAGCACAAAAACCTTTTTACTATTAAAAACACCAAACCAAACACAGGCAGTGGTGTCCATGCATGGGAGGGAGACAAAGTCAAGGGGGACTGGAACTAGGGGAGGCCTTCAGGGTCCCTTCCACCCTAAGCCAACCTGTGACTCTGTCAGGCACACAGATACCAAACTACTTAAGGCATAGATCAGGCAAAGCCTTTGCTTTAAGTATTTTATGTCTTTTTGTTTTTTATGACCTCTTCAATTTTATCAGGGAACAATTCTTGGTTTAAAAATGATTTCAACCTTTTTTTTTCATGCTCTCTTCTGTTTTATCAGGCAAAAGTCTTGGTTTAAAAATGATTTCAACCTTTTTTTTTTCATGCTCTCTTCTGTTTTATGAGGCAAAAATTCTTAGTTTAAAAATTATTTGAACTTTTTTGTATGCCCTCTTCTGTTAAACCAGGCAAAATTCTTGGTTTAAAAATTATTTCAACCTTTTTTTTTTAATGCCCTTTTCTATCAGGCAACAATTCTTGGTTTAAATATGATTTCAACCTTCTTTTTTTAATGCCCTTCTCTATCAGGCAAAACTTCTTGGTTTAAAACTGATTTCAACCTTTTTTTTTTTAATGCCCTTTTCTATCAGGCAAAACTCTTGGTTTAAACATGATTTCAAGCTCTCCCCACACTCCCTTCTCTAAGAGTCTCTCCACAGCCTGCATTTGGATGCATTTGAGACCCATTCCTATGCTTCTGCTCAGGACAAGTCCAATGAAGTCAAAGGAACTGAAACCTGAGCTGGGTTTGGGTTTTGCCGTCCGCGGGCTGAAGTGAGGGTTGGAAGTAGCTCAGCTTTAAGGCACCTTCCAACCTAAACCATTCATAGAATCATAGAATCATAGAATGGGAAGGTTGGAAGGGACTTCAAGGATCAAACAGTTCCAACCCCCTGCCATAGGCAGGGACACCTCCCACTAGCACAGCTCACTCAAGGCCTCATCCAATCTGGCCTTGAACACCTCCAGGAGGGAGCAGCCACAACCTCCCTGGGCAACCTGTGCCAGTGTCTCACCACCCTCACTGCAAACAACTTCCTCCTAACATCCACTTTCAATCTCCCCTCTGACACTTCAAACCCATTCCCCTTGTCCTGCCATTCCCACACCTTGTCAATAGTCCCTCCCCAGCCTTCCTGGAGCCCCCTTCAGATCCTGGAAGGCTACTATCAGGTCCCCTCGAAGCCTTCTCTTCTCCAGGCTGCAGAGCCCCAACTCTCTCAGCCTGTCCTCACAGCAGAGCTATGACTGTGACTCTCCGAACTCTCCGGAGGAACCAAATCTCCTTTCCCCTTAGGCTTCATTTGTGTACTTTGAAATCCCTCAGCAGAAGTGCCCCTAAAGCCTGTTCCAGCTCCCAGCCCCTTCAGACAGCGCCGGCACCGATGGGGAGCGCCCAGAGCAGGAAGGGTTAAAACGAGGCAGGGAGCCACCAAACATGCAGGCAGGAAAAAGCTGCGATCACTCCAGTCCCTCGCCTCCTTTCCTGGTTATTCTCTTCCCTTTTCTGCGTTGGAAACTCGTGTTGCTCCCCCCTCCCTTTCTTTTTTTCGTGTGTGTGTCACCACAGACACTCCCTTTAGGCAACCCTGCATCAACAATCCTCCCACGTCCAAAGTCGGCTACATCTGTTGCTCTTTCCCATTGTTGGAAATTCCTGCCTTAATCCTATTTGACTTTATTCATGCAAAGGTCATCCTGAATTCAGCAAGGGGAGGAGGGACAGGCAGCAGGCTGCTGAGGATGGGCAGCAAATGCTGGGTGCAGAAGAGCAGGCAGCGAGGAGGCAGCGGTGCGGCAGGGCTGGCTCTCATCGGGCAGTTTCTCCTCCTGGCACCTCTGCTGCACCACCACAGAATCACGGAATCATAGAATGGGAAGGTTGGAAGGGACCTCAAGGATCATCTAGTTCCAACCCCCTGCCGTAGGCAGGGACACCTCCCACTAGCACAGCTCACTCAAGGCCTCCTCCAACCTGGCCTTGGACACCTCCAGGGAGGTTGTGGAGCACAGAATCACCCAATGTGATCTATGACCTCCAGCACCCTCACACCAGAGAACTTGCTCCTCATCTTGAGGTGCAACCTCCTGGGTTCCAGCTTGGACCTGTTGCTCCTTGTGCTGTCACTGGGCACCACCAAACAGAGCCTGGCACCTTCATCCTGACCCCTACCCCTCAACAATTGATAGACATTGATCAGATCCCCTCTCAGCCTTCTCCAGAGTAACCAGCCCCAGGGCTCTCAGCAGAGATTTTCCAGTCCCTTCTGCATCCTCATATCCTCCACTGGACTCTCTCCAGCAGGTCTCTGGCTCTCTTGAACTGGGGAGCCCAGAACTGGACAGAGTGTTGCAGGTGTGGTCTAAGCAGGGCAGAGCAGAGGGGCAGGAGAACCTCCCTAGCCCTGCTGGCCACACTTTCCTTGCTGCCCTCCAGGATGCCCTTGGCCCTCTTTGGCCACAAGGGCACACTGCTGCCCACGACAACCCTCAGATTTATAGGTGTTAGTCTGTGGAGCAGAGCAGCTAATCCAAGCAGCTCATTTTAGGGTCATCACCACACTGGAGATTTGCTCTCTTTTGGGTTTAGCCTCATTTTCATTCCCCAGCAGCAACAACAACAACTCCAAGCATTCTGGCTCAGACCTGGGATCTATTCCATTCATTCATTCATTTATATTCCTATCAAATGTATTTACTTATTTCTGTGCTTAAGCCCAAAGCAAAGAGGGAAGAGCAGGAGTGGTGGATCAGGAAGCAAAGTCAAGTTAGATTTAGGAAGAAATGAGAATGATTTTTTTTTTTCTCATGTATCCATATCTCATCATGGCAGAAGCAAAGGAATAGTTCTTCCTGCACCTTTAGCTCTGCTTTGAGCTGCTTGCCAACCACCATGAGCCAAAGTCACCCTTCAGGTGAGCAGAGAAACAGGCTGCTGTTAGTCTGCTTCCTTCCTCAAGAGCTTCTGTGAGGGCTGCAGGTGGCAGAGAATGCACCCAAGGCTTGAGCTGCCAAAACCAGCCTCACAGTACAGCTCAGGGTTAACAGCTAGAAGCTAAATGCTGCAACAGAGAATGTTTTGGCATGGAAAAGCCTTCTGAGATCTTCCAGTCCAGCCATCAAGCCAACACCACCATGGCCATCCAACCATGTCCTAAAGTGCCACAGCCACACATTTCTCCATTGCCTCCAGGGATGGAGACTCTACCACCTCCATGGGCAGCCTCTGACAGGCTTTGAGAACCCTTTCTGAGAAGAAATTTTTCCTCATCTCCAAACTAAAGGTGCAACTTGAGGCTATTTTCTAGTCACTTGTTCCCAGGGAGCAGAGCCCAACCCCCACCTGGCTGCAGCCTCCTCTCAGGGAGCTGCAGAGAGCAATGAGCTCTGCCCTCAGCCTCCTCTGCTCCACACTAACCACTCCCAGCTCCCTCAGCTGCTCCTCCCCAGCCCTCTGCTCCAGACCCTTCCCCACCTTCCTTGCCCTTCTCTGGGCCCTCTCCAGCCCCTCCATGTCCTTCTCAGAGTGAGTGCCCAGAACTGAGCCCAGCACTGCAGCTGTGGCCTCCCCAGTGCTGAGCCCAGGGACGCAAGCCCTGCCCTGCTCCTGCTGGGCAAGATTGGCAATGGTACAAAGTCAGAGTGTGGTTGGTGCCTCATTAGGTGCAAGGGAAGACTGGAAAAGAATCAAGGTTTCAGTTCAAAAGCTGACCAGAGCTGTGTGGCTCTTGTTAAGGAGCCTGCTAACAAGGTCTGAAAGCCTACAGAAAAGAAGAACAGGTTTGATCAGGTTTTTGTTGGGAAGGCTTTGAAGATTCCTGTTCTGAAGATAGGTTAAAAAAGGCCTTATGAGAGGAGAGCTTCACCAAGGGAAGTTTAGGCTGGAGGTGAGGAGAAAGTTGTTGCCTGAGAGAGTCATTGCCTGCTGGAATGGGCTGCCCAGGGAGGTGGTGGAGTCAGCGTCCCTGGAGGTGTTCAAGGCAGGTTTGGACGTGGCACTTGGTGCCATGGTCTGGTCTGGAGGGCTGTGGTGATGGGTTGGGCTTGATGAGCTTTGAGGTCTCTTCCAACCTTGGTGATACTGTGAGACTGTGAGAGGCCTTCCTTTTTCATCCCACCCTTCAAACAGCAAGGATTTCTCTGCTGCAAGAGCAGTCAGGGATTGGCACAGGCTGCCCAGGGAGGCAGCAGAGTCCCCACCCCTGGAGGAACTCTAGAACCATGTGGCCATGGCACCTGAGGGTAGGGTTTAGTGGCCATGGTGGTGCTGGGTTGGTGGTTGGACTGGATGATGTTGGAGGGCTTTGCCAACCTGAATGACTCAATCATAAACAAGAGTACCAGCCTGTGGAGCCTGGCATGCAAAGCAAGGCCCTGCATGCCCTGTGCACAGGTCAGCTGGAAGGGCAGGCTGCTGCTCACACTCCAGCACCTGTGCCCAGGAGCCCACTGGCTGCCTGCCTCCTTCCAGCTGCCTGCTGCTGCACCAGCAGAGGCAAACAGCTGCAGGGCAACAAGATCAAAAGCACTCAGGATGGGTAAGGGCTTTCAGCTCACACATCCCAGAATCATAGAATAGCCTGGGCCAAAAGGCACCTCCAGAGCTCACCCAGCCCAACCCCTGCCCTCAGCAGGGACATCCTCCACCAGAGCAGGCTGCCCACAGCCTCACCTTCAACATCTCCAGCCATGGGCCCCAACCCCCTCCCTGGGCAACCTGCTGCAGGCTTCCAGCAGCCTCCTGCTGCACAACTTGTTCCTCACAGCCAATCTCAAGCTGCTCTGCTCTAGTTTGCAGCCATTGCCCTCGGCCTGGCCCTGCAGCCCTTTGCCAACAGTCCCTCTGCAGCCTGCTTGGAGCCCCTGCAGGTCCTGGCAGGCTGCTCTGAGCTCTGCCTGGAGCCATCCCTGGATGTGCTTCAAGGAGGTTTGTCTGTGGTGTTTGGGGCTGTGGTTCAGGGTGCACCTTGCAGAGCAGAGTTAGCAGTTGGGTTGGTGTTCCAGCCACAGTGCTCTGTGATTCCCTGCTCCCTGCAGAACAACCTCAGCTCCCTCGGCCTGTCTGTTTCCCATGAAGACAATCAAGAGAGGGCAACAGAACATGCTGAGGTGCTCAGGCTGTGGTCAGAGCTGCGGCAGAGGCACTCTGTGCCCAGCCAGCTGGGAGAGGAGAACGCAGCAGAGCTGTTGTTCAACCTCCCTCCGGCTGAGGACTGTTCCCCCTCCCCAGGGCGTGTGCTCAGCTCCTGCTTGCGCAGTGCCTCTGCCTCTTCCTTGCAGAGTTGCCAAACATTGCCACTATTATTGAGTAAGAAACAAACAAGAGATTTGTGCCAAGGGGCCAAGTCCCACCTGGGCACTGTGGCAATGGTTTGATTTCCTTTGCTTTCAAATGTCAGTACTTTTCCAAATTTCACAGAGCTCTGCTGGGCTAATGCTGTTAGACGACCTGGGAGCAACACAATTAAAGCACACAACAACCACCACAAAACAAAAAAAACCCAAAAACCCAAAACCAAACACAAAACCAACAAACCAAACAAAAGCAGAAAGTTCTGCTCACAGCAAGCTTTCTGAATTGCAAATGCTCAGCCAGGACTTTTAACACACCCAGCCAGGGAAACTTTCCACTCGAGCTGTTATGGAACAAACCAGAACATGGCATCTGCTTTGGAGCCTCCAACAATGGCCTCAGATCCTCCAAACCTCTGTGTGACAAGGAGAGCTTTCTGTCCTGCAGCAGGTCAGCAGAGCTCCATTTCCCCCATGGGCCTCATTTATAGGTTCATAAAATGGTTGGGATTGGAAGGGATCCCCCCCCAAAAATCATCCTGCAGGGACACCTCCCACCAGCACAAGGTGCTCAAGGCCTCGTCCAGCCTGGCATGGAACACCTGCAGGGAGCTTGTGGAGCACAGAAGCACAGAATGGCATCAAAGATCTCATTCTGTGCTTCTGTGCTCCACAACCTCCCTGGGCAACCTGTGTCAGTCTCTCCCTACCCTCACTCCCAACAATTTCTCCACTCTCCCTCTCCCCTCTCCCAGCTCAAAGCCACTCTCCCTCCTCCTGTCACTCCCTGCACTTGTCCAAAGTCTCTCCCCAGTTCTCCTGGAGCCCTTTCAGGTACTGTTAGGCTGCTCTAAGGTCTCCCTGGAGCCTTCTTTTCTCCAGGCTGTGCAGCCCCAACTCCCCCAGCCTGTCTCCATAAGGGAGGTTCTGCAGCCCTCTGAGCATGTTTGTGGCCCCCTCTGGACCTTCTTATGCTTGGGGTCACCAGAACTGGACACAGTGCCCCAGGTGCACAGGAGCACAGTGCTCCCTCCATTGAAGAAGGACACTGAGGTGTTTGAGTGTGTCCAGAGAAGGGCAACAAGGCTGGGGAGAGGCCTGGAGCACAGCCCTATGGAGAGAGGCTGAGGGAGCTGGGATTGGTTAGCCTGCAGAAGAGGAGGCTCAGGGGAGACCTTCTTGCTGTCTACAGCTACCTGAAGGGTGCTTGTAGCCAGGAGGAGGTTGCTTTCTTCTCTCAGGCAAGCAGCAGCAGAACAAGAGGACACAGTCTGAAGCTGTGCCAGGGGAAGTTTAGGCTGGAGGTGAGGAGAAAGTTGTTGCCTGAGAGAGTCATTGCCTGCTGGAATGGGCTGCCCAGGGAGGTGGTGGAGTCAGCGTCCCTGGAGGTGTTCAAGGCAGGTTTGGACGTGGCACTTGGTGCCATGGTCTGGTCTGGAGGGCTGTGGTGATGGCTTGGACTGGATGAGCTTTGAGGTCTCTTCCAACCCTGGTGATACTGTGAGACTGTGATAGGTGGGGTCACCAGGTTGATGAACAGCAACATCTCAGTGCTTAGACCGTTGCTGATCTCAGCTGTGCCTCAGCATCAGTGGCAGAGAGGTGGGCTGCATGCAGGCAGGCACCAAAGCATTTGGAGAGCAACACCCTGCAGAAGAGCAGGAGCTGCCTGGCTGCACTTGTAACAGCACAGGCTGCTCAGACAGGCCAGGCCTGTGTCTTTGCTTATTCACTTCCAGCTTTCACACAACCTAAAACTTAGCCTGGGGTACACAAAATCCACAACAATCCAATCACAGAGACATGGAACTGCTGAGGGCTGGAAGGGACCTTTGAGATCAGCAAATCCAACCAACCTGGAGCTCCCAACCCCACCACTGCTGCTGAGCCACTGCCACTGAGCACATCCCTCAGCACCACAGCCATGTGGCTTTGAAACCCCTCCAGGGATTGAGACTCCACCACCTCCCTGGGCAGCCTGGGCCAGTGCCTGGGAGCTCTTGCTGGGAACAGATTGCTCCTAATGGCAAACCTGAACTTCCCCAGGCACAACTTGAGGCTTTTTCCTCTGGTCCTGCATGTGAGAAAAGACCAAACCCATCTGACTCCAGCCTCCTTTAAGAGAGTTCTAGAGGGTGATGAGGCCTCCCCTTGTCCTCCTTTTCTGAAGACTGAATGACTCCAGTTACTTCAGCTGCTCCTCACAGGACCTGTGTTCTCTGAGAGCCTTTTGCTGGGAAGAAATTTCTCCTAATAGCCAACCCAAGGCTCCCTGGGCCCATCCAGCAGTTACAGATTATTTCAACACACCAAAACCATGAAATGAGAGCAGAGCAAAGTATTTCCTTGACTGCAGACCTGTAAAAACAACATCTCTCACACAAGGAGCAATGGGAGCACAATCTCCATCAGGCAACCTGCTAAAACCTCCTCCTCAGATCACAGAATCATAGAATCATAGAACCATAGAATCAGTCATGGTTGGAAGGGACCACAAGGATCAGCCAGTTCCAACCCCCCTGCCATGCACAGGGACACCCTACCCTAGATCAGGCTGCCCAGAGCCTCATCCAGCCTGGCCTTAGACACCTCCAGGCATGGGGCCTCAACCACCTCCCTGGGCAACCCCTCCCAGGCTCTCACCACTCTCATGCTGAAAAACTTCCTCCTAACATCCAGGCCGAGTCTCCTCACCTCCAGCTTTGCTCCATTCCCCCCAGTCCTGTCACTACCTGATAGCCTAAAACATCCCTCCCCAGCTTTTTTGCAGCCCCCTTCAGATACTGGAAGGCCACAATAAGGTCGCCTGGGAGCCTCCTCTTCTCCTGACTGCACAGCCCCAACCCCCTCAGTGTCTCCTCACAGCAGAGCAGCTCCAGCCCTCTGAGCATCCTCGTGGCCCTTCTCTGGACACACTCCAGCATCTCCACATCCCTCTTGTCCCAGGGGCTCCAGCACTGGATGCAGTGCTCCAGGTGGGGTCTAACCAGAGCAGAGTAGAGGGGCACAACCCCCACCCTGGCCCTGCTGCCCACACTGCTCTTGCTGCAGCCCAGGCTCTGGTTGCTCTCTGGGCTGCAGGTGCACACTGCAGGCTCATGTTGAGCTTCTCCTCCACCAGCACCCCCAAGTCCCTCTCCTCAGGGTTGCTCTCCAGCCAGGCACTGCCCAGCCTGTATCTGTGCTTGGGATTGCCTCAACCCAGATGCAGGACCTGAGAGATGTCTCTTCTCTGCTTGGTAGTACCAGAATGCCATCTGGCTCTGACCTCAGTGCCATCCTCCAGCAGGAATCAAACTGTGTGTGTGCACAGACCAGCCCCAGCTGGCAGCATCAGACACCTGCCATGCTCTCCTTTCACCTGCCAACACCTTGGTGCCTTTGCATGCTCAGGACAGCCTGAGAACCATGCTGGTGGCCTTCTTGCACTGCTGTGTTTTGCAGTGAGCAGCCACAGATTTGCTTTCTGCTCTCCTGCTCTTGCCCCGAGCGAGCAGTAGCAGCGCAGGCAGAGCAGAGCCGTGGGCTGGCTGAGCCAGGAAGCAGTGCAATGACAGGGCCAAGAAGCAGCTCCATTCACCTCTTAAACTGAAGTGCCACAGCTCCAGCACAAGGCAAAGCAGGTGATGGTAGGCTTGAAGAGGGAGAGGGATGCTGGGAGGGAAGCCTGCTGCCTTCAGCTGCCTTGGGCTGCCTTCCCTTCAAGAGGAGCAGCCAACACGTGGCCAATTAACGCGCAAGAGGGGCCCCAAGGGAACTCCTGCAGGCTACTTTTGGTCAAAGCCAAGCACAAGTGGTGCTCCTTGCTGAGACAACAGAGCAGAGATTCAGCACCACAGATGTTAGCTCTTGCAACCCTAAAATAGCTCTGTCACACATTGCCCTCTTCAGCAGAGGCTGACTCATGCCCTCCTGTGACAAACTCAGCACAGTCAGGAGGCTCCTCACAGCCACCCTGCCTGAAGGCTGACCTGAAAGACTGCTTCAGCAGCTCTGGGACTGGACACACACAACCCCCCCAAATGCATACAGTGTCCAGCACTGAGCTCTCAAAATGCAGACTGCACAGAATCACAGAGAGGTAGGGTTGGAAGGGACCTGCAGAGGTCACCCAGCCCAACCCCCCTGCCAGAACAGCACCACCCAGGGCAGGGCACACAGGAACACCTCCAGGTGGGCTTGGAAAGGCTCCAGAGAAGGAGACTCCACAACCTCTCTGGGCAGCCTGTGCCAGGCCTCCAGCACCCTCACAGGGACAAAGGTTCCCCTCCTGTTCCCATGGCACCTCCTCTGCTCCAGCTTGCCCACAGTGCCCCTTGTGCTGCCCTTGGGCACCCCTGGGCACAGCCTGGCTGAGTCCTGCCCACACTGCCCTGCACATCTTTAGTACAGCACTGAGGGCAGCCCTCAGGCTGCTCTGCTGCAAGCTCCCAGCCCCAGCTCCCTCAGCCTGGCCTCACAGCAGATGTTCACTGCCTGCAGCAGCTTAGGGGGTTCTGGGTTGGGCTCTCTCAGGCAGTTCCCTGAGGTCCTTCTTGAGCTGAGGGGCACAGAACTGGACACAATATTCCAGATGTGGCCTCAGCAGGGCAGAGCAGAGGGGCAGGAGAACCTCTCTGGACCTGCTCACCACAGCCCTTCTAATGCAGCCCATGATGCTGCATTGGTCACAGTGGCACCTTGCAGGCTCATGGGCACCTTTCTGCTCACCAGGGCCCCCAGGTCCTTTTGCCCTGCACTGCTCTCTAACAGGTCAGCCCCCAGGCTGTACTGGACCATAAGGCTGTTCTTTCCCAGGTCCAGGCTCTCCCCTTGGCCTTGTCTAGGACAGAAATGTGCAGACTCTTCAGCAGGGGCAAGGCTTTGTGGCATGGCAATAGGTGAAGCCAATGATTTTCCTTGCAGATGGCATCTCCAGCTCTCCTGGAGCACCTGTTCCTAGAGGACTCTGTCCTGTCACACCGCTGTTGTCACTGCCACTACGTCCCTCAACACAAAAGCCAAGCTCCACCTGCTGCTCTCTGCCCTCTGTACCAGCAAGTGACCAGAGGTGTGCCAACAGCTCCCTGGGCAGCAGCAAAGCTTGCAGCTGGCCCACAGGAACCCGTGGGGGGTGCCCACCCCAGGTAGAAAGGTCTGTCAGTAAGAGAGGGGCAGGGCCGGCGTAGGCAGCCTACCTTAGGAGAAGAAGAGAGCTCCCTCGGCGCAGGAGCCGCCGCCGTGGTCTCGCTCACGCCTGGCTCTAGCTTTGGCAGGAGCTGTGGTGGGTCAGGAGCCTTCCTCTTCATCTTCCTCTCTGGTTCTTGCAGTGGAGCAGCTTTAATTAAAGCAGGGCTTGGTTTGGGTTCATAAAATGGATTTGATCTAATTAAAAGAAGGGAAACACATTGCTTTGCCATCTCCTTGGAATGAAAGCCCCCACCCAGAGCTGTTCACAGAGCCCAGTGGCTACCAAGGGTTTCATAGAGTCAGAGAATGGGAAGGTTGGAAGGGACCTCAAGGATCAGCCAGCTCCAACCCCCTGCCATAGGCAGGGACACCTCCCACTAGTACAGGTCACTCAAGGCCTCATCCAACCTGCCCTTGAACACCTCCAGGGAGGTTGTGAAGCACAGAAGACCACCCTGGGCAACCTGTGCCAGTGTCGCACCACCCTCACTGCAAACAACTTCCTCCTAACATCCACTTTCAATCTCCCCTCTGACACTTCAAACCCATTCCCCTTGTCCTGCCATTCCAAGCCCTTGTCAATAGTCCCTCCTCAGCCTTCCTGGAGCCCCCTTCAGATCCTGCAAGGCCACTCCAAGCTCTCCTGGCAGCCTTCTCCTCTCCAGGCTGCAGAGCCCCAACTCTCTCAGCCTGTCCTCACAGCACAGCTGCTGCAGCCCTCTCAGCATCTTGGTGGCCTCCTCTGGACCTGCTCCAACACTTCCATGGCCTTCCTGTGCTGGGGGCTCCAGAGCTGCACTCAGGACTGCAGGTGGGGTCTGAGGAGAGCAGAGCCAAGGGGCACAATCCCCTCCCTTGCCCTGCTGCCCACACTGCTCTTGCTGCAGCCCAGCACACAGTTGCTGTCTGGGCTGCACTCACACTGCAGCCTCCTGTTGAGCTTTTCATCAGCCCAGACCCCCAGGGCCTGTTCCTCAGGGCTGCTCTCAGCCATTCCCCACCCAGCCTGGAGCTGTGCTTGGCATTGTGCCTGCCCAATCTGGGGGTCTTACCTGTAAGTAAGTTTGGGGAAAATGTCTTAATATATTTAATGGAGTATTTAATAATTTTATGTCAGCCTCATTGAATTCACTTCTAACCCAGATTCAAGCCCTCCTGTGCATGCATCATGCAGCTTGAGCTGCCAGGGCCCCTCAGGGTCACCCAGTGCCAACCTCTGTCATGGGCAAGGGACACCTCCTGTCATCCCAGGTTGCTCAAGGCCTGGTCCAGCCTGGCCTAGCTCAGGGAAAGAGCTTTAGGAGCTCCATTCAGAGGTCCCTCCCCACCCCAGCCACGCTGTCATTTTGTGATTCTGTCACTCAGTGATTCTCTCCAGACACCCTGAGGACTTGCTCCCATGCTTCAGTTTGGGACTTCCCCAGCCTGAGGCTGGCAGCAGCTGGAGGCATGGGGCCAAGGAGCTGGGCTGCTGCCCCACTGTGCCCAGAGACCTTGCACCCTGCCATTGCAATGAAGCAGGCACAGGCCTCAGGATGTTCAGAGATTCACAGAATGGGTTGGGTTGGAAGGGACCTTCAGGATCATCCTTTCAACCCCTGCCATGGGCAGGGACACCTCCCACCAGCCTAGGTTGCTCAAGGGCTTGTCCAACCTGGCCTTGAACACCTCTCTAGAGACAACAGCAGCCATCAGCTGTTTGTTTTGAAAGTGTTTTTCACAATTAAACCTGGTGTAGGAAACGCAGTAAACATCTCCCACCAAGTGGATGCAGTCCAAAGAATCACTCCCCTGGCATTCCCATTCCAGCTCTGTTTGCTCCACAGCATTCCCAAGCCAGTATCTGCCAGTCTGAGAGATCAAACAGGAACCAATGACACCCTGAATGATTCCATCATCACATAGTGGCTCCTACTGCACGCCTGGGCAGCAAGGAAGCCCTCAGCACAGGAAGGACATGGAAGTGTTGGAGCGGGTCCAGAGGAGGCCACAAAGATGATCAGAGGGCTGGAGCAGCTCTGCTGTGAGGACAGGCTGAGAGAGTTGGGGCTCTGCAGCCTGGAGAAGAGAAGGCTTCGAGGGGTCCTGATAGTAGCCTTCCAGTATCTGAAGGGGGCCTACAGGAAGGCTGGGGAAGGATTATTTACAAGGTCCTGCAATGACAGGACAAGGGGCAATGGGCTTAAACTGGCAGAGGGGAGATTTAGACTGGATGTTAGGAGGAAGTTCTTTACAGTGAGGGTGGTGAGACACTGGCACAGGTTGCCCAGGGAGGTTGTGGATGCTCCCTGTTCAAGTCCAGGTTGGAGGAGGCCTTGAGTGACCTATACTAGTGGGAAGTGTCCCTGCCTATGGCAGGAGGTTGGAACTGGATGATCCTTGAGGTCCCTTCCAACCTTTCCATTCTATTATTCTATGATTCTATAATTCTGTCTCCTGATGGGAACCTTCTCTGCACCGAATTCTTTTAGTCCTAATCTTGGCTTTTTCTGTTTGGCAATCCCAAAGTGGAAGGTTCACTGCCAAACTGATATGACAATGAACTCCCTGTCAGTCCACACTTCTCCTGCAAGACACATTCCTCATGCAGCTCAAGCCACGTTTGTGTAACCAAGCCACTGCAACTCCCAAAGCTCTATCTGCAAGCAGCTGTCTCATCCTGAGCAACCTGCTCTGCTTGAAGATGTCAGTTCTGGAGCCCCCAGCACAGGAAGGACATGGAAGGGTTGGAGTAGGTCCAGAGGAGGCCACCAAGATGCTGAGAGGGCTGCAGCAGCTCTGCTGTGAGGACAGGTTGAGAGAGTTGGGGCTCTGCAGCCTGGAGAAGAGAAGGCTGCCAGGAGAGCTTAGAGTAGCCTTCCAGGATCTGAAGGGGGCTGCAGGAAGGCTGGGGAGGGACTATTGACAAGGTCTGGGAATGCCAGGACAAGGGGAATGGGTTTGAAGTGTCAGAGGGGAGATTGAAAGTGGATGTTAGGAGGAAGTTGTTTGCAGTGAGGGTGGTGAGACACTGGCACAGGTTGAGGGTGGTGAGACACTGGCACAGGTTGAGGGTGGGGAGACACTGGCACAGGTTTCCCAGGGAAGTTGTGGAGCACAGAATCACCCAACGTGATCAAAGATCACGTTGGGGGATTCTGTGCTCCACAACCTCCCTGGAGGTGTTGAAGGCCTGGCTGGAGGAGGGCCTGAGTGCCCTGTACTAGTGGGAGGTGTCCCTGCCCATGTCAGGAGGGTGAGGCCTGGATGACCTTCAAGGTTCCTTCCAACCCAGCCCATTCTATGAATCCATGTGAGCTGTCACTGCTGCTGAAGGACTACAGCAGCAACATTTGGGCACCACCCAAAGGAACCCCAACTAACAAAAACCCAACTCTTCATTCAGTTCCCTTCTACACAACATCAAACTCTTCCCACTTTTGTGGACACTGACAATGAAATCTGCCTGCTGGCCTCACTGACTGATAGCAGAGCTGGGCTGCAGGTGGAGAGAGAGGATCCTGACCCTCTGCTCTGCTCTGCTCACACCTCACCTGTAGGGCTGGGACCCAAGACAAGAGAGACCTGAAGCTGCTGGAGAAGGTCCAGAGGAGGGCACAGAGATGCTCAGAGGGCTGGAGAGCCTCTGCTGTGGGGACAGGCTGGGAGAGTTGGGGCTGAAGAGATGGCTCCAGGCAGACCTTAGAGCTGCATTTCAATATGTGAAAGATACCTCCAGGCAGGCTGGGGAGGGACTGCTCAGAAGGGCCTGTGGGGATAGGCTGAGGGCAATGGTTTGAAAGTGGAGCAGGGCAGAGTTAGGTTGGACCTGAGGAGGAAGCTGTGCAGAAGGAGAGTGGTGAGACACTGGCACAGGCTGCCCAGGGCTGTACTTGAGGCCCTGTCCCTGCAGACATCCAAGTTGAGCCTTGCTGTGTCCCTGTGCAGCCTGCTCCAGCTGGAGGTGTCCCTGCTGAGTGCAGGGGGTGGCCAAGATGCCCTTGGAAGGTCCCTGTGCAGCCTGCCCCAGCTGGAGGTGTCCCTGCTGAGTGCAGGGGGTGGCCAAGATGCCCTTGGAGGGTCCCTGTGCAGCCTGCCCCAGCTGGAGGTGTCCCTGCTGAGTGCAGGGGGTGGCCAAGATGCCCTTGGAAGGTCCCTGCCAACTTGATGCAGTCTGTAGCTCTGTGATTTTTCATGCATTTTGACTGAGGGAAGCCAAGCACAGAAAATCTCTCTGCTCCTGAAAGGCAAAGTTTGCTGAATGAGAGAAGCACAGAGCAGGTGCAACACCTTCAGACCCTTCTGAGAACCTGGCACTGCTTCTGAGACAGAAAGCTCTAAAGGCAGCTGCTGAAGGCACTGGAGGGGCTAGCACTGCTGCCTGCAGCCTCTGTGTGTCCCCACTCTGACAGAAGCAGCAGTGCAGCCCGAGCTGGAGGCGGTGGAGAAAGGAGTTAAGCAGCAATGGGTGGGTGGGACTGCCAGGTGTGGGGGAGGCAGCAAGAGGGGCAGGAATTCCAGCTGGAGAAGCAACACATCTCGTTGCCAGGAGCACTCATTTAGCTGACAGCCCAGCTCAGCTCTCTTCAGGCATCACAGAGTTCAAAGGCAGGTGAAAATGGAGGTAAAAGAGATAAAGGCTGGAGAACAACGAGCTCCACAGCACAGCACCAGGTTGCCTTCAGCTTGAGGAGTGACCTTTCTGAACAGCCACCAGATGTGGCATGTTTGGTGGGAAAGCAATTCTCTCTGCAGCTGCAACTGGGAAGCTGTAACCTGAGGTGTTCAAGCAAGCTTGGTGTGAGGGAGAAAACCTCCCACACCCTGCTCAAACCACCTGCTGAACTGCTGTGCTCCAGCATCCTCCATGCTTGAAGAATTGTGCCCTGATGCAGGCACCAGAAGGAGCTGATGCAAGACTGAGGGCAGTGGGCACAGGCTGCAACCCAGGAGGTGCTAGAGGAACAGCAGGAACAAGTTCTTGCCTCTCTGTGAGGGTGGCAGAGGCCTGGGACAGGCTGCCCACAGAGGCTGTGGAGTCTCCATCTCTGGAGGCCTTCCAGACCCACCTGGATGTGTTCCTGCGTGACTGACTCAGCGTGAGCCTGCCCTGGCAGGGGACTTGGGCTGGATGTGCTCAGAGGCCCCTTCCCAGCCCTGCGTTTTTTCACAGAATCACAAAATTGTCAGGGCTGGAAGGGGGATCAAGGATCATCCTTGAGGTCCTTTCCCCCCTGGCCTTAAACACCTCCAGGGATGAGGCTTCCACCACCTCCCTGGGCAGCTTGTGCCAGTCTCTCACCACCTTCATGCTTAACAACTTCTTCCTTCCATCCAGTCTGAATCTGCTCATTTCCAGTTTTGTTCCATTCCCCCCAGTCCTATCACTACCTGACACCCTAAAAAGTCCCTCCCCAGCTTTCTTGCAGCCCCCTTCAGATCCTGGCAGGCCACAGTAAGCTCTGCTGGGAGCCTTCTCCTCTCCAGCCTGATCAGCCCCAACTCTCTCAGCCTGTGCCCAAAGCAGAGCAGCTCCANATAATCCTCTCCCTGGCCCTGCTGCCCACACTGCTCTTGCTGCAGCCCAGGCTCTGGTTGCTCTCTGGGCTGTAGGTGCACACTGCAGGCTCTTGCTCAGCTTCTCATCCACCTGCATCCCTAAGTCCCTTTCCCCAGGGCTGCTCAGCCTCTTCTCCACACTAACCACCCTCAGCTCCCTTAGCTGCTCCTCCCCAGCCCTCTGCTCCAGACCCTTCCACACCTTCCTTGCCCTTCTCTGGGCCCTCTCCAGCCCCTCCATGTCCTTCTCAGAGTGAGTGCCCAGAACTGAGCCCAGCACTGCAGATGTGGCCTCCCCAGTGCTGAGTACAGGAGGACAATCCCTGCCTTGCTGTGAGCTGAGCTCTTGTCCAAGCTTTAAGCCTGCCTGGCCCAAGCTCTGCTGCCCTTCCTGAGCAGGTAGCCACCCTCTAAAGGGTAACAGCAGAATTTCACACTAACATTGGAATGCCTAAACTAAGGAGGGCAAAGGTGTTCCTCATCTCCAGCTGGGGATGACATTTCATAGAATCATAGAATGGGAAGGTTGGAAAGGACCTCAAAGATCATCCAGTTCCAACCCCCTGCTATAGGCAGGGACACCTCCCACTAGTACAGCTCACTCAAGGCCTCCTCCAACCTGGCCTTCAACACCTCCAGGGAGGATGTGGAGCACAGAAGCACCCAATGTGATCTTTGATCACATTGGGTGCTTCTGTGCTCCACAACCTCCCTGGGCAATCTGTGCCAGTGTCTCACCACCCTCACACTGAAGAACTTCTTCCTCAGCAACAATCCAACCCTGCTCTGCATCAGCTCCAAACCATTCCCTCTTGGCTGGTCTCCAGGCACCCTTACATGTCTGGAGGTCATCTGCAGCCTTCCTGGAGGCTCCTTTCAGGCACTGGCAGGCAGCTGAGTGTAATTTTACAGGATAATCATCTCATGAAATTCAACAAGGCCAAGTGCAAGGTCCTGCACCTGGGTAGGCACAATGCCAAGCACAGCTCCAGGCTGGGTGGGGAATGGCTGAGAGCAGCCCTGAGGAACAGGCCCTGGGGGTCTGGGCTGATGAAAAGCTCAACAGGAGGCTGCAGTGTGAGTGCAGCCCAGACAGCAACTGTGTGCTGGGCTGCAGCAAGAGCAGTGTGGGCAGCAGGGCAAGGGAGGGGATTGTGCCCCTTGGCTCTGCTCTCCTCAGACCCCACCTGCAGTCCTGGGTGCAGTTCCGGAGCCCCCAGCACAGGAAGGCCATGGAAGTGTTGGAGCCAGTGCAGAGGAGGCCACCAAGATGCTGAGAGGGCTGCAGCAGCTGTGCTGTGAGGACAGGCTGAGAGAGTTGGGGCTCTGCAGCCTGGAGAGGAGAAGGCTTCCAGGAGAGCTTGGAGTGGCCTTGCAGGATCTGAAGGGGGCTGCAGGAAGGCTGGGGAGGGACTATTGACAAGGTCTGGGAATGGCAGGACAAGGGGAATGGGTTTGAAGTGTCAGAGGGGAGATTGAAAGTGGATGTTAGGAGGAAGTTGTTTGCAGTGAGGGTGGTGAGACACTGGCACAGGTTGCCCAGGGAGGTTGTGGCTGCTACCTCCCTGGAGGTGTTCAAGGCCAGGTTGGAGGAGGCCTTGAGTGAGCTGTACTAGTGGGAGGTGTCCCTGCCTATGGCAGGGAGTTGGAACTAGATGATCCTTGAGGTCCCTTCCAACCTTCCCATTCTATGATTCTATGAAAATATGGAGAGGAAGCACCTTTGGGAGTCAGGGCACTAATAAAGTACTTCCCAGTGTATTTGGGAAGCACTCCTTATCCTCCAATCTTCCCATGGGACATTGCTTTTACAATGAAAACATAGATCAGATTGGTGGAGTAGAATCCATCTCTGGGGAGGTTATTCTTATCTTTAGGGAAAAGAAAAAAAAAAAAGAAAGGAATAAAGCAAATTGAATAATTTAAACACCAAAGGGCTGGACAAATCCAGAGCCCCAACTGGTTGCCAGTGCCAGAGTGCTGCCAGCCCAGTGGCACAGATTAGCTTCAGGGGAAAACGTGAGCAGAAGTAGGAACCAGAAACCTTCACATGCTCATCTCTTTTCTGCTTTCTCACAGCACCACAGAACAGATCCTGCTGGCAGAGCCCTCCAAGCTCACCCAGCCCAAGCCTCCACCCAGCACTGCAGGCTCAGCACCAAACCATGTCCCTCAGCACCAGCTCCACAGGCTGCTGGAACACCCCCAGGGATGGGGACTCCAGCACTGCCCTGGGCAGACCATTGCAAGGTTTGGGAACCCTTCCAGGGCAGAAATATTTCCTAGCATCCAGCCTGAGCCTCCCCTGGGGCAGCTTGGAACCATTTCCTCTGCTGCTGTCCCTTGGCACCAAGGAGCAGAGGCTGCCCCCTCCTCACTGCCACCTCCCTGCAGGCAGCTGCAGAGAGCAATGAGCTCTGCCCTCAGGCTCCTCTGCTGCAGCCTGCACACCCCCAGCTCCCTCAGCCCCTCCTCAGCCCCAGCTGCTCCAGGCCCTTCTCCAGCCTGGCTGCCCTGCTCTGCACAGGCTGCAGCCCCTCAGTGTCCTTCCTGCAGTCAGGGGCCCAGAGCTGAGCACAGCACTCGAGCTGTGGCCTGCCCAGTGCTGAGCACAGGGGGATGGGCACCTCCTGGCCCTGCTGCCCACCCTGCTGCTGACCCTGCCCAGGCTGCCATTGGCTTTCTTGCCCACCTGGGCACTGCTGCCTCATGCTCACTGCCTGCCAACCAACACCCCCAGCTCCCTCTCTGAGTCTCAGCTTCCCAACCACACATCCCCAGGTCTGGAGCTCCCCATGGGGTTGTTGTGGCCCAGGTGCAGGACCTGGCCCTTGGCCTTGTTGCACTTCATTCAGTGAGCCTTGGCCCATGGCTCTGACCTGCCCAGAGCCTCCCTACCCTCTAGCAACTGGACACAGCTACCCAGCTTGGTGTCACCTGCAAACACCTGGGGGTGCCTCAATGCCCTCCCTAAGATGATTAAAGAGGGCAGGCCCCAGCACTGAAGCCTGGGTGACACTACTGATGACAGGACTGTGACAAGACTCCTCCATCTTTGCTGCCCTTTGTTTCTCCTGGCAGATTTTAGGGACCCAGGCCCTGATCTCTGAGTGAGTGAATGAGCAGGGATGCCTGGAGTGAGCATCACCACAGCATGCTCTGAAGACACAGCAGGCAGTGCTGGTTATTTGGGCACCATTCTCCCATCTCCTTTTTTATGATTTTTTTTTTTTTTAACCTTTTTTCCCACAGAACAAACAACAAAAAATTCCATGGCCACAGTGCTTTAAAAGACAAAAAACCAACCAACCAACCAAAAGTCCCTGCAGGGTTCTTTAGTAATTTCTACTGTTTAAGTGCTTGGGAATCCTCCAATTTCCTAGAAGACAGCTCTCAACACAGAAGCACAGCAGCTGTATGAACAGTGAACATGAAAGCCATGCAAATGGCAGGCCAGGAGAAATCTCATTAAATCATGTAAAATTAAATGCTAATTAGAGTTGTTGTTTGTAAAGCTGCTGGCAGGTAATTAGCAGAAACTGGCTCCTGAGTGATGTGGTTGGTGACTAATGACCACAAGCAAGGAGTCAGGGGAGACCTTCACACCTCCCAGGCTGCACAGCTCTTGCAGAAAGCTCTCACTGCTGCAGCAGGCAAGGCAGGCAGCCTGAGCTGACACCAGTTCTACCTGGGAGGGTGACAGAGGAAACAATCAAAGGAAGTGCAAATCACCACTTCAGGGTCTGTGCTGGCACCAGAGCTGTTCAGTATCTTCACCACTGACACAGGCAGGGAGATTGAGGCACCCTCAGCAAGCTGAGTGGGGCGGCTGATAAGGCTGAAGGATGGGATGGGGATACCCAGAGGGGCCTGAACAGGCTGCAGAGCTGAGCTGAGGAGAACCTCATGAGGTTCAGTAAGGCCAAGGGCAAGGTCCTGCACCTGGGTCAGGGCAACCCTCAACAGCAATGCAGACTGGAGGTGATGAGATGGAGAGCAGCTCTGCAGAGAAGGACCTGGGAGTGCTGGTGGGGGAACAGCTGGGCAGGAGCCAGCAACGGGCACTGGGAGCCCAGAAGGCCAAGGGCAGCCTGGGCTGCATCCAGAGCAGTGTGGGCAGAGATGGAGAGAGGGGATCCTGCCCCTCTGCTCTGCTCAGACCTCACCTGCAGGGCTGGGGCCAGCTCTGGACAAGAGAGACCTGGAGCTGCTGGAGAGGGTCCAGAGGAGGCCACAGAGATGCTCAGAGGCCTGGAGAGCCTCTGCTGTGGGGACAGAGTAGGGGAATTATGTCTGTTAGCCTGGAGAAGAGAAGGCTCCAGGCAGACCTTAGAGCTGCATTTCAATATCTGAAGGGGACCTCCAGGCAGGCTGGGGAGGGACTGCTCAGAAGGGCCTGTGGGGATAGGCTGAGGGCAATGGTTTGAAAGTGGAGCAGGGCAGAGTTAGGTTGGACCTGAGGAGGAAGCTGTGCAGAAGGAGAGTGGTGAGACACTGGCACAGGCTGCCCAGGGCTGTGCTTGAGGCCCTGTCCCTGCCGACATCCAAGCTGAGCCTTGCGGTGTCCCTGTGCAGCCTGCTCCAGCTGGAGGTGTCCCTGCTGAGGGCAGGGGCTGGCCAAGATGCCCTTGGAGGGTCACTTTCACCCAAGTGCAATGTGTGAATCTTTCCCACAGAGAAGACTCAGTTTTATGAAACTCTCCACAATGTGCTGTGCAGACTGCAGAAGCTTTTCCTTCTCACACCCTGCACCACTCCAAACCAAATTCTCCATTCTCAACAGGAAAGTTTGGTTTCAGATAGCAGAAAGAGTGGCCCAAAGGCCAGGAAGGCTCCAAGCACTGCTTGGAGTTTTTGGGCTCCTTTGCAACCAGCAAGGCAGGAGGAGCCAAAAGCTACACAGCCTTGTTTCCTATCAAGTCATTTGATATCAATGAGGCAGAGGAGAGTTTCCTAACTGCCTGTGTGGAGCTGATTAGTGTGGCTTGAAGGGATGTCACCTCCTGCTGCTGAGCTGCCTAAGGCTGGTTCTGCCCAGAGGAGGTGATTAAGGATTGCCACGGTGGAACCCAATCCACCTCAAGATTAAGGCAGGGATCCCACTAATGCTCCCAGAGCTGCTGAAAGATAAAGCAGCAGCAGACTTACTCATCTAGCTCTTCTTCTTCAGCTTTAGAGGTATCTGCATAGAGGTATTTGCTCATATCCACTGGTCTGACATTCTTCCTTTTGGCAGGCTGAGGAGGAGAATCTCTTGCAGTCACAAAAGCTTCTGGCTCAGGATCAGGCTCATCGAAGGGGTTCAAGTATTCTGGGGCATCTTCATCCTTGAAGGGGTTGTAATTGTCACCACAGAACCTTTCTTCTGGCTTTGAAGAAGAGGCCACTTCAGTGTCTGCTTCTGCCAAACGACAACAGCAGCAAAATCATGCAACAGGCTTCAGCATGGCAAAGAAAAACCAACCCCGAAGTGTTGGGAGCAGACCTTGGCATGGGGAAGGCTTAGGGAAGAGGCTGCTCCTGGACTCTCCACACATCAACTCCTGCCCTGAGTGGGAACTGCACATTTGGTTACCTTGCTTGTCCTAACAGAAGGCTTTCAACAGGTCCTTTCACATCCAGCCTATGGAGCAGGCTTCCTTTGCTCACTTCCTAAGATTCTTTCAGCTTAATTAGTCATTAATTAGCCATCTTAGTGGAGATGACAAATCATTGCACCCAATTTTAGAGCCTCTTCCCAGGCCAGTTTGTATAGAAAAAATCCATTTCAGAGGTACTAATGTTAATTAGACTCAGTATTAAAATAAACAGTCACAAAAATAAGCTACAAATTAATCACATTCAGTAGCAACATAGGAAAATAAAACAACGAACCATTAATTGCATTAAACAATCATGCAAATGAGCTCCAAATCAACCATCAGAAGTAGAATAAATGACAAATAAAGCATGAATAAAAATGTTAAAATGTTAAACCATGAGGTACAGATTAATGATTCAATATTAAAATAAACAATCATGCAAATGAGCTCCAAATCAACCACCAGAAGCAGAATAAAAGACAAATAAAGCATGAATAAAAATGTGGAAATGTTAACCAATAAACTACAAATTAATGCTTCAATATGAAAATAAACAATCAAGCAAATGAGCTCTAAAACAATCACCAGAAGCAGAACAAAAGACAAAAAAAGCATCATAAAAGACAAATAAAGCATGAATAAAAATGTTGAAATATTAACCAATAAACTACAAATTAATGATTCGATATTAAAATAAACAATCATGCAAATGAGCTCCAAATCAACCACCAGAAATAGAATAAATGACAAAGACAACAAATTAATGAAATGATTCATTTGAATCATAAGGAATCCACAAGGAATTAGGCCAGGACCTGCTGAGCCACTTGGACACCCACAAGGCCATGGGACCAGATGGGATCCATCCTAGGGTGCTGAGAGAGCTGCCAGAGGAGCTGCCCAAGCTGCTCTCCATCGTTCCCGAGCTGCCCAAGCTGCTCTCCATCGTTCCCCTGAGCTGCCCAAGCTGCTCTCCATCGTTTCCCTGAGCTGCCCAAGCTGCTCTCCATCGTTTCCCTGAGCTGCCCAAGCTGCTCTCCATC
>VWZE01000330.1:3466-20061 GCA_013396675.1 Eubucco bourcierii | reverse complement strand
GATACTGTGATACTGCGATACTGTGATACTGTGATACTGTGAACTTCTTAACATCCAGCCTAAACCTGCTCTGGTGCAACTTGGGACTGTGTCCTCTTGTTCCATCACTGGGTGCCTGGGAGTAAATCTACAACTCTACAGCTATGTGTGTATTAGGATGGGAATCTTTGTATGACTTAAAGCTCAGCATAAAACAAGGTAGTTTTAAGGATGTCTTCTGATTGTCCCAGTGATACAGAAAAATGAAGAGGTCTCTTTTCAAAATCTTTCACTATGCACTATCAAAAGGGTATTTAATCATAGAATGGTTTAGGTTGGAAGGGACCTCAAGGATCATCTAGTTCCAACCCCCTGCCATAGGCAGGGACACCTCCCACTAGAACAGGTCACTCAAGACCTCATCCAACCTGGCCTTGAACACCTCCAGGGAGGGAGCAACCACAACCTCCCTGGGCAACCTGTTCCAGTGCCTCACCGCCCTCACTGTAAAGAACTTACTCCTGACATCCAGTCTAAATCTCCCCTCTGCCAGTTTAAATCCATTTTAGTATCCTGCAAACTGTTTTATAGAATATTTCTGTAGGGTAAAGTGCCATTGCTTACTACACTTTCCATAACAAATCAGACAGAGGAGAAGGAGCGTGATTTTTCTGTTTCTTACCTGAAAGCAGTTTCACCTCAAACATTCCTTCTTCTTTACATGATTGAAAAGAAAAGGACGTGGTAGAAGGCAACCTTCTGTCCTTCCTTCCTTCTGGAACACAGTATCTGATCACCTCTGAAATTTCCAGGGAGAGGTTTAGCAATTTGTGCAGACTGATGTATACAAAATCCAATCCCTCACTATACTCCTGTGCGGAGGTAGCTCAGCTGTGTTCTTACACCACAAAACCTCAGTTGTCAGGTCAGTGTGACTAAAGGAAGCACACAGTTACCAGGGTCTGTGTATGGAATTGCAGGGGTTTTTTTTTGTTTGTTTGTTTTTTTTGGTTTTTTTTTTTTTTTAAGAGAAGCAGAATGTCTCTTCATTCAGGTAAGACTATCAGGATTGCAGACACAAATGCCAGCTGGCATTTATGTCTCCAAAGGTATTAGGCAGTTGTGTGATAATCAATCCAATGCTCCTTTTGCTGTAAGGAACTATAACCACAACTCCTGGGTTCTGACATTCTTTCATCTCTTTTACTTTGTCTATTTTTTGTAGGGATATCTTGTTTGTACCTGTAGGAAAAAACTTTTCCAGATAACTGTTAATTCTCTTCTGCAGATTAAAGAAAATATTTGCTCTGCAGGCCAAAAGACAGGGACATGCAGAAATAGTGGTAAGGTAATTCTCACTTCAATAAAATACATTATAAATTACATTCCACCTTCCCAACATGGAATCAACTGCAAAGGTTTCAACCACAGAATTGCAAAAACATTCAAGATGGAAAAGCCTCTCAGGATCACCAAGACCAATCCATATCCCTACTTTACAAGGTTCACCCTAAACCATATCCCCAAGTACCACATCCAAACAACTTATAAACACATCCAGGGTTGGTGACACAACCACCTCCCTGGGCAGCCTATGTGTTTTAGATCCAAAGGAAAAAGGCAGTGGTGTGGGAATGTATGTGCATTCCTATACACGTGTGTTTATCTGCCTGAAAGGAATACTGGGAGGTCAGATTTTGGAGTAGATGTGTGCCTTGAGGTGGTGCTCCCTGATCCTCCTCCTTCCCATTGACTGTCTTCCACTTACACATGGCCCTCTGGCTTCTCCTGCAAACCAACCTTGGCTCTCCTTGTGCCTTGTGATGAACCCATTCAGCTCATCAGTCTGACAGGAGCCTGTTACAAGTTGATCCTTTTCCCTCGATTTGTTTAGGGATCTCAATGCCTTACAGGAGGGTTAGGCATCCTCAAAGCTGGGAGAAGGGAAGGCAATAGATCACAGACCACACAGTGGCATGAGGAAACCTCAACATCTTTTTGGGCTACTGTCAACTCCACATAGTTACCAGATGTTTTATCAAGGTGTTTAAAATCCTGGGTTTTGTCAATATATTGCAGTTCTGTCACCAGTGTTCTGCACAGTGAGTAAAAGCTTTGTCCATGACTTCAGATGGAATCCTGGAACTTCTACTGTTTAAAGCTAAGTATGTGTCTGAGCTTATGTTGGGTGAAGGTTTGTGTCCTGTGTTGGATCACAGTTGAAGTGCCTCATCACCTTACAGAACCAAGGACTGTGCTTGGTTCTGTAATGACACACTACATCTTCTGTATGGAAGCACCAATTTTGGAATTCTTAAAACCTCTACTATGTACATGCAGGGAATGAGGTTAAAATGTGATAAGCACAAGTAGCTGATCATCAGAGCTCAGCTCAGACTGATTTCAGTTTCATCACCGTCTAAATTTTCCTGCCTGGAAGTGCTCTATATTCACACCCAGAAATAGCTTTAATGCTGTGCTATGTTTCATCTGGTGCTTGTTTTCCATGGAGTAAAATTATTTAGTGAGCCAATTTGAGTTTGAAGTCTGCAGAAGCGTAACGCAGGAGGCACAGTTTCATCTCAATATTCTGTGCAGTGTCTGAAGTCAGCAAGAGCTCAGCAATCCTGAACTTCTGACCCGGTTCCTAACAGGAGCCAGTTGTCATCACTCTCACAGCCAAACAAAGATGTAACTCTTACAGTCAAACAACAATGGAGGCAGGCACAGATAGAGGTAACAACAGCAAGACTGTGGAAGTAAAACAAAGGCAAAAGGAAATAGAAGGAAAGCAAGTTTAAAGTGTTGGTTGTTGCTCATCTGCTGGGTGCTCTCCCATTTTACAACTGGATTCCTCCCCTGTGATTTGCTTCCCTCACTTAGGCTTGCCAGTACTACTATGAACACTGAGCTCAGAGAAGCACAGGATGGGTGTAATGAGAAATCTGCCAGTGTTTCACTGCTGTCTCTGCCAAAATAGAGGTTAAAATCTGCTTTCAGGTTGCTGGCTCTAGACTGAGTCGCTTTTCTGTCCTGCTTCAGAGCTGTGTGACACCAGGAATGCCAAGCAGGGCTAAGGAGCTTGGCTGAAGTGCTTCAGTGGCTCTGCGTGCCTACTGCCTGCACTGGGCAAGCTACTCACTGCCTTGTGGGCATTCCTGGAGGGCTCCTGTGGGGAGTGAAGAGCCCTTGAGAAATCCTCAAACCCTTGAGCCTGCAACAGCAGGTGAATGTAACTCCCCAGATACGTGGGCTTTCGCAGGCATTAATCTGTACATGTGTTCTGTTGATTAGAGTTATTCTTTTTAGCAAGTAACCAAAAAAAAAAAAAAAAAAAAAAAAAAAAAAGTCTTAAATTAACTTGAAAAAACCAGCTTAAAAGTCCCTCTGCTGGCACATTCCTCTGCAAGAACAGTTAAACCAAACAAAGCTGCCCAAACCCAGAGCAAATTCCATGTCTCTACAATCTCTCAACTCTGAATATCCACTGCCATAATTGCATTGTACTGTGCCTGAACTTCTAAGAGGGATAAATAAAACTCTAAGACTATTGAACCCTGTTTTCTTTAGTCATATTATGAAAGAAGTCTGAGAGCCTGAGCAGGCAGAACTGTCATGGAGAATGAACTGCATCACTGGCCTCTGCTCTTTCCACTTTTTACTTTACTTTTCCCATGTTAGTAAAAGGAAAATTGAATTAAGGGCAAACCTTGCACTCGATTCACATTTTGGAGCCGTTTGTTTGATTGCAAATTAGTGGAGTTAGCTTGGTTTGTTTCTTACACTGATCACCTAATGAAAGTAACCTCAGTTCAACTTCCTGCTATTTCCATTTTCTCTTCTCCAGGTATGATTAGCACAACCTTCAGCAAATTCCACCACTGGAGAACATCTTGTTTCATCTAAATGAATTTTCTCAATCCGATGCTTTTATCTCTTTGCGACTCTCTCAGCAAGGTTATTAAATTAGACTTCTTGGACTTCCAGATCATATAGCAAAGCCACAGGAGATGCTTCACAGTATTGCCTGCTGGATGTGCTTGAAGCCTGATATCATTTTACATAAATTCCTCACATTATTTTTAGAAAATTGCTTCAGTGCTATATATGACTTTTCTTTTTTTTTTTTTTTAACAGAACTATATCTTATAACCACTTCTCTATTAAAAACTAAAAATGGGAAAGTGAATTGTCCACTTAAACTGAAATGCTATTTTATGAAGTGTAGGTCATTCCTTTGATATGGTGGTATTGGTAGAGTGAGCCATCCCTCTAAGAATATAACTAAATTGTCCTGTGCTTAACTGAGTGTAAGCTACTTTCTGAATGTTTTGTCTCTTACATCCTCACCTCTGGTCTGAGCAAGATAGATTTGTAGAGTTTCAGTCTGCAATTCTACCAGTTATGCACCTACCATCAAACAAAAACCCTTTCCCCAAACGCCTTACACTGTATTAGACAGGGCAAGAAACAGGTCAGGCTGAGCAAACACTATTACCTGGTGAATATTAGTTCAAATCCAGAAGCCTGTTTTAAAATAACTGTTTTTGTGAACCTCTCTCCTCGTCTCTTCAAAAGTGCATTCAAACACTAGAGTTTCTCAGTGTGTACATTCAGACAGCCCAGGCTGAACCTGAAAGATAATTCTGGTTTTGTACTTTATGACCCATGCACAGCTCAGGTGCCATTCTTTCTTCAAACCTGGATGGAGGCTTTCTATAGTTACCATCCCAGTGGACAATAGATGGGAAAGAAATAATCAGATACTGAGATCTGCTGGAAGTAAACTCCGTTTATATATTCAGAATCTCCAGCACCAGTTGTGTTCTAGAGCCCACACAGATACGTCCATTTGAATAGTCTTTGGTTTGAGCTCCACTTCAGGTTTCCCAACAATGTTGTTTCCATATTACGTAAGTGTCCTGGTTTGAGCTAAAACAGGACTAATTTTGTTCATCTCAAACTTTTTTTTTTTTGGTGAGGGCACTTTCTGAAGCTCAGGGCACTTTTGCACAGGCAGTGGCTGCTTCTAGCAGTGGTGATGCTGATGGGGAGAGGTAGGGCCAAGGGCTGGGCACCAGAAAGGTTCTTGCTTAGACTTGCTCCTTCAGAGACCAAGGTCACTGCTAAAGCTTGTGTAACATGTTGTGGAGTGCAGAAAGGTAGACGGGAGGAGCAGATAGACAGGAGACCCNACAACTCCCCTCCCAGAAATCAGAGACCCCAGGAGGGGCTCCCAACCACCCTTCCACCTTCTCCCCACCCATATACCTTACCCCAAGGTTTGCCTTACATGCAAGGTGAGTTTGGAGGGTTGGCCAGGGGGGTTAGAAGGAAAGTGGTTAGTGAGGTTACTCGGCAGAGAGGAGAAGGTCAGAAGCTGCTAGACAGCCCTGGAGTGTCTGGAAACCCAAGTGCCTTATATTTGTTTTGGATTCTTATTCTTAATCATCTCAGCAAGGTTATGAGTGCAGCAGGCATCAGCAGTGTTTGCCTTTCACAGCCTATAATATAATTTTCTCTATTAAAATATTCCAATTAACCTCAAACCAGTACAGCTATGGAGACGAGCAAGGAATTCCATTGCTTATGGCACGTGCAGTATAAAGCTCAGGTGTGAGGAGTGTCAAGCCTCTTCTTCAGTGGGTAATGTCAGAGGAGGACGCTGTCCATTCTGCCTTTGATATCAATCTGCACATTCCTGAACCCAGTTCCAACTCATGAGCTACTTCCCATCTGTTGCTGAGGCCAGAGACTTCCTCGGTACCTGCACACAGCACTGGTGGTGACAGTGATGTAGTTGCCATCAACAGGTCAGGTTGGGTTCAATATCAGTTCTGTATCTATTTGTATCAGTTTCATTTTATTGATATTATTTTCATTAAAGCTATTTTAGGTGTTTGGGGTTTTTTGTTTGTTTTTTTTTTTTTTTTCCTTTTTCTCCTCCCAACCCATAAATCTACTTCCCTTATTCCCTTTATCTTCCCCTTTGGGAAAGTAGAGAGGTTAATAGAGAACATCTGTCATTTGTCTTGTGGTCAGCCCTAGTTCTTGACAAAAAGCCACAAAGGACTGCCACAAGTAGCTGTAGTTCCCTTGAGTACACAGGGCCAACAAGAACAAAACTTATCTAGGTCCTCCCTCTTCATTCATTTCCACCAACAGAGTGGAAAGGTTAATACTTGAATCTTCCTGCCAAACAGGAAAGTGTGATAATCACCAAAAGAAATTATGAGGGTTTTGGTGGTTTGTTTTTTTTTTGTTTGTTTGTTTTTTTTTATTCCATACACAAATGTCTGCTAGCACAAAAAGCAGTCAAATAGATCACTTAGTTAAATGCAAACTAGTGTCTGTCAGCTTTGTTTTGTATTTTATGATCATTGTGATTAACAGTGGGGAAAAGGAAAGAAAAAGGAAAAAGAAAAGGAAAAAGAAAAAGGAAAAGAAAAAAGGGAAAGAGAAAAAGAGAAATAAAAATAAAATTTTAAAAAAAGAAAGAAAAAATGGAAAAAGTAACAGGGAAAGAAAAAGGAAAAAGAAAGAGAAAGAAAAAGAAAAAGAAAGAAAAAGGAAAATAATGAAAAGAAAAAGAAAAAAAAAAGAAAAATGAAAGGAAAAGGAAAAAAGATAAAGAAAGAAAAAAGAAAAAGGGAAAAGAAAAAAAAAAGGAAAAAAGCTTGAAAAGTTCTCAGTGAACTTTGCTAAGTCTCTTGATATTCTCTGTATTTGATATTTAAGATCCGTTTTCCTTTTACCTTCACTCTGAAACCCCTTTTCAAATGAGTGAGACCACTAATTTCGTATGGAAATTGAACATTACTTACTACATAAGTTTTTAGGGAGGTATTGTGGTAAGTTTTCAGGTAGCATATGAGGAAAGAAGAGTCAGCATCCTTCAATAAATTCACTGAGAGATACAATTTACTTCTATCTATCCAAAATAGCAGTGAGTGAACTTCTTAGGTCTATCTCAGAAGTCAGCTGAATGAGAATCCCATTGATTTTGCATGCATGAAGAAGTGCAGGGTAGAACCCTTAAATGAGTTGTGAACCTTGACTCATATGGGAAGCCCCAAAGGAGGCAGAGTTATTTTGGGAAGACAGACCAGGAGCTGCAGCAAACCACATGAGGACTTGCTTTGCTATATCACAGAGTATTTTTATTATATGGTGCATACATTTCTGCTGTCTTCATTTGATATGCCTACTCCACCAGCCTCAGCCCTGGGGTTCTGTTTGAAGGGTTTTGATGAATTTAGAATATCTCTTCCCTTTGCCTTTTTCTCTGCTGCCTGGAAGTGCCGAGCCAGATGCAAATATCCTAAACACAAGGAACATTTACAGAGGAGCCCGTAGTCCACACAGAGATTGACTTCATGTTGTCTGAGTATCTATATCAATGAAAGCAGATCGAGGGAGGTTCTCCTCTGCATCTGCTCTGCCCTGCCCTGGTGAGACCTCATCTTGAATACTGCCTTCAGTTTTGGGTTCCTCAGTTGAAGAGGGACAGGGACCTGCTGGAGAGAGTCCAGCAGAGGGCTGTGAGGATGCTGAGGGGATTTGAACACTGCCTTATGAGAAGAGGCTGAGGGACCTGGGGCAGCTTAGTTTGGAGAAGAGAAGACTGAGAAGGGATTTAATAAATGTTTCTAAATTTCTGAGGCCTGGGGGTCGGCGGGTGGGGTGGGACAGGCTATGCTCAGTTGCTGCCTGAGATAGGCCAAGGAGCAATGGATAGAAGCTGCAGTGCAGGAGGTTCCAGCTCAACACAAGGGGCAGCTTCTTTACTGGAAGTGTCCCAGAGCCCTGGCACAGGCTGCCCAGAGAGGTTGTGGAGTCTCCTTCTGTGGAACCTTTCCAGGTCTGTCTGGATGTGTTCCTGTGTGCCCTGAGCTGGATTGTCTGGTCCTGCTGTGACAGGGGGTTGGACTGGATGAGCTCTCTGGGTCCCTTCCAACCCCTGACATCCTGTGATCCTGTAATATCAGGTCTCTATACTCAGGCATATTTTAGTACATAAATGTAACATCACCAGTCTTGTACTGATGGAGATGAATAATGTGTAAGAATTAACCATTTGCAAGCAGGGTGCTTTTAATGAGTAATCACTAAAGTTTAAACTTTAAAACTGCCCTGCTCTGTCAGGGAGGTTGGACTCTATCTCTTTGGATCCCTTCCAACCCCTGACATCCTGTGATCCTGTGAAAGAAATTCAGGCACTAGTATACTCTTTTTCTCTACATTGATCCATCTCTTTTGTTTTTTGGTGCTCTTCTGCTCTTATCTTCCAAAATAGTTTAAATATATGCATGCACTCTAAGTCAGAAGAAGGATTCATCACTAAATTTTGGTGTAGCTTTCATAACTCTCTCTTTTGACTGACTGGTATATTTGCACTGGTACACTTAGCATATCAGAAAGTCACTCTCTTCCTCCAAACCCAAACATACACAAAAAATGGCAGAAAATAGTCTTTTCATTGTACAAACACAGCAACATTTCAGTTCCTAAACTTGGGGATTTTATACCTCTAAAGAAAGAAACACCTAAATTGTTGATAGCAAAACCAAAAGAACCATCTAGACTGTGTCCGTTATCAATAGAAATGTGAAGAAAAAACAGCTATGACAACTTCAAAGGGAATATTCTCTAGCACAGTCTAAAGAGGATCCATTTGAAACCTTGAAACCCCTGTTAATTGCCAGAGAATATGTACCAATGAAGGGTTAACACTGGAAGAAACAAACAACACATTCTAAATAAGCTTTATATCAAAATAATGTTGGGTATAACCTGTCCTAATGGCAGAAGCACAGAATCACAAAGTATTAGGAGTTGGCAGGGACCTCAAAGGCTCATCCATTTCAACCCTCCTGGCAGGGCAGGATCACCTAGAGGAGGTCATAGGGGGAATGCATCCAGGTGGGTTTGCAAAGTCTCCAAAGAGGGAGACTCTACAACTGCCCTGGGCAGCCTGTTCCAAGGTTCTGTCACCCTCACAGGGAAACAAAGTTTTCCTCCTGTTTCCATGGAACTTCCTGTGCCTCAGCTTCCAATCATTGCCCCTTGTCCTGACACTGGGCATCACCCAGCAGAGCCTGGCTCCCTCCACTTGACACTCACCCTTTGCGTATTTATAAATAATAATGAAGTCACCTCTCAGTCTCCTCCTCTCCAAGCTCCAAACCCCAGTTCCCTCAGGTTCTCCTTGTAAGGAAGGTGTCCCACTCCATCATTTTCGTGGTTCTGCAATGGACTCTTTCAAGCCATTCCCCAAGGTCCTTCTTGAACTGAGGGGCCCAGAATTTGACACAATATTCCAGATGTGGCTTCATCAGGGCAGAGTACAGGTGGAGCAGAACCTCTCCTGACTTACTAATCACACCTTTCCTAATACACCTCAGAATGTATTGGACTTCTGAAAAAAAAAAAGTGCCATTATAGACAAAGAATGAGAATAGGCAGGAGCTACCTCTTTCACCCAATCTGGGAAAGAATCAGAAGGGAATTTTTAAAGGAAGAAATCCTGTGTAATAATTCCAACCCTTCTACTCCACTTCTCAGCATGCTGGGACTAGCTGAGATAGAGTTAACTTCTCTCACAGCAGCCCATATGGTGCTGTGAGTTACATTTGGGGCTCAAACAGACTTGATAACACACCAGCACTCTTGTCATGGCTGATCAGTGCTGGCACAGCATCCAAGCTTTTCTCTTCTCTCCAAAGAGTAGGCTGAAGATGGACAAGAGGCTAGGAGGGGGCTCTGCGTGGAGAGCTGAGCTCAGCTGATCAAAGGCTTCTCTCATACTGCACAAAGTGGCACTCAGCAATAAAATCTCCAGGAAAGGAGGAGGAAATGAATGAATGCTTCTGGGCCCTACAAAGAGAGACTAAGAATCCTAGGGTCAGTTAATCTGAAAAAGACTGAGAGGAGATCTTATTAATGTGTACTAATATCTGAGGGGTGGGTGTCAAGTGGTTGCGGCCAAGTTTTTTGGTAGTGGGCAGCAATAAGGCAAGGAGCAACGGATGCAAATTGGAACAGAGAAGGTTTCACCTCAACATGAGGAGAAACTTCTTTATAGTGAGGGTGACAGAGCCCTGGAACAGGCTGCCCAGAGAGGTTGTGGAGTCTCCTTCTTTGGAGACTTTCCAAACCCACCTGTGTGCCTTCCTGTGCAAACTACCCTAGCGGATCCTGCTTGGCTGGGAGGTTGGACTGGATGATCTCTGGAAGTGCCTTCCAACCTCTACAGTTCTATGATCCTGTGGTCACCACTGAAGGCATTAAAACAAATGGTCAGGCCTGTGCAGGTGTAGCTCAGATGAAACCAGACCACTAAAAGCATGTTTCACTGAAATACATGAATTAATGTGGGAAAGGCAGGAGAGGGAGTTAGGAAAGTGATTTTGAATGGAGGCAGAGAGAACTTCTCAAGTGCTGTATTTGTTGTAGAAGCACACAAAGGACTGATGATGATGATGAAAAATGAGTTTCACTTGTTTATTGGTGTACTCAGGAAAGCTAAACTTGGCCTGTAGCTCTTGTAAATGAACAAAATTGGGAGAAGAACAGTCCAGGTGTTTGTCTGAAGCAAACTGGGTGCAGTCAGTAACCTCTCATTCAGCGCTCAAGTGAAGAAAACCTGCAACAGTTTTGTTAGAAAACCTGGAGTTGTCTCCAAACCATCCATACTATATCCAGGAGTTAAATTGAAAGAATATTTGGATCCAGTCATGTTTAAACTGATGATTCTGTTTCTCAAAGTAGATGTTGTGCATGCTGGGACCCTTTTGATTTTCAGGCACTGGCTGTGTTATCTGTCTACTGGGGGAAGCAGTGAATGACTTCACCTTTGTGCAATGCTTGTGTGTGCAGTTTTTGTTTCACTTATTACATTATCATTGTAATGCCAGGACAAGGGACAATGGGTTTGAAGTGGCAGAGGGGAGATTGAAAGTGGATGTTAGGAGGAAGTTGTTTGCGGTGAAGGTGGTGAGACACTGCCACAGGTTGTCCAGGGAGGTTGGGGAGCACAGAATCACCCAATGTGATCTCTGATCAATGTCATCTCAGAGATCAATGTCATCTCTGATCACATTGGGTGATTCTGTGCTCCCCAACCTCCCTGGAGGTGTTCAAGGGCAGGTTGGATGAGGCCTTGAGTGACATGTTCTAACAGGAGGTGTCCCTGCCTATGGCAGGGGGTCAGAAATAGATGATCTTTTAAGTCCCTTCTAACCTAAACCATTCTATGACTATCTAGATGCACAAGTCCTTACATTTGCCTTTTGTTTCTTCCCTGTCCCACAGGAGAGGAGATGGAGCAAGACAATGGGTGGGTGTTTGCTTTCTGCCTGGAGCCAACCCACCACACAGAAAGATGTAATTTAGTGTTAAAAACTGTTGCAAGGTCATCTCCAACCATCTTGGTCAGTAGGGAATTCATCCCTATAAGCATGGCTGCACTAAGAGTTCTACGTTCTGTCACATCCTAGGGTCTGCAGAACGCTCAACATCAGTCAGTGAGGCACCAAATTAGACTGAAATACCCCCCAAAAAAGTGGATATCAGAACAAAGTTCTGTGACAAGTGTTTCAGCCCCATGCTATGAGGAATTGTATTTTTCATTCTATTTTATTTTCCCCAAATGTTTTCCATGTTAAACCCCATTTGGTTCCTGTGGAAGCACCAGGTGGTGTTTGCCCACAGGAACAGAGTAACCTGTGAACTGAAGGAGAAATATGATGAGGCTTTTGGTTTTTTCCTCAATCTTATAGCACCACATTGCCATGTGGGAAAAAAAAAAAATCTATGGAAAACTGATAGCTTTGCAATGATTTGATGTAAATGAACCATGCCAAGGGATGACGATTGGAGTATGAAAACTGCAAAGAAGTTTTGACAGGTGAAGTGTAAGGGAATTCAGATGACCTACACTTAATAAGGAGACTTTACCTCCTCCAACTTTAGTCTTCTAACAAAGCTAAGCATCTGTTCTGACCCCATCATACAGGGTTTGCTTGTTGCCAAGAATGAGACATAGACATGTCTTAAAAGGGGTTCATCCCAGTGATCTTTGATGGTGGTCTTAAAATGGGTTGAATCAGCAATTTTGTCTGTTGTTTGACTGCAGAGGAAGCTTGGACAACTTGTTTGCACTAGTTACTGAAACTGTGAAAGTGAAGTGAGATGGCTCCTAGCCTATCAAAATAACAAGTCCATTGGTTCCTGGTATGCCTCAAAGACAGCAACTATCTGAACAGCTTGGGGTTTCTTTTTATGAGCTTCATGCTTGTGGTATTGGGGTTGATCTCTGCAGGTTGGGTGCTAAAATATTCACTGCTATTTTTCAGATCACCTTCTAGTCTGGAGCTATTAAGATAGACAGGAAATGATCTGTTAAGGATCATCAACTGCCCAGGGAGGTGGTTGAGTCTCCCACCCTGGATGTGTTTAAGGGTGGTTTGGATGTGGTGCTTGGGGATATGATTTAAGGTAAATCTTGTAGAGTAGGGTTGTAGGTTGGACTTGGCAATGCTGAAGGGCTTTGCCAACCTGGATGTGTCTGTGTGATACGGTTAATCTAAGCTAATGGAGCTTCTAGGATGTATCGTGGTATCTATTTACCTGCACCTGGGTCACAGAGGAATTATCGAATCATAGAATGGTAAGGTTGGAAGGGACCTCAAAGCTCATCCAGTTCCAACCCCCTGCCATAGACAGGGACACCTCCCACTAGAACAGGTCATTCAAGGACTCATCCAACCTGGCCTTGAACACCTCCAGTGAGGGAGCAGCCACAACCTCCCTGGGCAACCTGTTTCAGTTTCTCACCACCGTCACTGCAAACAACTTCTTCCTAACATCCACTTTCAATCTCCCCTCTGCCACTTTAAACCCAATCCTCCTCATTCTGTCATTGCAAGACCTTGTCAATAGTCCCTCCCCAGCCTTCCTGTAGCCCCCTTCAGATCTGGAAGGCTACTCCAAGGTCTCCTGGAAGCCTTCTCTTTTGCAGGCTGCAGAGCCCTAACTCTGTCAGCCTGTCCTCACAGCAGAGCTGCTGCAGCCCTCTGACCATCTTTGTAACCTCCTCTGGGCTGGCTCCAACAGTTCCATGTCCTTCCTGTGTGAGGAAGGATAGGTCTAAACAATTAACAAAGTGTATGGGGAAAAAGAGGGAGTCTGGCTCTAACCTGAAGCATTTTACCCTCTGAAGCTCTGGAAGCACAGCTAAAATCACAGCATGAAAAGAGAAAAACACCTCAAAACTTAAATGAAGAATAAGACCACTTTACTAGAAGTATCCATTTAAGTACAAGCACACCAGTGGAGATTGGGGGAGGACCTGTCTATTCTACCTTTCAGAGAATAAAAAGAACACCTAACAATTTAATTTTAAAAAACAAAGACAATTACAGTTAAAAAAAAAAAAAACACTGCAACAACAGCAATCAATGAAATAAAATGTAGCAGGATTTTCCTTACTGCATTCTGAGACAAACAGCAGGCCATGCAAACACGAATTGCGAACCAGAGGTAGAACATTTCCATAGTATCCCAGTTCTTTAAATCATTTTACAAGTATCAGTGAACTAAACCACATAACCTAGCTGCCAGTGTGGAAAATACCATTGCTTGGGTTTGTGAGCAGTCTGCATTTTCCTAAAAGAATTCCATAGCTAGTCTACTATTTATCTGTGGAAGTATCTGATAAGACTAAAACCTCTTCCAGCTTATCTTCTGGCTCCATATATGGGTTTTTTTTGGCTAATTGTTCATCAAAGAGAAAAAAGACTCTTTTAAGTTATTATCACTCATAATTTCTTTTAATTATTTTACAATATTTTTGCTTTGATTGTAGTGATACTGAGACCCTATGAGTCTTCATTTAGTATGCTGTTGTGGAAAATGCTTCTCAGTCTGCTATTTAATCAGTTCCTTGGAGTGATTTGAATGAATAAAGGTTTCAGAATCCAGAGCAAGAAGAAATACAAGTGTGATCTCATGTCTCATGAACTAGTCTACTAGAATGGAGAGAACCACAACTGAAGTTTCAAACTTTTGATAACTGTATCATGGTTACTAATATTTGGAACTCTTCAATCATTCTGCTTTTTAAAGTGTCAAAAGTTGAAGTGATTATTCAACTTCTTCAGATTTGCAGCTGCAAATGGACCTTGTAGGTAATATTTAGAATCAGGGTTGGAAGGGACCACAAGAATCATCCAGCTCCAACCTCCCTGCCATGGACAGGAACACCTCACACTAGATCAGGCTGGCCACAGCCTCATCCAGTCTTTAACACCTCCAGGCATGAGGCTTCCATCACCTTCCTGGGCAATCAATTCCAGGCTGTCATTACTCTCATGCTGAACAACTTCTTCCTAACATCCAGTCTGACTCTACCCATTACCAGCTTTGTTCCGTTGCCCCCAGTCCTATCACTGTCTGACATCTTAAGTCCCTCCCCAGCTTTCTTGTAGGCCTCCTTAAGATACTGAAAGGCCACAATAAGGTCACATGGGAGCCTTCTCCTCTCCAGACTGAACAGCCCCAACTCCCTCAGTGTCTCCTCACAGCAGAGCAGCTCCAACCCTCTGCTCATCCTTGTGGCCTTTCTCTGGACACCTTTCAGCACAACTTTTACAGATTTTAGTACATAACAGAAGAAATACTGAGGATTTTTTTTTTTCTTTTCTGACTGGATTAGTAGAACCAAGTGATAATATACAGGAAACAAAACCCATGTGAAGAGATATAGAAGCATCCAATTGCGGAGGAAAGAATCCTTCCCCAGCAGTGTAGGCCTGCTGGCTGTGGTCAGCCTCATTAAATTTGCAGTGAGCTACTGCAATAGCAGTGTAATTGCCAAGTGCATTACAGGAGACTAATTGGCTACCTGGCATGTATCACTTGTCCCAGCCTCAGGAATAATGGATTCTCATCAAGAGTGAGGTTTAGAAATCTTTTATATAAAAGCAACTTAACTCTGCTGTGAGGCATAGGAAGTTTCATGTAAATATGAGGAGGAAATTTTTTGCCTGTGGGGGTGACAGAACCCTGCTGGAAGTGTTGGAGCAGGTCCAGAGGAGACCATGAAGACGCTCAGAGGGTTGCAGCAGCTCTGCTCTGAGGACAGGCTGAGAGAGTTTGGGCTCTGCAGCCTGGAGAGGAGAAGACTTCCAGAAGACCTTGTAGTGGCCTTCCAGGATCTGGGGCTATAGGAAGGCTGGGGAGGTACTATTAACAAGGTCTTGCAATACCAGGACAAGGGGCAATGGGGTTCAACTGTCAGAGGAGACATTGAAAGTAGATGTTAGGAGGAAGTTGTTTGCAGTGAGGGTATTGAGACACTGGCACAGGTTGTCCAGGGAGGTTGTGGAGCACACAATCACCCAATGTGATCAAAGATCAAAGATCACATTGGGTGATTGTGTGCTCCACAACCTCCATGGAGGTGCTCAGGATCAGGCTGGATGAGACCTTAGGTGACCTGTTCTAGTGGGAGGTGTCCCTGCCTATGGCAGGGGGCTGGAACTAGATGGGTTTTGAGGTCTCTTCCAACCTAAACCGTTCCATGACTCTATGGTTCTATGAAGTTTGCAAGCCAAGGTAAAGAATTATGGACAAGTATTAAAGAGGAACTCTCCTGGTCCCTTCAAGCATCCCAGTCACAAATCTGGCAAAGGAAAAGCAGGGATGAAATATGATGTTCAGGGGTCAGTCTGTGTTTTCCCATAGTGTGAAGGTTTGGGAGTTCCCCACCCCCCCATACTTTGTAAAATGACCCAGACTAGAACTCAGTCGGTTGGAAGTTAAGTGATGAAGCTCTATTTACAACTTTCCACATTGTACAGCAGAGATATACACTCTATACAGAATATTTACAGAAATATACAAGTTAAAGGTAATACAGAAACACAACTCCCCTCCAAGAAATCAGAGACCCCAGAAGGGGCTCCCAACCACCCTTCCACTTTCCCTCCCCCCCTGTACCTTTCCCCAAGGTTTGCCTTGCGTGCAAGGTAAATTAGGAGGTTCAGCCAGGGGGATTAGAAGAAAAGTGGTTAGTGAGAATTAATGAGCAGAGTAGTCTAGAGTCAGAAGCTGCTAGATCCCACCAGCAGCTACTGCTCAAGCAAGCGACAGAGACTGACTAATCTATATTTTGGTTATTGTTCCCAAACAATTTCTTAGCAAGCGTATGAGTGAAGTAGACACCATGATGTTTTCCTTTCACAGCCTATAGTGTAATTTTCTCTATTAAAATATTCCAATTAGCCTCAAACCAGCACAATCCACCCCTGTCTATTTCACTCAGAGCTTTGCTGAGAACTATCCATCTAATCTAAACAATATTTACAATAATGAATATTACAAGTTCAGTTCACACTTCATTCCAGCTATCTCAGATGTAGGTGATTCAAAAGCTCAGAAAACAGGAAACAGTTTGTCTCCTCACAGGTGAGATGAGAACAGGGAGTCCCAGGTGACATTGGGTTCATGCTCACGTACTGTAGATTCTCTTGTAGATTCTTTGGATGCCAGGTAGTAAATACCTAGAACAGAAAACTCCTAGCACCTTGTATTATACACTCTGAATTTAACCT
>VWZE01000329.1:200737-236352 GCA_013396675.1 Eubucco bourcierii | reverse complement strand
TGGCTGTTTTGGTCTGGACCTCTCTGCTAACCTAACTTAACCACTCTGCTTCTAACCTCCCTGTCTGATCTTCCAAACTCACCATGTGCATAAGCCAAACCCTGGGGTAAGGTAGAGGGATGGAGAGAAGGTGGAAGGGTGGTTGGGAGCCCCTCCTGGGGTCTCTGATTTCTGGGAGGGGAGTTGTGTTTCTGTATTCCCTTTAACTTGTATATTTCTGTAGCTTTTCCTGTCTATAGTGTATATCTCTGCTTGCACGTTGTGCTAAGCTGTAAATAGAGCTTCAGTCCTTAACTTCCAGCCAGCTGAGTCTAGTCTGGGGGATTTTACAAAGTGTGGGGGGGTGGGGAACTCCCAAACCATCACACCTTCAATGTGTGGCTGCAAATGTCTGTGTATGTTTGTAGAGGCAAAGAAAGATGTGGCATTGTTGCAGTTAACAGGGACAGCTTTCAAAAGACACCGGAAAAACTCTATTCAGTGGTTATGTTTCAGTTAACAGCTTCCAAAAAAAGCACCACTTAATGCTGGGTATTTTTTCTTCTTTCAGGGGTGCATTCTCTGAAGTTGTTTTGGCTGAAGAGAGAGCAAGTGGGAAACTCTTCGCAGTCAAGTGTATTCCCAAGAAGGCACTGAAGGGGAAGGAAAGCAGCATAGAGAATGAAATTGCAGTCCTGAGAAAGTAAGTACCAGACCTTCACCTCGATTAAACTTCTGCTTTTAAGAAGCAGGAAGAGTGATTGATAAGTGTGACTGGCAGATTGTTCAGCTCATCACAGGCAGACAAGATCACCTGAATTTAAATGACACCGAAATGTTTTGAGAAATGCTCTGGATTTCTTTTGTATTGATACAGGCAAATGGCTGCAGAGTAGGAAGGAAGTTGAGTTAGGCTGAAATGAAACCTCTGATGCCCTAAAAAGACCTAACCCATCAATAATGTCAGCACTTGGGTCACTGGCTTTGAGGAGAGCAAGAACATAGTTATTATTGTGAAGTACTTAAAATAGCTCTAAAGCTAATTGGGCATGTTACAAGTTGTTATAGGTAATGGAATAGATATAGTAATGGTAATGGTCCAGGTGTATCCTGTACCATGGAAAGAGACTTCTACCGCTTCTGGAAATAACTTCTCAGGGTAACTTCTGTTGTGTCAGGATTGTGCACAGTCTGTAATGTTTACCTGACCATGGATAAGACAAAGTAACTGAGCTAAATCCAATGTAGTCATTGAAGTCTAGACTAGATGTTAGGAGGAAGTTCTTTACAGTGAGGGTGGTGAGACACTGGCACAGGTTGCCCAGGGAGGTTGTGGCTGCTCCCTCCCTGGAGGTGTTCAAGGCCAGGTTGGATGAGAGGGTTGTGTTGTTTTATCTGTCTATGCTAGGCAGATCTTGTTAACTGGATTTGACTGATGCATAATGGTTGGAAAGGTAGCCAGACTTCTTGGGAGTCTCTTACTTACTCACCAGAACTGCAAAAAACATCTCCTATACCTCTTCCAAAAAAAAACACTGTTATTGCCATTTGTCTGGGAATTTGTCCTAGTTTAATTTCTATTTCCCCATGGATGTGGTTCTTGACATACTGAAAAAACTTGATGTTTCTTTAATCTCCATTTGTAGGGACTTGTTTTGTGTTATCACTCTGGTTTTCCTGAAGCAGAGTTGAGTAGAGTTCTTCCTTATAGACATGCTTTGGCACTTGGAGAGTATTTTGGTTGTTCCTCATGTGCATATTGTAGCTAGACGTGTTCTTGTGGTATGCAGTGATTTATGTACTAGTGGGATGTGTCCCTGCCTATGGGAAGGGGTTGGAACTAGATGATCTTTGAGGTCCCTTCCAACCTTACCATTCTATGATTCTAGGGCTTGAGAACTTCAGTGAGCCCAAGTGCAAGGTTTTGCACCTGAGTTTGGTCATTCTTAAGCACAGATGTGGGCTGGGTTGAGAACAGATATAGAGCAGTCCTGAGGAAAAGGTCTTTGGGGGTGCTGGTCCATAATAAACTCAACATGCTCCAACTGTGTGCACTTGCAGCCTAAAGAGCCAGATGTGTCCTGGACTGCATTAAGAGATGTAGGTTGAGGGAGGTGATTCTTCCCCTCTAACTAGCTCTAGTGAAAAATGCACCCAGAGTACTGTATCCAGTTCTGGAGTCTCCAACACAAGACAGACATGGATTGCTGGACCAGGTCCAGAGGAAGACCACGAAGATCATGTGGGGCCTGGAACACCTGTCTGTCTGAGTGCCTTGCTGTGAAGGCAGGCTGAGAGTTTGGGTTGTTCAGACTGGAGAAGACTCGACTCCATGGAGATCTTATAGCAACCTTTTACTGTATGAAGGGGGCCTACAGGATAGCTGGAGAGAGACTTTTTACAAGGGCTTGTATTTCCAGAATTGAGGGGTAATGGGTTCAAACTGGGAGAAGCTAGATTTAGATTAGACGTTAGGAAGAAATTCTTCCCTGTGAGTGAGGCACTGGACCATGTTGCCTAGAGAAGTTGGGGGGGTTCAACCCTGAAAGTGTTCAAAGCTGGGTTGGATGGGGCCTTGAGCAGTCTGGACTAGTAGGAGATGTCCCTGCCCATGGCAGGGGAATTGGAACTTGATGATCTTTAAGGTCCCTTCCAACCCAAACCATTTTATGATTCTAAATGTTTAACGAGATACTTCTGAACAGAATGCTCAAAATCCTAAGTCAGAGGGGCAGGTTCAAGGACAAAATCAGCCATCCCAATAGAAAAAGAGAATCCTTTTCAGTTAAGGGGCATAAGTGGGACTCCAAAGAGCTAAAAGCACTTGTTGCAGCTACCTTTCAATTGCTGGACCAATATCAAGTCAGTAAAATGTAAACCCAGTGATAAATGCAACATCTTGGCTTGCTGTGTAAAAACTCCACCATTACCATATCCATAACTAGGTAATAGTGGCCAATAACTGACAGCTTGAAACAGTCTTTGTCTGCCTGTGTTTGTCCCCTGATACTCATATGTGGGTATAAGAGCAGCAATATTGGCCTGCAGTAAGGATTGCCTTGAATCAGCCTAAGCTAGCAGAGCAGAGAAATCATTTAGGTTATTTCTTGCTTCTGTGTTGTGAAATGTTTCAGTCTTCTGCAAACAATGTAGTGAGAAACCAGGAGGAAGCACGCAGGCTGTGCTGTTCCAGCTGCAAGGGCAGGAGAGTGAGTGGATGGAAAGTTCCTTAATTTCATACAATTAGATCTATTCCTTCTTTTACCCTATGCACATCAGGACCTTCAGACTTTGGTGGTGGTTTGGTTTTTGTTTTGGGTTTTTTTTTTGTCTCCTAATGTCTTCCACTCAACTGTTGCCAATACAAACTTTGCATGTAATTTTATTTACTCTGAAAATAGATGTCTTTGCTAGCAGACACGTTATTGAAGTTGTATGTACCACCAAGGAAACACTTAGAAAACAACAAACTGGATATGTCTGCATTTGAGGAGATGAGATATCAACCTGTTTCTCTGCTCAATGAATTCTCTCTTTCAAAAGCTGTCAGTAAAATTAGATTTGAGAGAGGTGGAGTAGACCCCAAGCAGCTGTTGCTAAGCTCCAGAGGTATCTGATTATCCTTGGTTTTGTTTCTGGCAACTTTAAAACAGAGGGAATGGTTAGTTTGTGTGTTGTCCAGTTAGTGAGTAGGATTCTAGAGCCCTGGTGTGCCCTGCAGAACTGTAAGGTGCCACTGGCTCCATGTGCCATGTATTGAGCTGCTACTTCTGAACTGAATGTGCACAGAGGATGCCTGGCAAGGGGAGTTGGTCCCTGTTCCCTAAGAGCCACAGAGGATGGATACAAAGCAAATGTAAATACGTAGGTCTCCCTCTCTGGCTTTGCATTATGCCTCTGGAAGATGTTTAAAATTCAGTGGGATAAAAGTCCCAAAGGACACCCTGCTTAGCTGAAATGCAAGGAGACTACTTGTGATCCTATAGAGAAAGATCTCTTGCCTAGCACTGGACTTTCTCCTCCTGTATTCAGTTGTTAGATTCTTGTCTTCTTCCTGGTGAGCTACTCATTTTCTGGTAGACATCTGCTGAGTTCTGTGAAATGAAGTTGTTCTGTTCTTGAAGTCGTTTGTCGAGCAGGGCTGTACTGTGGAATCCTACATATACTCCCTGCAGCCTCTGCCAGCTTTTAGGTAGCTCATGTCCCTTTGTGTGATGAGCAGGTTTTTAGGGACAGCCAGAGATTGTGCTGGGCATGTGCAGGACTGGTACATACAAGCATCACACATGCTTTGTATATTCAGGCTGTCTTGGTGGAGCTTTGTCCCCCTGCCGGTCCTGCCGAATCATCCAGAACTGAAAGCATCAATATGGTAAAGGGTTTGAGTGATATTGTGTGTTGAAACTGCACTTTAACTTTTCAGTGAATCAGAATAATTTTGGTTGGAAAAGACCTTGGAAGATAATCAGGTCTTTCACATTCAGAATTAATTTTCTTTCACATTCAGAATTAAAGGTCTGTGCATGGAGACCTATATGAAGCAGAACTTGGTGACGAAAGCAGTAATCCAGTGACCAAAACTATTGAGTCTCCTCTCACTTCTACTACTGACTTCCTGTGCAACTTTCAGTCACAATATTTATTGCCTGTCTCAGTATTTGTCATCTGTGAGGCAGCTTTTATTCAAAAACCTTTTGAATAAGACGATTTACCTGCAGTTTGGTTTGCAGTTTTGTTTTCTCAGCAGACCCAGCAGAGCAGGTGCAAGAAGAGAGATTTCTGGGTTGAGTTTCTAGTGTAAAGCAATTGCAGCCTCTTCTCGGTCCTCCCGTGTGTCTTACCTAAAAAGCTGCTGGGAGTGCTAATCAAATGTTCTTTGTTTGAGGAGGTCAACAGTCCTCATTTAAAGTAGATGGAAGGAGTTAGGTTAGGTTACTTAGCAGAGAGGAGAAGAAAAAAACAAACTAGAGAGACTGAGAGTCTCCACGAGACCTAACCTAACCTAACCTAGCTAACCAACTCCCACCTGGAGTACTGTGTGCAGTTCTGGAGCCCTCAGCACAGGAAGGACATGGAAGCGTTAGAACAGGTCCAGAGGAGGCCACAAAGATGCTCAGAGGGCTGGAGCAGCTCTCCTATGAGGACAGACTGAGAGAGTTTGGGCTCTGCAGCCTGGAGAAGAGAAGGCTTTGAGGAGACCTTAGAGTAGCCTTCCAGTATCTGAAGGGGGCCTACAGGAAGGCTGGGGAGGAGGGACTATTGACAAGGTCTTGCAATGACAAGACTAGGGGCAATGGGTTTAAACTGGCAGAGGTGAGATTTAGACTGGATGTTAGGAGGAAACTCTTTCCAGTGAGGGTGGTGAGGCACTGGCACAGGTTGCCCAGGGAGGCTGTGGCTGCTCCCTCCCTGGAGGTGTTCAGGGCCAGGTTGGAGGAGGCCTTGAGTACCCTGTACTAGTTGGAGGTGTCCCTGCCTATGTCAGGGGGTTGGAACTAGATGATCCTTGAGGTCACTTCCAACCTTACCATTCTATGATTCCTTCTATGATTCTAAAGTAGGAGATTTTCTCTGCCTGTCTGTGAGCTTGGACACTCTTGGTGACAAAAAACAAAACCAGAAAAAGACAGACAGACACATTTTAGAAGCGATGTTCTGCTAACAGAGGAATGAGCTGCCAGCCAACTGATCTGCATGTTTGTGTGAGTGCCAGAGTGAATCATGCATACTCCATAATTTTATTTTTTCCATCCGTGGCCAACAGATCTGTTCTCAAAAAAGAAAAAAGGCGGAAGAGCCGTTAAGTCAATATTTACGCCTAGCAACCTTAACAGGGTTCTTCCAATATGGACTCTTTTGTGTCCTGTGGAAATCCATGGCAACATTCCTCTAAGACTCAGATGGGTGGGGACAGAATGGGAAGGAGCTTGCTGTCAAGTGGCGTGCCAGGAGAGACTAAGTCTGCAATTAATCCAGGAGCTTGAGCCTCACAATGTGTTTAAGGATGTGCCTAATTTTAGACAGTTATTTGTTCCAGTGAAATTGGTAAGTAGGCTGAGCTCAGGCTCAAAAGAAATGTTTCAGAGCATGGTGGAAGTCCCACTAAGAACCTGTGTTTGGTATCACTTCAGGAGGGGAACATTCCTAATTTCTTCAGTTAGCTGCTGCACTGATGCTCAAGGAATGCTGGTTCTTCTGGTTGCGTGTTGGTTCCCTGTAGCTGGACTCAGGGCAAAATGTTTTATCTCGTCACAAAACCAGATGAGAACCTGAGCTGCATCACTCCTCACCTGGAGTACCGTGTCCAGTTCTGGAGCCTCCAACAAAACAAGGATGTGGAATTGTTGGAACAGGTCCAGAGGAGGACCACAAAGATGACCAGAGGCTGAAGCATCTTCTTGTGAAGGCAAACTGAGAGAGTTGGGGTAGTTCAACCTGCAAACGAGAAGGCTCTGGGGAGACCTTGTTGCAGCCTCTCGGTACTTAAAAGAGATCTACAGGAAAGATGGGGCAGGACTCTTTTATCAAAGGGTGTAGTGATTGGATGAAGTTTGACAGTTTTAAACTGATAGAAGGTAGATTTTGGCTAGATCTTAGTTATAAAGTCTTTACTGTGAGAGTGATAAGGCACTAAACAGGTTGCCCAAACTGTAGATACCACCTTTCTGAAAGTGTTCAAGGCCAAGCTGGACAGAGCTTTGAGCAGCTTGGTCTGGAGGAAGGCGTCTCTGCTCATGGCAGTAGGGTTGAGACCAGATGATTTTTAAGATTCTATCTAACCCAAACTATTACATGATTCTGTGGATTTTGAGGCTTTACATTTTTAAATTCTTTTCCAGTATAAAACATGGTATGTTTTAGAATGTGTTTAAAGGAGAAAAGAGAGTCTCTAGAACAGGATTATCACAGCTTTGTTAACTACCTGGCTGTGGGGTACAATGGCACATGGTCACTTTAGTGTGACATAGACTTTTACTGTCTGGAGATGTGAGCAGTTTCATAATCTGCTCTGGAAGTAGCCATTTGCTGGGTTTGACCAGAAAAGTAAATGCAATCCTTTCCATTTTTTTGTTGGAGAGTGGAAGAGATTTCTTCCCCTTATGGTAATTGTGCAGGTGTGAACATGCTGAAAGATGAACTGTCTTTTAGATGGGTCCTGAAGGAAGTAGGTGGTGTGAGGAACTGGGCTACAGAGAAGCACCAGTCTGAGGTTCTAGTTAAACAGGAAAAAATAAATGCCAAACTTTGCAAGAGTCAGAGAAAAATATACCTGATTGGCACTGGAACAGGTTGCCCAGGGAGGTTGTGGCTGCTCCCTCCCTGGAGGTGTTCAAGGCCAGGTTGTACGAGGCCCTGAGTGCCCTGTACTAGTGGGAGGTGTCCCTGCCTATGGCAGGGGGTTGCAACTAGATGATCCTTGAGGTCCCTTCCAACCTTACCATTCTATGATTCTTGGTCTTTTTGTTGTTCTTGGCTATGCTTCATAGCCAAGACAAGAAATTTTCTAGCTGCCTGGGTTATACCTGTGCAGTCATCCAGGTTTGGTGCTGAGTTGGAGCAAAGCAAGGGGAAGAACAATAAACTTAAACCTCAGTGTATTGATTACTTAATAGCAGTGAAGTGCAGGAATAAGCGTCTGGTTAAGCAACTACTGTTCAGCTAAAAAATCATTCTCTGCTTTGGTTGGTTTTTTTTGCTGAACAGGGATTTAAAAATAATTTCTCCACTATTTGGGTATCTGCTGCTCTCACTCCTTCCTATTTACTCTCCTAGATCCTCTGGGAGCGGCACCATTAAATTTCCTGTTACAACTGAGAGCCATGCCTAATTGCATGCTCAACTCATTTTTCCTATTGAACAGCATGACTGAACTGTTTCTAGTAGGTCAGCTAAAATTCTGCCAGTGCTTTCCACTCTTGTTTCCTTGGAAGATGGGGTGACTGGGCGTTCAGGCAGCGATTCATGCCCAGGCACTTACCTCACTCCTTACATGCCTGCACCTACAGCCAGGAATTGTTTCTATAATAAGGAGCAGGGAGAGAGGCATGGAGGCACCCTTCTGCAAAGTCTGAGAGGTCAGGTCTCTACCCATCTCAAAACTAAACTGAAAACAACAATGAAAAGGATTCCTGAAGTGGGTGAATGTGTAGAAATTCCTGCTCTCCCATATATCAGATGTTGGTTAAAGGAGTCCCTTGCTCCATTCCAGAAGGATGTCCTGTTGACAAACTTCTCCATAAAATGTCTCCATCCCAGGTTCTTCTGTCTACAAGGACACATCCCTACGGGACTAACCTGATAACCTCTAGGAAGATGAGTCCAAATTTAGTTTTGGAACCCATTAGTTACCTCTTATTAAACTCTTCTGCTCAATTTAACTTGGAATCAAAGGCTGCATTAATTCTGAATAAAACTGGCCGAGCAGAAGTTTAATGTGCCCTAACATAAATTTTTGGTATTTAATTTATTCTGGTGAATGTTCCTGAGTGGCTTTGTGGGGCAGATCCATCTATTCAAGCCACGGGTCAAAAAATACAGCCCTTCTGTACTCCAGTTTCCCAGTCTGGAGATTCTGCTACTACCCACTAATGCTCTCCTGTGGAAATTATTTTTCTGTGTGAGTTCACACGGGTGAAGTACAGAGCCTGGAGCACTGAAGAGGAGATGCTCAGATCCTGTGTTGATAAGTGCTGACATAGAAGTGAAAGTAATTGGATTGTGTGGCTGATGTAAAAAAACCAAAAAACAAAAAAAGAAGCTGTGGGATTGAGATTTAAGGGGTTAATAACTAATTAACTCTTTACACCTCAGCAGTAAGAACTCTTTTTCCTGTAAAGAAACGAATGGCTGCTTAGAAAAGGGGAAAAAAGAAATAGAAAAAACACTTGGTGTGTCTGTCTGTCAAGTAACATTATTTCTCTGAAGCTTTGCTCGTCCTATAGATAAACAGGCTTCTTGCTTTTTTTTTTTTTTTGGCTCATTTTTTTCTCCTCTGTGAATAATGGTGAGAAGATAGGCTGCCTCAGCAAGAACTGAAGAGACAGCTGGTTGTTACATTAAGTAATCACTTTCACAGAAAGCTTTTATGTAGATTTACTTGTTAAAACCTGGCTTGATCACACCATTGCAGTTGTGCTGGGGTAACAAAAGGCTGATTCTACCCTCCTCACACAACCATGCTCAAAACCCTGACAACTACAAATTCAGAACATCCCAAAACCCTAGCAGGGTGCTGCAACCCGGAGGATGACTCAGAATGTGACCAGTTAGGGAGTGGTACCCAGTGGCACTACTAATGATGTTAATGTCAGTGATGGAAGAGTAGAATCCTTCCAAGAATATATTTGTTGGCGTCCCACATGGATATGCTTAACCGTTGTCCCCGCGTCTCTGCTGGACTGGATTGGGTGTCTGGTGGGGCCTCAGTGCCTACCCTTAGAGCCACCCTTACTGCTGGATGCTTCTGCAAGTATCTCTTCTGGGGGAGGTAAGTTAGGCACAGGAAGGAGGCAGAATGTACAAAACACTTCAGGGAAGGGGGACAGTTGGGCATGTCTGGAGGCTGACATCAGCTTTAGACCATGAGCTCATCTCCTGAATCGAGGAGATGCAGATTGGATGAATTGCCCTTCTCAGGTTTCAGGCAGAAGTGAATCTGACCCTACATATGTGAGTATGGCACAGGACAGCTCTGCGATTGACTACTTGTTAAGCACCTCATATTGCTGCAAAGAATTCATGTGTGTGAAGGAAGAAAAAGAAAAAGTGAAACCTGAAACGAAGCTGACACCGTTTTTGATCACTGAGATGCTGGAAACTTTACAGGGGAGTACTTTGCATCCAGGACCGCCTGGATTGTATTTCATGCTAAATTAGATGTAAGCAGATGTAGGGAAGCAGATCAAGGCATCTTAAATACATTACATGGGAGAGAAAAATCTCCCCTGAAAGAGTAAACACAAACAACATCCCTCGCATCTTGTCCTGTCGTCGGCAGCTCGCTCTGCAGGCAGCTCTGCGCCCGCTGTAGCGGCGGTGCGCGGCGTGCCGGTGCCTCAGCCTGCTTCCCGCCCTGCCTGTGCAGCGGCTCTGTGCCTTCCAGAGGTCATAGCGTGAGAAGGCATTTCTCTGTAGCTCCTGGGTGACAGCGCGGCTGTCCTCTCTCCTGCCTGGTCACGGTTTATTCAATCTCACTTGCATAACCGTTGTTCTTCAAGGTCACCCCATACTCTGATTCAACTGAAAAAATTACTTACCTGTGTTGGGAGGAGGGCGCAGGTCAGAGGGGGTTGAAGTACGTTGGTGTTCAGAGCTCTGGCTTGGAAAATAATTTGATGTGCTGTGGAAGAAACTGCTGCTTTCTGAAATAGGCACTCTGAGATGCTTTCAAATTAGCAGAATGTGTTTTTCAGCTTTAGCTGGAGCCTGCTACTGTGCCAGTTGCGTGTTTTGTGTGGACAGAGTCCTGTGCATAGCTAGAATAACAAAGTCAGGGTTCTTCCAGAGCTTCTAGCTAAATAACAAATTCCATACTCTATTTTCCAATGTTTATTACTCGGGAAGGTAGTAACAATTGTGTTTTGGTGGTACAAGTACCTGATTATATGTCTGTTACCTAAAAGGAAATAATTGTTAAGATGCATAAAGGCTCTGTAATAAGGTCTGACATTTTGATAAATGACTCAGCTATATATCTGGATGCATAAGGTTTGTCTTTGTTACACCCACACGTTTAAAGCTATGAGCTATTTAATTTGCCAGCACAGGGCTTCCCTTCAAAATTACACAGCTCACAGAAGCTCAGGTGTGTTAGTTTTTGCATGAGGAGGCATGCAAAACCACAGTAGACATGGGCAGTTACAGGTTCTGTACACAGCAGTGTTACAATGTAGTGTTAGAAGGTACCCAGGTTTGAGCTGTGCAGTAGTAGTAGAGAAAGCGTTTTCAGAAGTGCTTGCAGCCTGGATCTTCAAGGTTTTGTTGGTGCCTAAAAGCTGCTGAAGATGCACTACTAGGCAGCATTGTTAGGCAAAAGACTTCATCTTCTGTTACCTTAAAAAATTATTTGGAATATTTTCCCCTAAACTAACATTTTTTTTTTTTCCCATGAAAGTGATTTCTTCATTTGTAGAAAAGTATCACACACAGTATCACAGTATCACCAAGGCTGGAAGAGACCTCAAAGCTCATCAAGTCCAACCTAATACCACAGCCCTCAAGACCAGATCATGGCACCAAGTGCCACATCCAAACCCGCCTTGAACACCTCCAGGGACGGTGACTCCACCACCTCCCTGGGCAACCCATTCCAGCAGTGAATGAGTGTATGGAAGGCCATTTAAAGGTTTCATGGCATTAGCAAAGGGAAGATGTACTTGTCAAAATATTATCGGCGTATTGCATTTTGCCTGTCTTCTCTGGCTTAACCTTGAAATATCAGCTAGAGGAATTTAGTGTTTTTTATTAAACTGTTGTGAAGTACTCTTAGAAGCCAGTTAGTTTGGAACCACAGCATGATCATGCTGTGGTGATGGGTGAGTTATTTACATGCACAGTCCAAACACCTCAATGGATACTCTTTTATCTTATTTTTATGCTGTTAAAATCCATGACATTAACTCATAAAGCACTGGCATATTTGAGTGGCGAATTAGTTCCCATTTGTGGAGGAAAAGAAGCAAAAATGCAAGGTAGGATTCAGCCAGCCAGCCAGCTGGAAGCATCCTCAAGGTATGCAGCTACATCTGAGCTCAAATCTCACTTGCTGTGAAAATCATCAAATATGCATTTCTAAGTGGATCAGAATGTACAAGGAGGAAAAACAAGTATTCCAAAACTGTCAGTTCAAGAAGGCAGAAACTGAAATCTTATCAGAAATGACAGTTTTCCTGAGCACTCCTTGTCCAAAGCAGTTGTTTGCTCTTGGCTGCATGCAAAATGCTTTATGAATACAAGTTGCTGCATTTTTTACCTTCGTTATGTGAGCTTAGATTAGTGCTGTTATTGGTGGGGATGGTTTTGTAGATGTGTGGCCCCAGCGTGAGTTTAAAACAACTCCGTTGGCAGCTTCTGCCTCTTGTTCGCATTTATACAAGATGAATCACAGTTGTATTTTGTGTCTCATTAAGGTCATGATCCTTGGACCGTGTCTCCTCTTCATGTGTCTTGCACCAGAGTTGGGCAGAGGGGGGCTGGCTGTTAGCACAATAAAATGGGGAAATATTTGCACTTCATCCCACTTTCAACTGCACCAGGTTAAACTTGATGGCAGCCTTTGTGTTTGGAATGTAGCCGATATATCCTGAACTGACAGCTGCATAAATTAATTGGTATTCGGCCAACCAAGCCTGCAGTTGTCATCTGTAACACATATTGATTCACTCTCATAATGCATACTCACACAACACTTTGTGCTCAGTAGGAGTTTTGAAGGAAAAAAAAAAATTTTGGGTGTGGGCTTTGCTTTTTAACCAAGACAGACATAGAAGACACTGTTTTAGTCCGTGGACAACCATTATTTCTCACACTGACCAAAGAGACAGTGGTGACAGTTTTGTTCCAAATTGCGCTTTGATTTGTGTTCTTCAAATCATAAATTATAATTTTTACATTGTGCCTTACATTTGTAAAGCTTTGGGTCAATCAGAATAGGTTTGTTTTGTTCTGAGTTAAGAGTGGCCATGTAGATGTCTGTGCTTCTGTAGCAATAGGACTTTAAACCTATTAGTCAAGTAAGTTTTCAAAGTAAAGCTTAATAATGTCCTCGTTTGCATCCGTTTTCCTATGTCTCTGGTTGTCAGAGACATCTACCTGTANTACCTTACCCCAAGTACCTTACATGCAAGGTGAGCTTGGAGGATCAGCCAGGGGGATTAGAAGAAAAGTAGTTAGGGAAGATTAATTGGCAAAGAGAAGCCAAGAGCTAAACTACCTGAGATGCTATACCCCTACAGACTGTGTTATCTCATGTTTTCACTTCTTTTCTTAAACATCTCAGCATGCCTATGAGTGAAGTAGACATCACCATGTTTTCCTTTCACAGCCTGTAGTGTGATTTTCTCTATTAAAATATTCCAATTAGCCTCAAACCAGCACAAGTGCCTAGTCCTGAGATCTTGGTAAGTGCAGAAACCTGTGGTTTAGTTTTAATACTGACAATTTCTATTAGTAAGTAGACTGTGAAATAATTTCCCTAAGGATATGTGACAGCTAGCTTTTACTTTGCTGGATCAAATTAGAATTAGAGAGCACTACATTAAATGGGAATGTTATTGCCTCCTTTTCTTGCCCTTTTTTTTTTTTTTTCCCTAGAGAGTGGACACAGATGAATACAAACTTTCTTAAAGGAGATGCTTTCTCTTTTGAAACCATTTAAAAAACATTAAATAGCAGAATTGCTTTCTTCATCTTGAAGATTTGGTCAGTAGTTTGAGAAGGAATGCTAGGAAGCTTTAGCAAGTAATCTAATCTATATTGTAGTTCTATACTGAATCAAAACCAACTGGCAAATGCATGGCAGCGAAGAGCACCAGATATGGGTTTAGGGACCAGACTCCTTTCTAAGATTAGTCCAAAATTTCTATATATAATCCATTTGATTCCCACCAAATAGAATGACAGCCTGCTTCAAATCTCTACATACCTTTGCCATATCCCCTGTCTTGACTGACGCAGCAGGGATTAAAGGGGGACCTTTTGGGACTCACACTTACATATCTTTACAGCCATTCCCTGCAGGCAACTGGAACAGATTCAGACCTTGGTGCACTGGGCATCAAGTGCAATACTTAACTCATGCCAAAAGACTTGTTTGGAAAATGCACATCAGCATGGGGTGTTTTTCACTTGTTTAAGACTTATTTTCACCTCCACCAAAAGCAGAAGAGTCCATATGCAGGAGCAGCATTTGCCATAATATGTTTTGTCAAGTATCTCTCCAGAGCAAAACAAACCAGTCCCTCCTGTGTCTGCTGCAAACATGGGAGTTACAACAGAAAAGAGTGACTGTTCATAACTTTACTCTTCAGAGAGATCAGAGGGGATTGCTAACAAAACAAAAAAGGCTTTTTCATTATTTTTTTAAATGCTCTCTCGTGTGAGTCACAACAAGTGAGTGGGATATGGCATGACCCACAAAGCTGTAGCTTTGTTGACATTTATATATAGAAATGCCAGTTCTTCCCTGTTTGGAATTAAAAATCCAACTGTGATAGTGATGGCTGTCTGCTTTTCATATTTACTACAAGTAGGTTGATGGGAGGGAAGCTGAAAACCTTGGCAAAGTTTGAAACTTTGCCTTCTCTATTTTATGGGCGTGTGAAAAAATGTGTGTTGAGTGAAACTGCTGCATGTCCCACGGTGTTTATGGCTGGAAGGCATCATCCTTGCCATTTATGGTGTGCAAACCATGCATCCAAGCCATGTGGCATCAGCATGGGTAAGCTAGGGCTCGTTGTTAACAGACAGACTTGGGTAATATGATCTAATGCTATTCTGGTCAATAGGAAAATTCACTCGTTGAACCAGGTTACATGACTCTTTGAGGCTCCTTTCAGAATCTCAGACCAAAGAAGAAATGGAAAGAAAGCCTAAGCTGACATCACCCATGAGAGTTCATAGAATCATAGAATGGTAAGGTTGGAAGGGACCTCAAGGATCATCTAGTTCCAACCCCCTGCCATAGGCAGGGACACCTCCCACTAGTACAGGTTACTCAAGGCCTCCTCCAATCTGGCCTTGAACACCTCCAGGGAGGGAGCATCTACAACCTCCCTGGGCAACCTGTGCCAGTGCCTTACCACCCTCACTGTAAAGATCTTCCTCCTAATATCCAGTCTAAAATTGAGGGGCTTTGTCTTGTGCAGTCACTCAGTGTGGACTCAGAGCTTTATACATAGCAGATGTGCTCCTTTTCTGGTTTCTAATGCCTCCTGAGTTGCTATACATGAAAAAAGGTCCATAACCCATACATATAAGTGGCTTTTCACCATCTTCATGCCCTCATAACTCAGGTGCAGCTAAGCCAATGCATGATCCTGGCTTTCCTATAGGTATAGCTCTCTTCTGTCTCTGGGTGATAAGGAGGAGCTATGTGTGTTTCATGATGTTCCTGCTGATTTACGACACTGTGACTGAGGCCTGATTTCACCCTGCAGAGAGGAAATCTGCAAGGGACTGGACATGTCCTCTATCCTCACTCCATGGACACTCCATTGACACTGGCACAGGTTGCCCAGGGAGGTTGTGGCTGCTCCCTCCCTGGAGGTGTTCAAGGCCAGGTTGGAGGAGACCTTGAGTGAGCTGTACTAGTGGGAGGTGTCTCTGCCTATGGCAGGGGGTTGGAACTGGATGATCTTTGAGGTCCCTTCCAGCCTTACCATTCTGTGATTCTATGGAGCCATAGAGCTGGAACAAGGGCATCCAAAATACCACTTGGTGAGAGGATGGGAACATGGTCTGCACTTTACAAAGTTACTTTTTCTCCTACTAGGTCTTGTTACTGGCATTATTTCCCTATAGAAATTGAAAGACCAGAGTTTACCAGCAAACTTACCTCTATAAGGATGGTGTTGACACCTTTAAAGGTTTTCTCCCCTCTTGACTCTGATTTACTATTAGGGCCCCAAAAGGCTGACTTTGTTTAAAATTCCTTCGTTCATTAGCAACACGTTTCAATTTTTCTCTCTAATGATGACACAGTTTGCACTCTTACTCAAGCACTGTTTTCTTAATAGGACCAACTATATTTGGAATCTGAATTACTTTTGAAATGAAAGATTGATGTCAATATTTCTGATAATTTTTCACTGGTTTTCTTCCCCTGGAGTTAAATATTTAAAAATTATTCAGGCTGGGAACACCTATACCATTTCATTTTAGCATCTTTTGGGTTTCTTTTTATTTTAGTGCTGTGTATGCTCCTGCAGCAGCTGACAGAGGTAAACACATGAGCAGGACAACTTCTAGAGGATCTAGTAAATAACAGAGAGGGTTTGTTAGTGAGCACAGATTGTTGTTAGTGAGCACAGATTGCTGTGCTTTGCACCAATCTACATGCAGGGAAATCTTACAAGCTATAAAGGTCTAATCCTGTGCTGGTTCTGTTCAGGCCTCTATCTGTGTCTCAAGTAAACCTGAGTGGCAATTTCAAAACATATGCACAGGAGAGGGGTCTGGATCCCATTGAAATCCTCTATCCAGGGAGTGTTAGAAAACCTCATGGATTTTGTTAGCCAGCTGTATAATTTCCTGTCCTGATTATTATTTGGAACATACACATGGGAGATGATTGTCATCTACCTGGACCTGAGTAAGGCATTTGACTCTGTCCCACATGATATCCTGGTCACCAAACTGGAAAAACATGGACTTGATAGATGGAACACTGCTGGATAAGGAATTGGCTGGATGGTTGCACCCAGAGAGTGGTGATAAAGGGCACAATGTCCACCTGGAAACCAGTGCCAAGTGGTGTCCCTCAGGGGCCAGTCCTGGCAGCAATGCTGTTTAACATCTTTGTCAGTGACATGGACAGAGAAATCAGTGCACCCTCGGCAAGTCTGCAGGTGACACCAAACTGTGTAGCACAGTCGACTTGCAAGAGGGCAGGGGTCCATCCAGAGGGACCTGGACAGGCTACAGAGGTGGGCCCAGGCCAGCCACATGAAATTCAACAAGGCCAAGTGTAAGGTCCTGCGCCTGGGTAGGCACAATCCCAAGCACAACTCCAGGCTGGGTGGTGAATGGCTGAGAGCAACCCTGAGGAAAAGGACCTGGGGGTGTGGGGTGATGAAAAGCTCAACATGAGCCTGCAGTGTGATTCCAGCCCAGACAGCAACCGAGTGCTGGGCTGCAGCAAGAGCAGTGTGGGCAGCAGTGCAAGGGAGGGGATTGTGCCCCTTTGCTCATAGTGATTTATGTACTAGTGGGAGTTGTCCCTGCCTATGGCAGGGGGTTGGAACTAGATGATCCTTGAGGTCCCTTCCAACCTTACCATTCTATAGGACTGTGACAGGAGGATAAAAAAGATTCAGTGTGTGGTTGGTCCTGAAAAGAGCATTTAAATGACCAGGGTTATTACCAAATTGTTAAGTGCCCTTGTGAGCTTTGGTTAACTGGGAGGTAGGAAGAACTGATTTTAAAAGCATGCTGTGCTGACACTATGGGGACACAGCAGAGACCAGTAGCCAGGGACATGAAATATGTGGAAATAGTGGGTTTGGTGGAGGAATCAGTTCCCTGACTGCTGGGGGGGATTTGTTGCTTGTTTTTTAGGAAGATGAAAGAACATAAACCCAAGAGCTTACTCTGGAAATAGCTTCATAATAATGGTTTTCAGCCACTTGAATAGACAAGATACTTCAATTTTTTTCCGGTGGCAGGGCCGGCTTCTGAGCAGCAATTTAATTTGAAAATCACGGATGATGGATTTACTTTTTTAGCTATCCTTTGCAGACCCCTTGAAGCCCAGATTCCCAGGAGACTCTGCTCCCCAGAGTGGATACCACCCACCTGAAACATGGAGAAGTGAAAGCAAACATTTAAAAAAACCAAAACCAAACCCCCAAGAGGAAGCAGAAGCAAACTATGGCAGTTTAAACTAAGAGAGGAACCATGCTGGATACCTCCAGTAACAGTACAGCTACTGCTGCAGGAGTTAGTGTTGCATACAGTTTTCCAGAAATCCCTATTTACTTTTTTTTTCTCTGTCAAGTACTTGAGCTCACTGTTTCTTTCATCAGCCTTGAAAAAAAAACTTTGGCCAGTCTTTGCCTCTTCCTGTGCTATGGGTACTCTGCAAGGGAGAAGATGATGTTAAAGAATGTTGGTGCCACTGACGGTGTTGGTGTCTGTTTTGGTTCTTGGTTCTGTTCATGGTTTCTGTTCTCTGATGTGGAAGAACAAACTCAGAAAATAGGATTTTTCTGAGACTGTTTCAGACTGTCCATTTAATTTGAGGATGCTAAAAGAACATTTCTTCCCCAAACTTCCTCCTGCAGCCACATGTACCCCTGTGCGTGTTTGGTGGTGACAGAGCTCCACTGAAATAACACATTTGAAGCATAATGGTAACCACTGCTGAGTTATATAAATATCAACACTTGTCACTCTTACACACAGACAAAAACATTGCTGGGATAATGCAGTTAATTAAAAACTACTTTGCAATGCTGTGCTTTTACTTGTATTAAGAATAAAGTGAAGCATCGTGAGCAGTTGGTCTTACTGTTTTGGAAACAGTTTTCCCCACAGTTTTTCCTTTTTTAGTTTTGATAGTGGTGAGGAGTTATGCTGCTGATCAAAGAAGCTGCATGGAGTCTGCTGTGGTTGGACCAGAAGCTTTTCCATTGCTCTGCCAATAGGACTTACATGTTCTATATAACATAACAAATATGTTCCTTGCTTGGGATCATTATACTTGTAGTAATCCACCCTTCCCTAGAAGAGATAACACACCCCTTCTACTCTAAGTAGAAAATATATTTAAACATGGCACATGGAGACATGGATGCTTTCACGCTTGAGTAATGCAGGGAAAAGGAGGAATAGGAGGAGGTATGGGGGAAGGATGAGAAGATTCAACAAAAAGATTTTACTCACTGAAAGAGATTCCCAAACAGTTAATTTCTGATGCATTTTTTTTTAGCTCCTCACTTAAAATAGGAAAACAAATGAGTGTGTTCTCAAGCACTAGGAATGTGAATGGGTACTGTGAACCTTCTTGCAAACTTGCAACTTGTTCTAATTCACCTTTATTATTTTATAGATAGTGGTACTGCCAAGAGCTAGGTAAGCTCTAGAAACTCTAAAAAGTCAAGTGAAATTATGTTCCAGATAATCCTTGCCCTTGAGGAAGTAGTTTCCCAGTGTCATTAGAAGTGAATCCCTGTGGTCGAGACTCAAGGCCAGATGCTGGCCATACTCATGATACTATATGAATTGATGAATATTTCGTATTCAGATATGGAAACAAATGGACAAGGGCCTGAACTTCCTCAGCATTTGTCTGAGTCAAAACAGAATCAGAGATCAGTAAGCACTCAGAGATGCAGAGGAATGGGGCTTCAGGTGCTCACCCTATGGAGTAACCCAGACCTGCCTTGCCCAGAGCGTGCGTATGATGCAGGGCTGGCTTGCTGCTGCTCGAACCAGTGCCTCTCGTTCCTCTTTCTTCTGCATCGAGATGCCCACGAGGATTTGTGTCAATCTGAGAAAGGCAGTTTTGTGTGTAACTTGTTTCAGAGAGAGTGCACAGTGTGCACCATGTATTACAAAATAGATATGTCTGTAAACACTGCCGACCTTTACCGTGGTGTGGTCTGCTTGGAAAGAACGCCCTGAGGACAAGCGCTTCACCGGCAGACAACGCTGTGATTCCTGTAATTTGTGTGTGGTGTTTCTGACTCGGGAAAGGCTAAGCCATTTCAGTGCTGTCACTCCCCACCACATACCTTAACACCTTCTTGTCCAGGCCCTGACTGGTAATTCTGCTCTACACCAAATTATTTCAGTAGTTGTCCCAATAAGAATTCTGTATTTTTAATGTTTCCTTTGGCTGAAGTTAAAGGGATTCCTCGTACAACTGATTTGTCTGCTCTAAGTAGAAAGGCTATACATATGCTGTCATTGATGTGATGTGCATTGTGCATAGACCATATTATAAACCCATTTGAGTGAGCATCTGTTAGACCTAAAGGAATATCTTTAGCTATCATGGTTCATAGCTGTCTCTCACCGTGGTATTTTGACACTGTTTTTGCTACACTGTAAACAAGTACAAAAAAGTAGTACGAAGAAGTACAAAACAATCCTCCTCGGCCTGTGAGGAGGTTTTGTTTAAGGTCTGTGGGAAAAGCATTCATGAAGAAACAGGTCTTACAGCAGAATTGTATTGGTAGAAATCAGTTGGATTGTGGTAGTGCTTAAGGGCCCATCTTGGATTAAATTCCTTTAAGAGTAATTCCTGTAGAAAAATTAAACATTACTTTACCTGAACATGTACTGTGTCCCCTCCTGCTCTCCTTCGGGAAGCTCTTACAGAGCACTAGGTCAGTCATCAAGATGTCTTTTCTTCCTTCCTTCTGTCTGTTCAACATTCTGTATCTGACTGTTATTACTGAAATCTGAAAGTCTGCTACAAAGGTGGTGTTCCCTGGATAGAATCATAGAGTGGTAAGGTTGGAAGGGATCTCAAGGATCATCTAGTTCCAACCCCCTGCCATAGGCAGGGACACTTCCCACTAGTACAGGGCACTCAGCGCCTCCTCCAACCTGGCCTTGAACACCTCCAGGGAGGGAGCAGCTACAACCTCCCTGGGCAACCTGTTCCTGTGTCTCATCACCCTCACTGCAAACAACTTCCTCCTAACATCCAGTTTCAATCTCCCCTCTGCCAATTTAAACCCATTGCCCCTCATCCTGTCATTACAAGACCTTGTCAATAGTCCCTCCCCAGCCTTCCAGTAGGCCCCCTTCAGATACTGGAAAGCTACTAGAAGGTCTCCTCGAAACCTTCTGTTCTCCGGGCTGAAAAACCCAAACTCTCTTAGCCCATCCTCATAGCTGAGCTGCTCCAACCCTCTAATCATAAGCATAACCTTAACTTAGTGTGAGAGTGTTTTACACTGGTACTGTTCTTGAATGCCCTATGGATCAAGAGGCAGGCACAGGCTGAAACATTGCAGTGTGATGCAGCACACATATTCAACCAACCCACTGTGAGAATGAAACTATTCAGCGAACCCCCTGTCTTTCTGACCAAGGAGTTCACAAATGGGCTAGGCAGATACGCTCCTCGGGGGTCAAGGTGGTGATCAAGTCTTTTTGTTTCCTTTCTGGGAACTGGAAATGTTCCCACCTCACTCAAAACATTGCTGCAGTAGAATGCTTGCCTTCAAATGGTTAAGCACTGATGGTTGTCTGAATGATTTCTTTCTGGGGAATGTGTTAAGCACTAAATGATGCATGAGCCCTGCTGGAGGGATTGTTACATTCTGTATGAAACCGTACACAGACTATTTTTCCCTTGATGATTTTATTCTGGTAACCAGGTGTGGTTCCAAGGTAACCTGACATGCTAAGCAGGCCTTGAAACAAAGCAGTAATTTGCATTCTTCTAAACAAACACGTCCTTTAATTACAGTTTTAAAGGTGATCTCACATAGGAAGAAGTAGCAAATAGTTGTGTAGGGTGGGGGATGTGTCAAGCTGGCACTGGAGTGAATAAAATGTCTAGAAGTTGTAACGACTTGTCTTTATCTTTGGTGTGCTGCTCCACTTGATCTGAATCCAGTAAGGTCTTGGATGTGATATTCCATAGGGAAAATTGTTGTTTTAGGTATCAGTGTATGTTCAAATGGCCAGAGAGAGCTTTTTCTCATTAACTGGTCTCTACTTTACATTTTTTGTGTTTTTGTTATTTGGGTTTTTTCCCCATGCCTATTTTAACACGTGAGTGCTGGGAACTAAACAGGGCTCTCCTGTGGCAGAGACAGAAGATTCTATAGCCTAAACTAGAAGTCCATCTCTTCAGGAAGGGTTATAACAGGCTCATAACAACTACACATAGGATACAGAGGGGGTTCCAGAGCACACAGTCATCAAATAGTTGCGTTTTGAGGAATGCACAAAACCAAAATCTCTTAACAATTAAGTTTGCAGTCAACTTGCATTATGAATCCCAGCGTTTGCTCCTCTCTTCTCCCCTTCGTCATAGCTTGCAAAATGTAATTGGCCTCAAAGATGACAAATCAGCTGACTTGAGTTCTGCAGAGTGAAAAGGAAATCAATTCAGTTTGGTTTTGATGATAAACCACTAGACGAGTTGGCATTTGTTGAATTGTCCTGTGTGTCCCTCTCAAGCTACCATCCCCTGTCTTTACCACACCACTGGTAGTAATGCTTGGTGAGTTACAGGCCCTGGGCAAGGGCCTCATTCTCTGTTCTTCTCCAAAAGGGATAATAATGACAGCAACTTCAACTCAAGTTTGCTTTTTTTAATCCATATTCTAGTATCTGAAGGGTGCCTACAGGAAGGCTGGGCAGGGACTATTGACAAGGTCTTGCAATGCCAGGACAAGGGGTAATGGGTTTAAACTGGCAGAGGGAAGATTTAGACTGGATGTTAGGAGGAAGTTGTTTACAGTGAGGGTGGTGAGGCACTGGCACAGGTTGCCCAGGGAGGTTGTGGCCGCTCCCTCCCTGGAGAAGTTCAAGGCCAGGTTGGAGGAGGCCTTGAGTGCCCTGTACTAGTGGAAGGTGTCCCTGCCTATGGCAGGAGGTTGGAACTAGATGATCCTTGAGGTTCCTTCCAACCTTACTGCTCTATGATTCTATGTTGAGTAGAAGAGTTAGGTTCTCCCATGCAGCATATTGAAGATGATGGCTGCTTGTTATTTGTTTCTAAGAATTAAACTTCTTTATGTTTTCACTTGAAAAACCAAACAAAACTTACTCAATCAAAAAATAGCTGCATTATTAAGTGAAATTACCTTCTAGTTATGTAGGCTGAGATTATTTCCTTCTTATTTGTATGAAACTTGTATGAAAAACCAAACAAAACTTCCTCAATCAAAAAATAGCTGCATTATTAAGTGAAATTACCTTCTAGTTATGTAGGCTGAGATTATTTCCTTCTTATTTGTATGAAACTTGTATGAAATTTGTGTGAAATTTAGTGCGTTTTGAGCGTTATGAAACCCCTTTCTCACACTCCAGCAGCCAAGCAAAGTGCCTGGAAAAAAAAAAAAAAAGGCAACCTGTTAGAAAAGATCCCAATATTCAAGAGCTCTGCAGTCCATGTTAGTAAGAGAGAGAGAATAAAGATTTCCTCAAAAGTCCCTGTCAACTGATTGTTCCACGTTTGAACAAAACACGTGTAATATCACCGCCGCCTGCAGCCACATGTCACAGCAATGTGTCCAGGAATGGGGCACATGTACCAACACTTGAGATAATACCCAGGCAGATACTCAGCAAGGAGCACAGGAATATCAAGAATTTAGAAGGAGAAAAAAAAAAAATTATTTTAGTGTTACTGCACCGTATGGATCAGTACAGTTCAAGACCAGAAACCTGCTTAAGTTTTGGAAAAACAAACGCTTGTTTAAACAATTTCTTTTCATTAGAATTCAGCCAAAGGCTTCTTTGTTCAGAATCTTTTGAGGTGGTTGTTTATTCTTCATCCAAAAATACTTTAGTTTCATCAGAGTGAACTGTAGAAAGCTTCAGCTAACAATAACTTGAGTTTGCACAATAAAATGCTGCAGCTTCTGTAAGGGCAATAAATGGTGACTTTAACAAACGTTCCCTTTTCTGAGTGAGATTGCTCATGATACAGCAAGAATTGTGTGCAGACTGGAAGAAGTAGCTGTTGTTTGTGTGGCACAGCTGAGTTTACATATTTGATATGATCCTGTCTGACTCTAATTAAATTAAGTTCTCTGAAAGGAAGTAATTAGACCACAAAACAATGGCAAAGATAAGGCGCTACAGGGGAAACTATCCTTGAATAAACAGGGAATGGAGGGAGCTCTGGGTGGAGCTCGGGTCCAGAGGAGGGCCACAAAGATGCTCAGAGGGCTGGAGCAGCTCTCCTATGAGGACAGGCTGAGAGAGTTGGGGCTCTGCAGCCTGGAGAAGAGAAGGCTTCGAGGAGACCTTAGAGTAGCCTTCCAGTATCTGAAGGGGACCTACAGAGAGGCTGGGGAGGGACTATTGACAAGGTCCTGCAATGCCAGGACAAGGGGTAATGGGTTTAAACTGGCAGAGGGGAGATTTAGACTGGATGTTAGGAGGAAGTTCTTTACAGTGAGGGTGGTGAGACACTGGAACAGGTTGCCCAGGGAGGTTATGGATGCTCCCTCCCTGGAGGTGTTCAAGGCCAGATTGGATGAGGCCTTGGGTGGCCTGTCCTAGTGGGAGATGTCCCTGCCTATGGCAGGGGGTTGGAACTAGGTGATCCTTGAGATCCCTTCCAACCTTGCCATTCTATGATTCTAAATATGGATTTCTTAGCTCTCAATAGATTTGGTAGGCTGAAGGTACTTGTGGGAGGTGTCCCTACCTATGGCAGGGGGTTGGAACTAGATGATTCTTGAGATCCCTTCCAACCTTACCATTCTATGATTTCTCAGATTAAAATGAGAACCAAAGAGGCCACTGCAGACCTGGCTTTGATGAAAGGGATTAGTTGGTTGGGGAAGTGTGTCAAGAAATATATCAGAGAGAAATGCTGGGAGGAAGGTCCTCCAGATGGGTTAGATCTAGGCTCTAACCTTTCTCTTGCTTGTCATTGACCTTTGGGAAATAAATGGTGAGGGTTTTTTCCCTGCAATCAGTGGATGCAGAAAAGAAAGCCTAGAGGTGCCAAAAGTAGAGGGACCATCTGTGTGAAAGTGCTAGGATATCAAGGAGTCTGCCCATTAGAATTGTGGGGCAAGAGGGTTTAGACCTCGAGCCTGAGAGAGGTGTGAAAAGTGAAAGAGGTGCTTGGGAAAGTGCTCTGGCTGTTGACATGAATTTATTTCTTTTGAAACTGAGCAAATTCACAACCCTGAAATCTACCTTTGTAGTGACTGAGGCTACAGGGCTTTTTTGTATTAATTCACCTGACCTTTAGTTAAGTAAGAAATGTTGCCACAAGGAAACACTGGGTTACCTTCCATTTAAATTATCTAATAGCACAGCTTGTTTGTTTGGAGAATCAGGCTCTACATCTCTTCCTTACATTAGGTTTACATTTGTTTAATATATATTTTTGTTTGTTTCAACACTTTTTTCTGAATTGAAGTCTAACTGGATCTAATCAGCTATTAGAATGAACTGCTTGCAAACACTGACAGTGGGATTCTGAAGATTTTTTTTTTTTAGTGGATTGTCTGGTAACTCACATTTTTGAGCTTTCTGAACAAAAACCTGAAAGTAGCTGTTGTATCATCTTACCAGGTTCACATGAGTCCCTGAAGAGTTGGATACTGCTTGCATTTCCATTGGATGAAAGATGATAGCATCATTGATACTATATGCATGGGAGGGATCCTCAGTCAAACAATGAATCTAATCATACTATATCTTTAGAAGTTATTTAAGTTTAAAAGATCTTTTAGTCTTAAAAAAAATGAGTTAATATTGTAAAGTGTCTAATAGTTCTATTTCAAGGGGAAATGATGGGTCTGCATTAAAAACAAATTAACTGTATGAAAAACAAATCAGGCCTTCATAGAATAGTAATGTTGGAAGGGACAACAGGGATCATGTAGTTCCAACCCCCTGCCATAGGCAGGGACACCTCCCGCTAGTACAGGGCACTCAAGACCTCATCCAGCTTGGACTTCAACACCTCCAGGCAAGGAGCAGTGTGAAGGTTTGGGAGTTACCCACCCCCCACACTTTGTAAAATGACCCAGACTAGCACTCAGTCGGCTGGAAGTTAAATGATGAAGCTCTATTTACAGCTTTGCACAATGTACAGCAGATATTTACACTATATACACAATATTTACAGAAATATACAAGTAAAAGGTAATACAGCAACACAACTCCCCTCCCAGAAATCAGAGACCCCAGGAGGGGCTCCCAACCACCCTTCCACCTTCTCCCCACCCCTGTACCTTACCCCAAGGTTTGCCTTACGTGCAAGGTAAATTAGGAGGATCGGCCAAGGGGGTTAGAAGAAAAGTGGTTAGTGAGGATTAATCAACAGAGGAGCCAGAGCCCAGAAGCTGCTAGATCCCACCAGCAGCTCCTGTTCCAGCAAGAGCCAGAGAGAGACTGACTTATCTATTTTTTTGGTTAGTGTTCCCAAACAATTCTCCAGCAAGCGTATGAGTGAAGTAGACATCATGATGTTTTCCTTTCACAGCTTAGAGTGTAATTTTCTCTATTAAAATATTCTAATTAGCCTCAAACCAGCACAAGCAGCCACAACCTTCCTGGGCAACCTGTGCCAGTGCCTCACCACCCTCACTGCAAACAACTTCCTCCTAACATCCAGTCTAAATCTCCCCTCTGCCCCTTTGCCCCTTGTCCTGTCATTACAAGGCCTTGTCAACAGTATCAACCCAGCCTTCCTGTAGGCCCCCTTCAGATACTGGAAGGCTACTCTAAGGTCTCCTGGAAACCTTCTCTTCTCCAGGCTGCAGAACCCCAACTCTCTCAGCCTGTCCTCATAGCAGAGCTGCTCCAGCCCTCTGAGCATCTTCATGGCCTCCTGCGGACCCACTCCAACACTTCCATGTCCTTCCTGTGCTGGGGACTCCAGAACTGCACACAGGACTCCAGGTGGAGTCTGAAAAGAGCAAAGGGACAGAATCCCCTCCCTTGCCCTGCTACCCACACTGCTCTTACTGCAGCCCAGGACTCGGTTGCTGTCTGGGCTGCATATCCATCCATGGATAAGATTTCTCAAGGTATCTGGGAAGGAGTGGTTGTGCTGAGGGATGGGGAAGCAGGCACTTCTGCATCAATTCTGGCCTGTGATTTGAAGCTCAATCAAGAAAATGGTCTCATGATTTTAGTTGCTGGCCTCACTCTGTGCTGTGGATGAATGCTTCATCCTCACACCACCACTCAGCCTGTTTATAAAATGATGAAAAGTAAATCCTGTTTAAAACAGAGGATTAATGTAGGCAAAGGGCTGCAGTGAGCAGAGATGATGTATGCACATCTGTCCTCTTGTTTTGTACTGCAAACCATCACCATGATGTTGGAGAAATGCATCAACCAGATTAAGAATTGCCAGATCTCTAGCAAAGGTCATGGAGGCATTAATCATCTTGCCTTTGGGGTGATAAAATACAGTTCATACAAGCATCTGCTTGATGTTTGGTAACTAATTTTATATTACCGTGTTTGAAAATGCTTTTTAATTTTTTGGTTGTGGTTGGTAAGCAAAAAAGCAAGGAGATACTTTAGTTTTGGCAGACGTTAGCAGCATTTGCCAGAAAACTGTGTTCTAGCTTTTTCTAACCTTTCTAAGTGCTTTTCATCGCTAATGTCCTCGGCAGACATGTACATGGGTGAAATCTGGGACTAGGCAGCATCTTGCACAGTGGTGAATTCATCCTGGGAGACAGCTGACAGTTATTTTCAGAAGGCAAACTTGTTCTTCAGGGTTTCTGCAGGGCAGAGGAGCTGTGCTTGCAGATTGCAGAGTCAGCATATCCTCAGGCTGCTCTTCTTAGGCCCTGTTCACAGCTGGCATATCCCTCTCAATGGGGGCTGAGAGAGGTCTCAGTACACTCACAAGCTTCTAGTTCCCTCCCTTGGTGATTTTTTTCCCCCAATTTCAAGGGCCATTTATATTTGAATCAACTGAAAGCTGAGTTCCTTTGGACCAGTAAACATAGAATCAGAGAATGGTAAGGTTGGAAGGGACCTCAAGGATCATCTAGTTCCAACCCCCTGCCATAGGCAGGGACACCTCCCACTAGTACAGGGCACTGAAGACCTCGCCCAACCTGGCCTTGAACACCTCCAGGGAGGGAGCAGCCACAACCTCCCTGGGCAACCTGTTCCAGTGCCTCACCACCCTCACTGGAAACAGCTTCATCCTAACATCCACTTTCAGTCTCCCCTCTGACACTTCAAACCCATTGCCCCTTGTCCTGTCATTGCAAGACCTTGTCAATAGTCCCTCCCCAGCCTTCCTGTAGCCCCCCTTCAGATACTGGAAGGCTACTCTAAGGTCTTCTGGAAGCCTTCTCTTCTCCAGGCTGAAGAGCCCCAATTCTCTCAACCTGTCCTCATAGGAGAACTGCTGCAGCCCTCTATGAGTATCCTCGTGGCCCTCCTCTGGACCCACTCCAACAGTTCCATGTCCTTCCTGTGCTGAGGGCTGCAGAACTGCACACAGGACTCCAGATGGGGTCTGATGAGAGCAGAGTAAAGTGGCAGAATCCCCTCCCTTGCCCTACTGGCCACACTGCTCTTGCTGCAGCCCAACACTCAGTTGCTGTCTGGGCTACACTCACACTGCAAGCTCATGTTGAGTTTTTCATCACCCCAGACCCCCAGGTCCTTTTCCTCAGGGCTGCTCTCAGCCATTCACCACCCAGCCTGGATTTGTGCTTGGGATTGTGCCTACCCAGGTGCAGGACCTTACACTTGGCCTTGATGAATCTCATGAGGTTGATCTTGAGTGCCCTGTACTAGTGGGAGGTGTCCCTGCCTATGGCAGGGGGTTGGAACTAGATGATCCTTGAGGTCCCTTCCAACCTTACCATTCTATGATTCTATGACCTGGGCCCACCTCTCCAGCCTGTCCAGGTGGACATCCCTCTGGATGGATCCCTGCCCTCTAGCAAGTCGACTGTGCCACACAGCTTGGTGTCATCTGCAAACTTGCTGAGGGTGCACTGATTCCTCTGTCCATGTCACTGACAAAGATGTTAAACATCTGTGTTCTTCCTCCCAAGAGGACTGTTGTTCTGGTGAAAAAGAGAGGGAGGTTGTTTATCTGCAGAGTTCTTCAGCCAAGTCCCACCTCCAAACTGTAGTATTGTTGTTTGGAAGGAAAAGGAAACTTTGAGAGCCCCAGTAAGATGCAAACTGTCTTAATGCAGTCCAAGACCTATGGAAATGATCTACAGAGAGAGCCAGGAGCCTGAGAGCAGTCCTCCAGAAAGTCAAAATGTTGGATGGAGATTTGCCTGGTTGTAGGCAAGGGCAGTGGCTGAGCTCCTGTCCCTCTCTGGAGTTCAGAGACCTACCTCTAGGCAGTACATTAATTACCTCTCCTCATCCTGGAGCCAGACCCTACAGCCCTTTCTGGAGGTGGGTGTCCAGCTGTGAGGAGCTTGCTTCTTGTGGTTGTACACTCCCCTTTTTAATGGGGATGTGTGGCCAGATGCTAAGACACCTGGCAGCACAGATGTCCCACTCCTCAGTGTCTTTTCTGCTTGACCACAGGGACAAGCAAACCTCCTGGGCTTATTTTTTTACACATGCTTTTTCCAACAAAAGTGGCACTGGGAGTGTGGAATACAAAGGTCTGAAGAAGACTGCACCATAGTGTCATTGCCTAGCTGGGGCTTGGAGCAGGGAGATCTTTGTTTTGTTTTGCCCTGTGGTGATGTCCTCTGCCTTACAGACATTGGATTAGCAGCAGAAAGGTTCCTGATAGCTAAAAACTGTTCACATATGGTGCAAAAGGAGTTCATGATGTAGGGGAACATGTAATATGAAAGGCAGATGAGAGAGCAGAAGAAATCAGGAAGATCATTGAAATCATGGTATAGTTTGGGTTGGAAGGGACCTTTAAACTCATCTAATCCAAGCCCGCTGCCATGGGCAGGCACATACAGCACATACATCTTACCATCTTTAGGAGAGGGTTTTCAGAGCCTAGAAGGGTTATGAGGAGGACTCTGGTGACAGTCACCCCAAAGACAAGGAGCAGCTCCAAAATAATGTGGGCATCCAGTGCATGTAACAGGCACATTAAGGGTTCTTGGTTGAAAATCTGGTTCTTTTCATAGTGAGCATCACCACCTCGTTAGAGGTTAAAAATAAGTATTCAGTGTGATAAGTAAGATGGAGATAGGCTAAGAAGGTCCTAAAAAGATGGAGATGAACCTGTTATGTTCTGGAGAATATTTAGTATTGCCAATGAACAGCACATGGATGTGCACAGTAGAAGCCATGGACTGGGAAATGTGCTTTGCAGCAGTCCCAGTGAATGAAAAAGGCAGAGAAGAGGAGACTGCAGTAACAGAAATGTACATGTTTGGGACTCTTCCCTTCTCTTGTTCCTGATTGCTCCCCTGAGCAGTGTGTTGCAGACAATACAAATTGAAGCATAAGCCTTTGGAAACTGTCTGTGACCTGCTGTCATTACACAGCATGGCTGGCACAAGCAACAGCCACAGAGATTCACAGCAGCTTGCCATAGAGAAGAGAACTTTTCACCTTTGGGTGGGCTTCTGACAAAGGGTAAATAAATGGGGAGGACACAACTGAAACCAGAGGAGAAAATAAGGGATAAAAACGAACTCAAAAATGCAAAAAAACCTCAGGACACACTAAGTAATAATTAGACTAAAACAAGATTAATGTAAACTGTTTTGACCATTCATGCTGAGTGATAAAGTGCTGTGAGATTTGATGGCTGATTATCTACTCAGAAGTGTATTTATGCCTGTCAAAAGCAGAATGATATGCTAGAAACAGAGCCTCACTTTCCCCACCTGTATCTAGTATGAAGCTTGTAAAGCATGATTCAACAGCCTGTATTAATCAAAATTATAACAGTGAATTGTGTCTGAGTTAAATACATGCATGATTGATGCAACATTAATTGCTCAGCAGATTTTGCATATGGGATGATGACTATGTGATTTATTAGTGTTATAGACCTAATTCCAGGCTGCTGAAAACCTGTCTGCCCCTTGGGAAGTCTGCTACTCCCTTGCTTTGTTCGCTGTTGTGTCATCAAAATCAGCTCAGAGGTACCACACAGTATGGTGTGGAGTGGCTCAGGTGTGAATAAGGACGCAAGGTTTGGTTATCACGTCATCTAATTTTAGATACCTACAAGTGGATGTCCTTGGAGCAAGAACTGCCATTCTTTTCCCCATTCCAGACAGTTGGTTCCACTCAGTTCTATCTTTCAGAAATATGTATAAAGTGACAAAGAGACATTCCTTGGTGTCTGGCATCTGCAAGGGTTTCTGGCTGCTTTGTTGACACTAAGTTCATACCTCTCCATTTGCCTCTTAGTTGACATGGAGTCACACATTGAAACCCAAATGTATTTTGGAAATGTGGATTCATGATTGTTTTGTTTTTTTTTTTTCCACTCAAAGTATTTCCAAAGTATTTTTTTTATTTTTCATGTAATGACAGGACAAGGGGCAATGGGTTTAAACTGGCAGAGGAGAGATTTAGACTGGATGTTAGGAGGAAGTTCTTTACAGTGAGGGTGGTGAGACACTGGCACAGGTTGCCCAGGGAGGTTGTGGCTGCTCCCTCCCTGGAGGTGTTCAAGGCCAGGTTGGATGAGGCCTTGAGTAACCTGTACTAGTGGGAGGTGTTCCCTGCCTATGGCAGGGGGTTGCAACTAAATGATCCTTGAGGTCCCTTCCAACCTTACCATTCTATGATTCTATGTTTGCTGATAGCTTGTGCTAGCTTGAAGCCTGAACATGTTTCCCTACTATCTCTGGTTCCCTTTGAAATGCTCTTAACTTCTTAAACAAATTCCATTGGCTTTGTGAGATTTCATTTTTTGGTGGTAACTCAAAGGTGGATTTTTTTTAAGTGAAAACAATGTTTCCAGTCACACTTCAGAGCTATATGAATTGGGAGAAATGTTGTTCTTGTGGTTTAACCCCAGCTGGCAACTAAGGCCCAGACAGCCACTTATTCACTTCCTATTCTGATGGGAAGGGGGAGAGAATCGGAAGGGTAAAAGTAAGAAAATTCACATGCTGAGATAAAGACATGTAAATAGATCAAGCAAAAACTGCACATGCAAGCAAAGCAAACCAAGGAATTAATTCACTACCTTCCATTTGCAGGCAGATACTAAGCTATCTCCAACCAAACAGGTCTCCGTCACCAAAAGCAGTGACTTGGGCAGACAAATGCCATAACTTTGAATGTGTCCTCCCCACTTCCTTCTTCTCCCCCCTGCTTTGTATGCTGAACATGATGTCTTATGATACGGAGCATCCCTTCAGTCAGTTGGGGTCAGCTGTCCCAGCATGCCCCTTCCTAAATTCTTGCACATCCCCAATCTATTCTCTAGTTGGGTGTGGTGGGTTAAGGAGCAGAAAAGACCTTAACTCTGTGTAAACACTGCTCAGCAGCAGCTAAAATACCCTTCTGTTATCAACACTTTTCAGCACAAATCCAAATCAGAGATCCATAGTAACTACTGTGAAGAAAATTAACTCTATCCCAGTCAAAACCAGCACAGTAGATTTTCCCTTATGCTTAATTTGAAGGTCACAATTTCATAATGAAAAATGTTGAAAGTTAGGAGGCTAATGGAAAGCATTAAACTCAGCAGGGAGCTTCCTCCCTCTTATGGGCCCTATTGAGAACGCACAAATGTCCTTCTGACTGAAGGAAATAATTACTTGCATCAAATAAGTTGTTCCTGTAAAGTCCCACCAGAACACAGAGCAACATGGTAATGCAGTAATATATGAGCTGAAGTATGACTAGGTGGATGAGGCAATTAATCAGTCAGTGCAAAAAAACCAGGATAGGATGCCACTCATGATGCAGCCACAATGCAGTTTGGAGTCAAACTTCAAGGGGCAATGCTCAGGTGTTGTGGGTTTAAAGAGCCGACAGAGTAAAGCTCTTAAATGAATTGGAGGAAAAAACAGAATTATATTTGGAGAGAGTGTTACAGATAGAGATTACAAAGCAGATGCAGAATCCATAAGCGAACCCCCTGAATTTTTCCCCAACCTAAAAACTAATTCTGTCATTCCCAATGCTCCAGTCTTCCCACACACACACACCCATGCCTCTACCATCCAAGAGGCCTAAGCACAGCCTCTGGAGACCCCAAACCAGGCCTATCCTTACATGTTTGTCCTGATAATGCAGCTCCTGCCCGACACAAGGCTGGAGAGGGAGGAAAGGAGCACAAACTGGCCTTGCTGTGAGCTTATGAAGAGATAGCAGAATTGTGGGGTTGAATAACAATCTTCCAGTCCCCAGAGGACTCTTTTTAACCTTATAGTTCCCAACCTGGGACACTCAGGAGACTGTGAAATGTGAGAAGACACCTAATTGATATGGACCTGTGCAATTCTACGTTTTAAGCTTAGAGACAAATTAGGAATTGTATGGGAACATCTGTGCCTGTATTTGTGTTGCATTTGGAATGGGGATGTTCTGTAAATTTTATTCCAAATCCAGCTCTCAAGACATCACCAGACCTCAGATGATAAGACTCATGAGAATGTGTACATTCATCTGGAAATGACTTTCTAACCTCTTTAAGTTTGTGATGCTAATCTCATCACCGATTACTTTCCCAGCAGCTTTTACTTATTGTGCTCAGCATCTATGAAGCAATAATATACTTGCAATTTGTGACAAGGCATTGAATTTATTGACTCACATAAAGCTGAGGTAATGATAAAAAAGAGGTAGGTTTGATGACTGTTTCATGATGTGTTATAAATGAATGCATTGTTCCAGTTAAGCAGACAATAGACAGGAGTGAATGCTGTAAAATCACACCCCTTGCTTTGAAGCTTTTTTTTTTTTTCTTCTCTTCTTTGTTTTGTTTTGTTTTGTTCTTTTTTTATTTTATTTTTGTTTCTTTTGGGAGAAGCTAAGCATTGAGTAGATTCAAAGGCTGAGCTGGAGATTGCTTTCTTCCCAAGCACATGGTTCACATAGCTCAAAATTAATGCACCCATTGCAAATCAAGACTTTTTGTATTAGAGGTTCTCTTGTATCAACCCTATCAACTTTGCTGGCAGTTGTGCTTTAAAAAGTATACAGCTTCAAAGTACTAATTCAGTGTTATTTGTGATGAGCTTTTAGCACAGCAGAGTGATGTTACCAGGATGCCCTGTGTCCATCAGTGCTAAGGCTGCATTCTGTACCATTTATTTTAGACTTCATCTAATAGCTACCTTTCATTCTAAACACCTTGAATTAATGAGATGTATTGCTTAGGAAAAAAATGAGTCACTCTGTGTGACTTGTATGTGTGACTTGGCTGCATAAAATATTAGAAATCTATAGCACTGTAATTTAGAAGTCAATTGGTTAGCAAACATTCTCTTGAATGCCCTGAAGCAGTTCACTTTTCATACCGATGTCTTCTTAGTTCAGTAAATGAAAACACGGAATTGGCAAAGATAAATTTGCTATCACTGTCCTTTGAAATATGTTTATAAACTCAGGTTTTCAAAGTATTTTCATTCTCGTTTCTGCTTCACCATGACCTGCAAGAGTCAACAGGCAGCGGTGAAACTTAGAACGATGGGAAAGTAACCCACGTGCAATTGTGTAATATTGCTCTTTAGCCCTACTGTTCCTACAGTTAGATGTCTTTATTTTCCATGAAGGATTTTCTGTCTCTTAACATTAATCACTGCTTCTGACATTAACATTCTACCTCTTGCTGTCTGAAGTATTTGCTTTATTAACCTCCATGCTCTGGAGCAGGACAGTGCCATAGTGCCGTATTTAAAAACATAAATTCCATCTGCAGTGATTATTAAGGCTTTAAAACTACGGAAACATTCTGGTCCTCCAGCTCATTAATGCCTGTAGAAATAATTTAGAGATACAGTTTTAAGATATCCAGATATCTGAACATACCTGGGAGGATGTTTGAAAGTGCTTTGATGCTTAGTTACTGTAGGAAGTTACTTGCATCATAAGGTATCTAATAATCTTTGAAAGTCTGGTCCTTGACTACTAAGTGGGTATTTTAAAAAATTTATACTTCCATGCCATAGGAAAAGAGAGAGAATTGCAGTTGAAAGTACTTTTTACTGGGCAAGTGGCTCTAAGTGTAAAGCTGGCTTCTGTTACTGCCCCATGTTCACTCTGGGGACATTTGTGAATCCAGGTTTCTCTCTCCTAAAAATAGAAAGCTATACATAGGGTCCCTGTGCTCTACGAGTAGCTGGAATAAATGAACTTAAGCACTATTTGATTTTTAATTAGACTCCCTTTATCATATCCTTTGTAAAACTGGGGAGATTAACTTTCTCAAACTTATTCTCACCTGGTTAAAAGCCAATTAGCTGTTACACACAATTCAAATGCATCCTTATTAACCAGAAATCCTGCTAATTATAGTGTTCTGGTTAAATGACTTTTCTGCCACTTGGTGTGTCAAGTTCAAGTCTACTTTGGACTCTGCGGTGTTGCTGCCAAGTTTTGGATTCAGCCAAGTGAGAACCCCAGCAGTGCTGCCTGATAGATTCCAAGACCTGACTCAGCTGAATTATGCTATGATTAATTCTGCCCGTTGCTGGGAGTTTTCTTTCTCTTCCATCCCTCTGCTTCTTTCCTGATGACCACATGAGAAGCAAGCCCAATAGCAGTGGAAGTAGAAGATGTATTTTTGTATCCAGGGAAGACTGAAAATAAAAGAAGCTTGAACATCAGTAGGCTTCACTTAAGCTATAAAGTGACAGGTTACGGAGGACTGAAGTCTTATTTTCCTCTGTCATTACCAGCTATGTAGAGAAGTGACTTATCATAGAATGGTAAGGTTGGAAGGGACCTCAAGGATCATCCAGTTCCAACCCCCTGCCATAGGCAGGGACACCTCCCACTAGTACAGGGCACTTAAGGCCTCATCCAATCTGGCCTTGAACACCTTCAGGGAGGGAGCATCCACAACCTCCCTGGGCAACCTGTTCCAGTGCCTCACCACCCTCACTACAAAGAACTTCCTCCTAACATCCAGTTTCAGTCTCCCCTCTGCCAGTTTAAACCCATTGCCCCTCATCCTATTGTTGCAAGACCTTGTCAGTAGTCCCTCCCCAGCCTTCCTGGAGGCCCCCTTCTGATACTGGAAGGCTACTATCAGGTCTCCTCGAAGCCTTCTCTTCTCCAGGCTGCAGAGCCCCAACTCTCTCAGCCTGTCCTCATAGCAGAGCTGCTGCAGCCCTCTGATCATCTTTGTGGCCTCCTCTGGACCC
>VWZE01000329.1:175748-200481 GCA_013396675.1 Eubucco bourcierii | reverse complement strand
CTAGCAAGTCGACTGTGCCACACAGCTTGGTGTCATCTGCAAACTTGCTGAGGGTGCACTCAATTCCTCTGTCCATGTCACTGACTTTAGGACATTCAGTAGTTCTGCTGCTCTCACACAGGTCTCAGGAGAAGTGAATCTGCCTTTGAGTTTGTCTTTTTCTGCACTCTGATTGAGGACAGTTTAACTCATAAGGAGCACAGCAGGGTTTGGTTGTCGTTTGAGCTCAATCCCCCACTGTGCAGAGTTTTCCAATTTACTCGTTTAGGGTACGGGGTGTATATGACTCACCCGAGGGCTATTGGCACTTCCCACAGGCAGCTGGGGGAGCAGTCTCCTGTGTAGGAGTGTCCTAATACAGTGATGATGAAACATGGAAACTTGCTTAGCCTCTTACTTATCCTTCTGTCTTTCTCAATAAACAAAATAAACTGGCTTCCCCACAGCTTCGTGGAAAGGAGAGGGTTTTCTGGCATGTTGCTGCTGCTGAATTCATCATGTGGCTCACCCCAGCACACCAAGTGTTTGAGTCAGACCACTCCTGAGGCACCAGCTAGGGACTACCCAGAGAGCTGTGCTCCAGCATCCTGGTACTTGAGGCTTCACAGCTTTCTGGACACATGGTTCTGGGGTCAGCCATGTGGGCAGGGTGCAGGCAAACACAGCTAATGCACAGTGGCCCTAGTGACACAAGTGCATTACGACTTACAACAGGACTCAAACCCACATGTGCTAGGAGAAGCAAAGTGACTATTATTGTACCTCTTATACCCATAGAATCTCTCACTGCTTTTTGAGAGTATTTACTGTTCCTCACTGTAGCAGACAACTGCAACTGGACGAACGTAAATTGTTGGTCTCTGTTACGGCACTGAGGAACTGTAATGGACTTCAGTTACTGCATGCACACTCAAACTGATGTGATTCAGTTGAGGCTTGTGATTTTCTAGACTGCTCAACAGTAATATGTGGTGGTCTGATCTGCAGAGCTGAGCTTGTGATGGGCTCATCAACTTCATGGGGGAGAAAAAAGGTTTATGTTTAGAATGTCATTTGTGCTTGATTGCCTATTTGCTTTTCTACTTCCCTGGTAGAGAAGATGCAGAGGACTAAACCTCTTTGGATATTATTGTAGTGCATAGCCCTGCTTCATTAAACCTGGAGAAGAGAAGGGTTTGAGGAGACCTTAGAGTAGCCTTCCAGTATGTGAAGGGGGCCTACAGGAAGGCTGGGGAGGGACTGTTTACAAGGTCTTGCAATGACAGGACAAGGGGCAATGGGATTAAACTGGCAGAGGGAAGATTTAGACTGGGTGTTAGGAGGGAAATTGTTTGCAGTGAGGGTGGTGAGACACTGGAACAGGTTGCCCGGGGAGGTTGTGGCTGCTGCCTTCCTGGAGGTGTTCAAGGCCAGGTTGGAGGAGGCCTTGAGTGCCCTGTACTAGTGGGAGGTGTCCCTGCCTGTGGCAGGGGGTTGGAACTAGATGATCCTTGAGGTCCCTTCCAACCTTACCATTCTATTATTCTATGTTACAAAGAGTCTTTTTGATTACATCCTTGTTCTTTGAGTACACAAATAATCTCCACCTTTGTACTGTTACCTGCCCTTATCAGCAGCAGTGTGGCTCCACCTCACCTGTATGCACTAGCTGTTGGGGTAATGCAATAACTAAAGATCTGTACAAGTCACAGCTCTGTTACATCTCCTGGGTTATGGTGTTTATTCCCCATATGGTGAAATGAAGCACCTAGTTTTGTTACTTCTTTCAGTCCCATGATCATCTAAATAGATATGTTACGTGTACAGGTGCCTGGGTGGTATAACAGTCATCCTTTGTTACTGTGGATTCACAGCGATGAAGGAGATAATAGTAGACAACAACATCCCCGTGTCTGTGTCAAATGAGTATTTCATGGATGGCAGAGCTTTCTTTGCAGAAGGGTACTGTCTCCTGCCAAGTTTCAGATACAACTGAATGTATGTGTACATACTGCACTCATCTGAGGACCAAGTGGCTACAGAAAGAGTGTTACAAAAGTTAGTCAGCTCTTCATTCACTATAAAGTAATATGAACTGCTCATTTGGTGAGGTAAGGTATGAGGATAGTTACCCTTCCAAGAGTGTTGGTCTTCCTCTTTAAGGCAATGTCTTTCAAGGGGTCTGCAAATAAACCCTCTCTTTTTGTTCATCTGCTGTTGTATGAAACCCCTTCAGACCAACCTACCCCAGCCCAGGAGCTCTTCACCACCTTTAACTGCATGTTGCTCCTCACATCTCCCAGGCAAGGGAGTAGCAATCAACTGTAATTATTGGCTGCACATGTAAATCCACACTCCCCCACACTGGGAAAACAGGGCTGCTGCCAACAACTGAAAGATGGTTCAATGTTTTTGGCTGAGATAACTCTTTAGAGTCCCTGCTTTTATCTTTTTCACCTTTAATGATTAATTCATCATTAATATTTGTTTTGATGTGTTTCAAATTAAACAGTCTGGAGCTCAAGCTTTGCAAGCCTTTTTGAATGCTGCCGATTGGGATGAACCACTTGGAGGTCATCATTCCGGTGGCTTTGTCTGCTTCTTGTGGAAGTCAGAGATGGCAATGACCCAGGGATATTCCTCTTGCCTTAAATAGGGTACAGATCATACTGTAAGAATCCAAGCATTTCATAAGGATATTTTTAGTCCTAGTCTTCCCTCTAGAGCTGTGAGATATTCTGATAGGAGACCCAGGACTTTAATTTCTTTCTCTTGGAAGGCTGCTGAGCAGCACTCACATTAAGACTCTTGAGACTTCCAAACATGTCAGCGTGTAAGTCCATATATGCAATCTAGGAATTTCTTATGTTTATTCTCAAGGTGCCTGTGTTCCTTTATTGCATTTGTGTGGGCTTAGAAAGTTCCATTAGTGTCTAGTGAAACCCAGTGCATCTGCACTGGAGATCTTCAGCTTTATCTGAACTCTGTTGTGATCCAGATACAAGGCAGAAAAAGACATAACCTCAGTCTGTGTCCTAGGGAAGCAACAAGCCTGTGAGCTCACACACTGCATTGTTTGGTGGACCCAGCAGTGTGCCCAGCATCATGTCTGGAGCCAGCTATTGTTTCAGAAATGGTTTGGATGCTGTTCTCCAGCAGCACCCTGTGTGATGGCCACGTGCCCGATGGCTAGAAAATACCTTCAGGAGGAGACTACCCATGTTCTGAGCCTGGTCCTTCCCAGGAGGGAATCAAACTATTTTTTTAAGATGAGCAAACAGTTCTCCCATTTTCAAGCTGCACTGGTGTGCAGTGGTGCAGCAAAACATGCCAACACATAGACTGCAGATGTTCCTGTCAGTGAAAGAGCCAGGCCAGGATCTAGAGAAACTAGAAATGAAGAGAAGGATTACGCTGCTATGGGGTATAACATGAGGTAGGGCATGGATCAGAACTTGTAAGGTGTATGTGGGTAGGTTTTGTCACAGCCAGTTGGTGTTACAGCTGCTTAGCTACACAGCTCAGGTTTCCAGCTGCAAAATGTCTCCAACTTGACATTATCACTTTGAAATCTTATGAGAATACTTTATGAATGTGGGTTGTAAGGCTGGCATTCATGACAGAAGGCAGGTAGTGCTGGGGAAGAAAGGCCATTGAAGTTGGCGGAAGTTTCTGGGTCTTCACACCCGAGTGACAAGAGATCACAGAAGCGGTAGTTAGGATCTGAGAGATGAAATAGATTAAATTACATAAGCGTGAGACAAGGTCTCCTAACACCTCCTCATCGTTTCTCCTTTGGATGGTGAGTTATAAACTTATGTAAGGCCCAGAGGAGGCATCTGTGTTGTTAGCAGTATCACTCAGCATCCTGCTAGGACATCAACTCAGGACAATCCCGTCCTGCTCGTAGATAATTGCATGTCACATCGAAGTGTTAAATCCTGAAATAACTAAACTGGCAACAAAATATTAGTTTTGAAATAATCACCATCTTCTAAGGCCTTCTAAAGCTGATGGAAGCTGGTCTTCTGATGGGCATCTGTCTCTCTTCTGAATTTTGGCTGCCCCTGCTTCCTCCAAACACCTGCTCTGAGCCACTTCGTGCTTGTTACCAGCACTGAGACTTTGTTTGAGAAGGAAAGGTCTGCTATAAAGTCACCTTTTACAAGCAGCCCAGACAGCGACCGAGTCTAGGGATGCAGCAAGAGCAGTGTGGCCAGCAGGGCAGGGTAGGGGATTCTGCCCCTTTACTCTGCTCTCGTCAGACCCCATCTGGAGTACTGTGTGCAGTTCTGGAGCCCCCAGCACAGGAAGGACATGGAAGTGTTGGAGCGAGTCCAGAGGAGGCCACAAAGATGCTCAGAGGGCTGCAGCAGCTCTGCTATGAGGACAGGCTGAGAGAGTTGGGGCTCTGCAGCCTGGAGAAGAGAAGGCTTTGAGGAGACCTGATAGTAGCCTTCCAGTATCTGAAGGGGGCCTACAGGAAGGCTGGGGAGGGACTATTGCCAAGGTCTTGCAATGACAGGGCAAGGGGCAATGGGTTTAAACTGGCAGAGGGAAGATTTAGACTGGATGTTAGGAGGAAGTTGTTTGCAGTAAGGGTGGCGAGACACTGGCACAGGTTGCCCAGGGAGGTTGTGTCTGCTCCCTCCCTGGAGGTGTTCAAGGCCAGGTTGGAGGAGGCCTTGAGTGAGCTGTCCTAGTGGGAGGTGTCCCTGCCTATGGCAGGGGGTTGGAACTAGATGATCCTTGAGGTCCCTTCCAACCTTACCATTCTATGATTCTATTCTATTCTGAGATGTATTAGAGAGTGGATAGATGAGAAAGACCTGATAAATGCAAACTGTGGGGGAAAAAACAAAAACAAAACCAAAACAAACAAACAAACAAACAAACCACNCAACAAAAACAAAACAAACAAACAAACAAAAAAAACACAACCAAAAAACCAAGAAACCAAACAGCTTGAACTGGAGCTCACATTTCTTCTTTTCACATCAAAAAGTCCATGTGGGAGGGAAACCTGGATGGTAGTGAAGTGTCATCCTGAACTCTGCTCATGCAAGTATCACTGAGGCTATATGGGGAGTGTCTGTCTGTAAAATAGCCATCCTGGAGGATGTTTAGAAGCTGCAGGATGAGAAAGGAAGGAGGTAGAGATATGGTACTTCACATCATACATGTCCAGTTGATTTTCAGCAGTCTGACTTAAAGGAGGATTTACATGAAGGTAAAGCACTAAAATCGCTTGAGGAGTGTCAGTCAGCAGCCCTTTCCAGGATAACCATCAGCCTCCTTCCCTGTACCAGCCCTTGCCATCTCACCCTGTTCCCTCCTTAGCAGACCAGTCACATTTTTGCCTTGGGAGCAGGCTGGTTTGTTCCCATGAGTTTTCACATCATTACCAACTGTCCTGAAGAGTTTTCAGTCTTCTTTTGTGTGGAAAGCAATCTGATACGGTCACTCTGTGAGAAGATGTGTGGCTATTCTATCAGCTGTTGAAATTTATGAGCTTTTTTCATCTGAGAAATACAGCTAAGCAGAAGTAAGTTTCTGGTGTTCTCCAGAGCAGAAGCTGTGATGTAAACACTTTTCTTGGTCATCTAAGTGAATTCATCGAGCCTGGTAACCCCTGTGCTGCTGGCAAAACTCTCTGCGTGGTACATGTGGAAATAATAGAACATTAATTCTCCAAGACATTTGGTTACTCAAAGCTGCAAATCCTTACAGACTCAGGCTTTGTTTGTTCTGGCTTTCACAGAATTATTTGTGCTTTCTTGTGGCATTTTATCTGTGACACGTGCTGTTCATGGAGGTGCAGCATTAAATGTCATGTCTTGCAAATGTAGCACTCGCTCTGACTCAGAAAGAGTTGTTACGGAGAGAACCTGCCCTGCTTTTATGGCTCTCGTGTTTGCCAAAGGGTTTTGTACAGTATTCTTCTAGCCCATCCTAGTTTTCACTGTTAAATATGATAAATGTGAATAAAACAGGTGTATTTGACAGTTGGACTTGATGATCTTGAGATCTTTTCCTGCTGTAATGATTCTATGATTCTGTGAGTGGTTCTTATGTAGTTTATAGCAACTGGGCTATTCAATATACTCCCCTGGTATCAGCAACCAAAGCAACAGCAAAATCTGCGTCCTCTGCTTTTATCTGTGCAGATTGTTACCTCTCTAATTAAATGTGGCAATATGCAACAAGTTTTCTTTTCCCTTTTTTTTGGCCTCTGGTACGGTCAGGAGTTGGCAGATAAATACAGGAAGCTCAGTCACTAATGGATTTAGTTTTGCTTATTGTACATCAACTTCCACAATTCTTTGCTTTTTAAAAACAATCTCCAGGCAGAGTTGGGAAGTTAGTTGGTTGGTTTGTTTTGGTGTGGGGTTTTTTATTTTGGTTTGAGTTTTTTGGTGGTTTTTTGTTTTTTGTGGTTTTTGTTTGTTTGTTTTGTTTTGTTGTTGTTTGGTTTTGTTGTTGGGTTTTTTTGCAAATATTGAAGTGTGTTTTGCCTATTAGGGTTGGTTCTGGATCTGTGAGGCTTGTCCCCTTCTGGTAGTGAGTAGGACATGGTGGATCTGCTCTGGCCAGTGGTGAGAGTGGATTTTAACATCGCTGGAGTCCCATACCATGTACTTGTTCACCTTCCAACACCTCAGCACACTCATTTTAGCGTGGTAGAAACTGTCATGTAGGGCCAAATACCACTCCTGGTCACGTCGAGTCTTGTTTCAAGGACAGGTTTCAGCTCCTGCTGCAGTTTCTGTGTTTCAGCAGCACTGAATGTTGTAGCAGTCAGGGGAAAATGACAGTTTCCCTATTAATGCTCTTGTGCAACGACTTCAGAGCAAGCAAAGGGAACCAGTCTGTGCTTGGGGCTCTGCAGCAGATCAAATGCTCTCCTGTCAGCCCTTGTTTGCACAGCTGCCATGCTCAAAACAGTCACCTACAGCCCTTGGTTGCCCAATTCAGTTTGCTTGGCAAGCAGTTTTCTTGTATGTTGAAGTATTGGTCGGTCAGGTGCAACATTGCCTCTGTTCATGTGTGTTGTTGACACCTTTAAAACAGAACACAGGCAGAACCTGAAAAGCTGGAGGAGGATCTCGCTATTTTCACATGGTTGCATCTGTGGCACTGCATGTGAACCAGTGCTGCTCTGAAAATAATGAATCCATTCTTTTGTTCTGTATTTTCTTACTCAGGGTTGGCCATTCTTCACAGAGTTTTGTATACTTCCATTTCCCTGATTCCCTGACTGGTGAGACACTGGCATAGGTTGCCCAGGTAGGTTGTGGAGCACAGAATCACCCAACATGATCAAAGATCACATTAGGTGATTCTGTGCTCCACAACCTCCCTGGAGGTGTTCAAGGCCAGGTTGGAGGAGGCCTTGAGTGCCCTGTACTAGTGGGAGGTGTCCCTGCCTATGGCAGGGGATTGGAACTAGATGCTCCTTGAGATCCCTTCTAACCATACCATTCCATGATTCCCACCTCTAAATTTCTTTTCCTCTTCTTTGTCCCTTAGATTGCAGTGTCTCATGGATCTTGTGACAAGACCCATTCATTCGCTACTGGAATGGGCTGCCCAGGGAGGTGGTGGAGTCACCGTCCCTGGAGGTGTTCAAGGCGGGTTTGGACATGGCACTTGGTGCCATGGTCTAGTCTTGAGAGCTGTGGTATTGGATTGGACTTGATGATCTTTGAGGTCTCTTCCAACCTTGGTGATACTGCGGTATTGATACTGTGATACAAGAGCTAAGTGAATTGGTGAAGGTCTCTCTTTATTTGTATTTTTATTTCTAGGCATTTTCTTTCTGTCAGACTCCCTCAAAATATTCTTGAAAATGAACGAAGCAGCAGTGGCCAGAGATGGCATTTGCCCTTCATGTCACAGATGTGAGGATTTCACCTCAGGGTGTGAGAGATGTGAGCAGCACTTGAGATTTGCCAGGAAGAAGGGAGAACACCAGGAAAAACATGTGCTGAAGGGGAGGTTAAAAGGGTTGCAAGAGAGATTTCCCTAGCTGGATGCTTCCTTGTTCATAACAATTTACGTAATATCATCTAATTTGCTTTAGCCAAGCCCATGTTTTGATGTTTACTTTCAGGGCTTTTTTTTTTTCCTTTCTTTGGAAACAATTAACTGGGAACTGCTCTCACCTCAGCCCATGTCCATGTTCCCTCTGCTGCAGGCTTACTGTTGCAAAATCACATATCTCAACACCGATGTGTTGCTTTATGCAGCGTTAATTGAGGACAGGTTTGTCTGTTGCAGCATGGAAGACAGGTCGGGAAGTAGGGAGGCTTTTCTGCACACTGCTCCCCTTTTTGTAAAACGAGAGCAGCACCTTTAAAAAAAAAAAAAAAATTAATCCTGGCAGGTCTTGAGGAGATCAGATATTCTGGAGAGTATTTCTGCTAAGCGTGGCTGGCGTGGCTGCGTGGAGGCATTTGGAGGCTTAGCAGAATGAATCCTCTGAACCTTTGAGATTCAGTCAGTGCTTCTAGAGGGGGATAAAAGCAGAGTTAATTAAGCCATTCCCAAATCCCTCCTGATCTGTGACCATCAAGCAGCTGACACTGCACAGTGCTTTCCTCAGCCCTCCATGTACCCAAGTATAAGTCCAAGCCAGAAGTACCTGGCTCTTATCCACAGCTTTGGCATCGTTGAGCTGCTCGCAGAGGACAAACATTCCAGTCCCTGTTGGTCTTTGTGATATTGACAAAGTGCTGTGACGATACCGCACTGGTTTCCCAAACCCCAGGGTGTTCTTGTAATGAGCACCATTCAGCCTTAGAAGGTTGGTTACTGTGTTATCGGGGCTGCAGGCGATGGCTCGCTCGCGTCTTTCAGTGAGGAAAGGAGTGGATGCCTGCTGCTGCCTGCAGTGACCTCTGCTGGGAAGGCCACGGCTGCTCTGGTCCTGCTTCACCAACACAACCCACAGCAACACAACCCATAACGCCATCTAAAACATAGCTTTTTACCCAAGTGATTTCCTTTTTTTTTTTTTTTCTTCTCCCCAATTTCTAATTGCATTTTCCTTTAAGTAGCTTCTCATTTGAGAGTCCGTCTCAGCAGAGAAATGCTGTGCAGGACCAGCTGCTTCATTTGCAAGCATCTGATGTGCATTTTGCTGGGAATATTAAGCACTGTGTAACTCCATGATTAAGACCTTGCTGGTCTTGAGGAGGCTGAGAGAAATTGGAAAACAGGTGCTTCCTTCCCATCCCAGCAAGCCCCTTGAGTGCAGCAACCATCAGTGTTAGAGATGGTGAATGTGTGCAGACATCACCTCCCAAAGGGACCTCTTCTTTCAAACATCTTCAACCATATATGTGTAGCTCCTTTTGTACTCAGGAGGTGCTTCAGTTCCTTCTGCTGCCTTTTTCCAGATTGCACTTTTTATTTGCTCTCTTTCTGAATCCCTCGTGCTCACATCCTGCAAAAGATTTCAAAGAGGGGTAGGCTGGCTCAATACAGAAAGACTCCACAGTGGAAGGATTAAATCCTTTCTCTCCCCTTCATTTTAGGGCTGAGAAAGTCTGTTTGCCTTCAGAGAGTGCAGTGGTACAGTGCCCATTTGGTTTGCAAATCAGAAAGAGGAGAGGGTCTTGCGGCAGCCCTCCGAGTGCAGCATTGCATGTCTGATGAGCTCTTTCCTGGCCTCTGCCTCCCCAGCTGTTTGTCTTTGTGGGTAACCCATCCGTTGGCCACGTGTAAGACAGTTAGGTGTCACTGGCAGCTGTCTCAAAGGGGGTTGGGTTGGTTTGGAGAACCTCAGGCTGTGAAAAATAAAAATGCAAACCATGAAATATGTGCACAGTAAAAGCCGTGTGATAGACTGCATTGGAGGCTTTAAACAGATAATGCCGTGGTAGATTATTTGTATTGAAAACTGCCTTCTTGATTGTGAAGTACACAAGTGGTCGTGTATTTACATGTGTGTGTGCACAAGGGAAAATGTCTAAATACATGTAATCATTTCAGTTTTAAATTACTGTTTGCTTGAAATGTCATTTGGCATCCTAGTGTACTCTCAGCTACAAACACAAAGGCAAAACTGCCCTTGCCCTGACTGCAACCCTTAAGGCACCTGGCACTGTGTGCAGTTCTGGAGCCCTCAGCACACTGTGTGCAGTTCTGGAGCCCTCAGCACAGGAAGGACATGGAAGTGTTGGAGTGGGTCCAGAGGAGACCACGAAGATGCTTAGAGGACTGCAACAGCTCTCCTGTGAGGACAGGCTGAGAGAGCTGGGGCTCTGCAGCCTGGAGAAGAGAAGGCTTCCAGGAGACCTTAGAGTAACCTTCCAGTATCTGAAGGGGGCCTACAGGAAGGCTGGGGAGGGACTATTGCCAAGGTCTTGCAATGCCAGGACAAGGGGCAATGGGTTTAAACTGGCAGAGGGGAGGTTTAGACTGGAAGTTAGGAGGAAGTTGTTTGCAGTGAGGGTGGTGAGACACTGGCACAGGTTGCCCAGGGAGGTTGTGGCTGCTCCCTGCCTGGAGGTGTTCAAGGCCAGGTTGGAGAGGCCTTGAGTGAGCTGTGCTAGTGGGAGGTGTCCCTGCCTGTGGCAGGGGGTTGGAACTAGATGATCCTTGAGGTCCCTTCCAAGCTTACCATTCTATGATTCACTAGACTGGCACAGCAAAGTCAAGGTTTCCAAAGATTTGCTGGGTGAAGCCAAGTGGGCAATGTCTTTGTTTCCTGATGCCACTTTTAAGAACTTAATTTGTGAATGTAGTCTACCTGGAAATTTTGTTAAAACATCCTGGGATTTTCCAGGTATTTATGCAAAGTGAGGAGCCTGCTCACATATTTGTATCTCTGACATCCTATAATGAATTATATTTATATTGTTGATGTTAAATTTCCTCCGTGCAGAGGTCTTTATATGAATGGAGCTTTTGATGACTGATTGTGGGCATGAACTCAGGTCAGTCATAATCTTTCTAGTGAATTCAAAAGAAATTGGATTAGTCTGCCTTCATACAGGAAAGATTCTGTCAGACATAGGGGACCTTGTGCTCTGAGCATCTTCACACAGATGTTAGGGCACTTGGGAATATTGAGGATGAGGCCCTGACACATGATTAAGCATCTTAATGAAGCTGTTGGAACCCTGAAACACGAAGAGAGTTTTGCTTTTGCAGCTGATGCACTCATGCTTTCTGAATGTGTCCATCTGTTGACTAATGAGTGGTCTCTGCTTAGCATTTTCCAGCTTTGTCTTGCTCTTAAAATGATTGTCTCCAAGTAGTGTAATTAATAATTTGCCCCCAGAGTTGTATGTGTAGTCTCTTTAAGGTTTGCACAAGTTAAATGCAAGCCTGGGAAGCTGTTTGTAAGCATTTCAGGAGCAAACCCAGAGAGGCATTGCTCTACTAGTTAATTAGGTGTGTGCTTGTAGAGATCATTTTTCTCTTTAAAGCTACATTTCGACAAGAGGCTTAGTGGGAATGATCAGTGGGAATAGAGAGTGTGGAAAGCCTCTAAAGATGCCTGGAGACACAGAAAGCACACAGTGATTAATAACGCTGGAGGGAACTTCAGGTATCCAGACAAGATGTGACATGGGAGCAGGGTGAATTAGATGAGAAGGAGAGTGAGGCTGCCTGCTTGTGCCAGTTTCTGTGTGGGGGCAAATGCCTGCCTTCTCCTTACTAGCCCTTGGTACCATCTTGTCACCACTTCTGCACACCCTTCTTTGATGCTGTCCTGAGACTTCAGCATCGAACCAACCATCTTTAGTCATCTGACATAAGAACTGTAAACCATTAATGCCCTAGGTACTTAACATTTTGGTTTCAGAAGAGAGCGAAGGAACTTTCTATGAGTAATCAGTTTTTTTGTCTGTGAAGGACTTATAACTGTTTACTTTGGTCAGAATCTTGTTTTGTGACGTTGAATAAAACACTGACAAGTAGCATCTAACCAAAAATGATCCTGACTGTGTGCAGTTCTGGAGCCCTCAGCACAGGAAGGACATGGAGGTGTTGGAACGGGTCCAGAGGAGGGCCACAAAGATGCTCAGAGGGCTGCAGCAGCTCTGCTATGAGGAGAGGCTGAGAGAGTTGGGGCTCTGCAGCCTGGAGAAGGGAAGGCTTCGAGGGGACCTTAGAGTAGCCTTCCAGTATCTGAAGGGGGCCTCCAGGAAGGCTGGGGAAGGATTATTTACAAGGTCCTGCAACGACAGGACAAGGGGCAATGGGTTTAAACTGGCAGAGGGGAGATTTAGACTGGATGTTAGGAGGAAGTTCTTTACAGTGAGTGTGGTGAGACACTGGCACAGGTTGCCCAGGGAGGTTGTGGCTGCTCCCTCCCTGGAGGTGTTCAAGGCCAGGTTGGATGAGCCCTTGAGTGAGCTGTACTAGTGGGAGGTATCCCTGCCTATGGCAGGGGGTTGGAACTAGATGATCCTTGTTGTCCCTTCCAACCCTACCATTCTATGCTTCTATGAAAAATGGCTTCATGTTTTGCAGGTAGTTAAGTAAAAATCACTATTGCTTACCTTATTTTGTGTTTTTTTTTTCAGGATCAAGCATGAAAATATAGTTGCCCTGGAAGACATCTATGAGAGTCCGAACCATTTGTATCTGGTCATGCAACTGTAAGTATTGAACCTCATAATGTTTTTGTGTCCAAATTGCCAACTGTTCTTATTCTGGTTTTGTTCTTTCATCTCAAGGATGGGATGCATCAGATGTATTTATCTTGTGTGCTGTGGCTGGCAAAATCCTCAGCAGGTGGTTAAAGAAGAATCTCCAGGAGTGTTGGGCTGGGTTGTTGTGAAATGGAAAGCTAAGCTGTTTTACGAATGGTCTCAATCAAATCAAACCAGGGTGAAAATGAGATACTAAAGGAGTAAGAACTGGCTTCCTATGTACAGACCTGCCATGCTTTAGTCTTCTGTGACTTAACAGATACCTGATCGGTACTGAGCAGGAGATGACCATATGAGGAGGTGTCACCATATGAGTGTGTTACCTGGGTGCTGTATTGGCAAGACAGTGTTATCTTTGTTTCAATGTCAGTGGTAGCTCATACCATTGTTGACACAGCTCAGAGCCCTTCTTTTTTCTCAGTATTCCCCTCTGAGCCTGAAGAGATCAGAATCCCATTAAGTACTTGATACACTGTGGCTGACTTGGTCCTCCCATCAGCCCTTGGGGACCAAACTGGTCCTTTCTCTCTTGGTAATGTCTGGGCATGGAGATGTTGTTAGAAGCTGTTGTGCTGGCAGTATGGAAAGAGTAGTCCCATGTACAGTTTTAGCCTGTTTTTGTAGCCCTACATTTCAGCCCAGAGTGCTGCAAAAAAGACTTGCACAAGAAACCTGAAGAAGAGGAGGCTCAGGGGAGACCACCTTGCTGTCTACAACTACCTGAAGGGTGCTTGTAGCCAGGAGGAGGTCGCTTTCTTCTCTCAGGCAACCAGCACCAGAACAAGAGGACACAGTCTCAAGCTGTGCCAGGGGAAGTTTAGGCTGGAGGTGAGGAAAAAGTTCTTGACTGAGAGAGTCATTGACTACTGGAATGGGCTGCCCAGGGAGGTGGTGGAGTCACTGTCCCTGGAGGTGTTCAAGGCAGGTTTGGACATGGCACTTGGTGCCATAGTCTAGTCCTTAGGTCTGTGGTAATGGGTTGGACTTGATGATCTTTGAGGTCTCTTCCAACCTTGGTGATACTGTGAACATCAATGTTGTGCAGATTCCAACAAATCAGCTGGGCCGTGGGAGTTCTAATTTTGTGATCAGTCCATTTACAAATCCTTATTTTTGTTGAATTTCTTTAGATTCAGTATTAGTTCTACTTGTTACTAACTTGTTTGATGTAGTCTAACCTTCACATTTTAAAATTTCTTAAATCCAGATCATTGGGATATCTGAAATGTGGGTTTGTTATCACAGGTGGCACTGACTATATACTAATAGAAGTCTCTAATTACTCACAGTTCAACACTTACTAAGGAATTACCCTTTCTGTTATAGCTGTATTTGAAAACCCAACCAACTCATTTTCTAAGGCCCAAGCACTTAACTGTTCCAGATGGACATAGCTTCACTGATGCTCACTGGCTTGAGGTGCTTGGCTGAAGGTAACAGCCAGAAACCCATCTGCAGCCTTTGGGGTGGCAGTTCTGAGCACTCCCCAGCCCCAGTGAAGGCTCTGAGGTAGATCAAGATATCCTGTGTACAGATACATTGAACTGAATCTGCCAGGGAATGAGATCAATTCTTTCTATCATTCCTATTAAAAACAAGCAAGAAAAATCCCCCAAAACTGCAGTTATTTGACTATGGGCACACACTTAAATGCAACCAAGTGACAGCACTGTGAAAGACTCCCACTCACACAGAGAGTCCGTGTGACAAGCACCATGTGTGTGCATGATCTTAATCTGCCTCAGCTATGGTTTACAACACATTAGTTTAAGCTTATTTTATTCAAGTTATTTGATGTTGTTCCAAGCCATTGCTGTCAGTAGTCCTTGCTGCTCTGAATCAGGCAAGACCATGTTGTCCTCTGCTCTGCAGAGTATTTCCAGGCAATAACCTTTCTGCACTTTCTTGGAAAAGGGTTATGTTATTCCACAGTGGAGAGGACAATATAGCCAGATGGTGAAAGGACAGGGGGCAATGATTTTAAACAAAAAGAGGGGAGATTTAGATTAGAACTAAGGAAGAATTTTTTTACAGTGAGGTGAAGCACTGACACAGGTTACCCAGAGGGGTGATAGGTGCTTCATTCTTTGAAGCATTTCAGACTCCAACTCAAAACATTGTATGCTTTTATGATTCTCTTCAACCTTATTGCAGTGGATGTTGCATTAAGGATGGTGCAACCTCTGCACTGCCTCTGTGTTTTCATCAATGGTTGTGTTTGGGACTGATTTACATCAGCACTTGGGCAGCAGCTTTTCAAAGTCCAGAAGACTTAAAATCTACTCTCCAATGCTTCCTTTCCCAGTTTCCATCTGGGGAAGGCATATGCAGATAATCTCTTGTTTCCAAGGTGACACCAACTTGTTGATATAATAGTATGAATGAATAGATGTAATGAACCATTACATGGCATGAGGTATCTATTAGTTTACAGATTTGCCCTATTTATTATTAGATTCCTTATAGGTTTCTTTTAGCTTCTCATTTATTTCTCCTAAGCAAACCAGCAGTTGGCTACATTTAAACCTAGGGCTTGATGTGAAGTAGAAGGGGTTCTGATCAACAGGCAGAGGGGAGACTGAAACTGGATGTTAGGAGGAAATTCTTTGCAGTGAGGGTGGTGAGGCACTGGCACAGGTTACTCCCTCCCTGGAGGTGTTCAAGGCCAGGTTGGAGGAGACCTTGAGTGCCCTGTACTAGTGGGAGGTGTCCCTGCCTATGGCAGGGGGTTGGAACTGGATGATCCTTGAGATCCCTTCCAACCTTACCATTCTATGACTTTGGCTTCACCACCTTGTTTTTGTGTACACTGTATACAAGCCACCATAAAGCTATTGAAAGTATCACAATCCTCTTTGTTCAAGGTAGTCCAGAACTGCAGCTTGGAGATCCCCAGATCTCAAAAGTCAGAATTGTGTGTGCTATCTGTCTCAAAGCATTAACCTGTTCCTCAGAAATGGCTGGACAATTTTTTCTTCATGTGTTTTCCCAAATACAGGATATTCCAACCCAGTTTGGCTCCATGCTCTATTTTGCACTGGATGATACTGCTCAGCTTTGGTATGAGGTGGAGTTACTGGTACAGCTACAAAGCAGAATACAGATGTACGGTAGTTACGGCCTCTCCTAGGATCATTCTGCTAAATTTTTTTTGCAGACACTGCAGAAAAGCACTGTAGAACTGTACAACTGCTTTGGTTGTACTTCCATTAGAACAATGTGCTTTCAAACCAAGAAAACACCTCCTTTCCCACCTTGGACTTCCTGTGGTACGCATTGTGATACGCATAGGCCTTGAAGACAAATGCTAAACTGTCCTGAAAGTTTCCTTCTTTCTGGATGCTGGGTGAGATTTCCCCAGAGGAGATTGTAGGAGACAGGAGGACATGAAGTGCTTTCAGAAATAAACATTTTGTTGAACTGTCTCAGCATGATAGTAAACTTTGTTAGTGAGCATTTACTGTTGGTTGCTATTGGTGCCACTTGGCAAGAATTACCCTGATGTATCTTAGAATCATAGAATGGTAAGGTTGGAAGGGACCTCAAGGATCATCTAGTTCCAACCCCCTGCCATAGGCAGGGACACCTCCCACTAGCACAGCTCACTCAAGGCCTCATCCAACCTGGCCTTGAACACCTCCAGGGAGGGAGCAGCCACAACCTCCCTGGGCAACTTGTGCCAGTGTCTCACCACCCTCACTGCAAAGAATTTCCTCCTAACATCCAGTTTCAGTCTCCCCTCTGCCAGTTTAAACCCATTGCCCCTAGTCCTGGAAGGCTACTCTAAGGTTTCCTCAAAGCCTTCTCTTCTCCAGGCTGCAGAGCCCCAACTCTCTCAGCCTGTCCTCACAGCAGAGCTGCTGCAGCCCTCTGAGCATCTTTGTGGCCTCCTCTGGACTCACTCCAACACTTCCATGTCCTTCCTGTGCTGAGGGCTCCAGAACTGCACACAGGACTCCAGTACACAGTAGCGTAGTACTCTTCTATGCTATCTGCCTTACTTCACCTCATCTGGGTAGGGAAATATCTTGATAACCTGTTGTGGTTAATATTATTGGATACTAATATTTCATTGGTATAATCAGCCTCCTTGTGTATTGGTAATTCATTGTCTGCACACTGGAAAATTATGTACAAATGGATTTACATGAACATGTCTTTTCTGTCTAGTGTTACGGGACCATTTGCAAATGCTGCTCCAAACACACTACCTGGGCAGGTCAGAGCAGATTTCCAAAGCTTGACTCTGGCTTCATCTGTATTGTTTGCCTGCATTGAAGCATGGAGCTCCAAAGTTTGTTTTCCCATGGATTTGTCCTAGACAAAACCACAGGAGCTGGGGCTGTTGCCTCTTCAAAGGGATGTGGTGCCATGTTAAAAATTAGTGAAGACATTAATTTCTTTGTGTTTCTTTATTCATCCATATGTGCTTAAAACGTGTAGAAGTGTAACATTTTTGTTCTCTGTACTCTTCTGACAAAGTTGCTTGAAGTTTCCCCAATTGGTCAGAAGTTACTGAGGGCTGGCAAAATGGGATGGACAGTCATTGCCTCAATGCCTTTGGAAAACATTGCTGAAAAATGGGTCTAAAAGACTCTTCCAAAACTGTCCCAGGCTAGGGTTTGCTGCCAGGTTAAAGTTTACATCAACTTTAATAGATGTTTTTCAAACCTGTTCTAAAAAATCCTCAGCTGCATGCACCTCAGGGAGTCAACACCATTGCTCTGTCCTAATGAGTACACAGCATTTCCTAATAATTAAGTCTTCCATGATTCTGTTTTAATCTGATATACTGGAAGCCTTATTTTTCTGATTCCTTCTGAAGGCAAAGAGACTCTTCAAATGAGGAAAGGTTGCAGGAGCCGGCCCTGGAAATCATGTGGCTGGCTAAATAATGACTGAACTTGAGCCCACCTCTGAATTTCTCTGCCTTTTTTATCCCAGTCAAGAATACTGCCAAATCCAGAGAAACTCCTATTAGTATCAGGATTTTAGTTAAAGAAAGTGAACACCCTACTTCCAGTCTGGTAAATATTTCCACCTCTTTGAGGGGCTTATGCTTCTGAAGACTGGGTCTGATCCTCTCAGTAGGAGGGCTGCTTTACCCTGATCCTGTCGGCTGGTGTTTTTGATTCTCCAAGGAAACCAGAGTGTTTCTACTGCGTGAGGTCTTTGGAGGCTTTGACGTCTCTGCTGAGATCAGGCTTTTAGAGTGAGCAGCCCGCTTCAGCCAACCCTGAAATGCCCCTCCCTACCTTTGCAAAAAGTGCTCAACCCAAACTGAACCTAAACCCCTGGCCTTGGGTTTTTTTTTCCAGCTTGGCATCTTAACTCTGCTGAATTATTCAGATGGTTTCCATCAGAGAAAAGCCAAGATGACGGAGGCTCCGTCCTGACGGCCGCAGGTTATGCACTGAGAAGAGCCCTGCCAAGAAGTTTGCAGGCTCAGAATCCCAGTGTCCTATTCCTGCTGTTTATCAATTCTCCCCAGCAACACACAGTTTATAGCTCTCTAACAGCTTGGGAGGCAGCTCAGACAGACAGGTACCTACCTGCAGGAAAATCTGCACAAGTTTTTATTATGACTGGAGCTACTCTCCTTGTGATTTTGCCTTTCACCTGTATGTTTTGCGAGCAAGTAAGCCATGATTAAGTGCTGAATTCTCCTTATTTTTTGAAAGCCCAATGCTTGAGTGCACTTTGAGAGCAGCTGAGTTTGGATGGAGTGTGCAAGTGACATTTCAATGAAAATATTCAGCCTCCAAGAAAAACAACAGACAATGGAGGGAAGTGCCGTGTTTGCCAGGTTCCTTAAGGAGCCTAGCAAGGACACACTGTGTTATGAAACAGCCACATGCAAATCAAGGCACCATCACATCAGGATGCTAATGAAAGCAAAACATAGATCTGCCTCACCACATTCCTTCAGTTAGATTTCTCCTTGTGCTTTTTTTGTGTGTACCTGTAAAGCATTATGCAAAAAAAAACCAAAACAAAAAACACACACAATGGATTTTATAGGAAGGGCAAAAGCAAGCTAGGTTCTTTAGTAGCAGAAAATACTTATGTCCAAGTTTAAGTATTGCTTATCTGGGAGAAGCCCCTCAGCTTTGCAAGCTACTTGAACACATAATAAACTGACCCCTGGCTTCATGCCCCTAGGAACTGGGTAGCAGCTATTAATCTGGCATCAATTTCACATCTAATTTTGGAGAAGAGTATTAACATCAACTGAGTCACTGGTCACTGTTCAATATGAAGGAGTATCTCCCCCCTTCCAATGACCAAGAGGTTATAAGTTGACTGGGAAAGATTAATGTCAGGGTAGAGATCAAAGCCTGGTAACAGATTATTCAACAACAGAATGATCACCAAGGTTTTAGACACTTGTAATTGTTTGGATTGTGTATGCTTCTGAAAGTGTTGGCTTTCCTTCTCTTTTTCTGGCTGTGGTAAGGCTTTTGATAGCTCCTACTCCCCACGTCCCCTCCAAGCACAATGCTTCTGGAAATGACGCTGAGCCTTGATGCTTCCTTGTGCTGTTTTATGTCTGAGGGCTTCAACTGTGGCTAGGAGCAGGCATATTAAAGTTCATGGGCAGTGGTCCAAGCTTCCTACAGCAACACAGGCTTAGAGAGAATCTTCTTCACCTTGAGAACTGTGAAAGACTTTCTCCTGATGACTTCCAAAACCACTTATAGGCAAACACCTTCAGGTGTAGATGATTGGCAGCATCCTTGCTCCAAAACTTGCACTCATTATTGTTAGCTTAGTCTGAAGTGTCCCAGTATGGACTCATTACCAAGGCAACACTGAATTGTTGTTTTAATCAAAGCTCTATACTACATCTGATAGAGTGATTTTTTTTTTCCCCTGTAGCCTTGAGAATAAAAATATAATGGAGAAACATTTCCACATTTTCATTGAACAGACAGCTTTATAATGTTTTTGCCTCTGCAGAAATGTATGTGAACAGCTCAAACTAAACCAGATTTTTTCTTTTTTATTTGAGGTACCTATTGTTGTGAAGCTGCTGTTGTGAATAAGGAAAACAGGAGTTTTAGCCAAAATTCAAAAAAACCTTGCTCCAATGTATTATTCTGCAAAGTTACATAAATATTTGGAGGTCTCTTAAATCAGACAGTATCTGATGGTTTTCCTATACTGATGAGTACAGTAAACAAGTATTTCTTGAGTAGGAACAAGCAGTCCCCCAGCAAGGGCTGATACCAGATCTTTGGGATGAGAGTGTGCCTTGATTGTTGGGGTTTTTTTACAGCAGTACATTTTGGCAGCATCAATTTGAACTTCTTCCTCCAGGCCAACAGCAACTCCCTCAGTAACTTCCCAATTAGGGCTCCCAGTTGCAGCTAGGACATATGGCATAGCATCATGGAGGCATAGAATGGTGGGAGTTAGAAGGGACGTCCAGAGATCATCCAGTCCAATACTCCTACCAGAGCAGGCTCACCTATGACAGGCCACACAGGAACACATCTAAATGAGTCTTTAAAGTCCCCAGAGAAGGAGCTTCCANTGCTGTTGTGAATAAGGAAAACAGGAGTTTTAGCCAAAATTCAAAAAAACCTTGCTCCAATGTATTATTCTGCAAAGTTACATAAATATTTGGAGGTCTCTTAAATCAGACAATATCTGATGGTTTTCCTATACTGATGAGTACAGTAAACAAGTATTTCTTGAGTAGGAACAAGCAGTCCCCCAGCAAGGGCTGATACCAGATCTTTGGGATGAGAGTATGTGCCTTGATTGTTGGGGTTTTTTTACAGCAGTACATTTTGGCAGCATCAATTTGAACTTCTTCCTCCAGGCCAACAGCAACTCCCTCAGTAACTTCCCAGTTAGGGCTCCCAGTTGCAGCTAGGCATAGGGACATATGGCATAGCATCATGGAGGCATAGAATGGTGGGAGTTAGAAGGGACGTCCAGAGATCATCCAGTCCAATACTCCTACCAGAGCAGGCTCACCTATGACAGGCCACACAGGAACACATCTAAATGAGTCTTTAAAGTCCCCAGAGAAGGAGCTTCCATAATCTCTCTGGGCAGTCTGCTCCAGGGCTTCAGCACCCTCTCAGAAAAAAAGTTTCTCCTCATGCTGAGGAGGAACTTCCTGGGTCCCAACTTATACCTGCTGTTCCTTTTCCTATTGCTGGGCACCACTGAAGAGAGCCTGGCCCCTTCTACCTGACATCCGCCCCTCAGATATTTATAGACATTGATAAGATCCCCCTGAGACGGCCCTCTCTTCTCCAGACCAAATAGAATCATAGAATGGTAAGGTTGGAAGGGACCTCAAAGATCATCTAGTTGCAACCCACTGCCATAGGCAGGGACACCTCCCACTAGTACAGGGCACTCAAGGCCTCCTCCAACCTGGCCTTCAGCACCTCCAGGGAGGGAGCAGCCACAACCTCCCTGGGCAACCTGTGCCAGTACCTCACCACCCTCACTGCAAACAACTTCCTCCTAACATCCAGTTTCAGTCTCCCCTCTGCCAGTTTAAACCTATTGCCCCTTGTCCTGCCGTTACAAGACCTTGTCAATAATCCCTCTCCAACCTTCCTGTAGACCCCCTTCAGATACCAGAAGGCTACTCTAAGGTCTCCTGAAAGCCTTCTCTTCTCCAGACTGCAGAGCCCCAACTCTCTCAACCTGTCCTCATAGCAGAGCTGCATCTTCGTGGCCCTCTGGACCCACTCCAACACTTCCATGTCCTTCCTGTGCTGGGGGCTCCAGAACTGCACACAGGACTCCAGATGGGGTCTGATGAGAGCTGAGTAAAGGGGCAGAATCCCCTCCCTTACCTTGTCCCTCTTGAAACTGGGGACCCCAAAATTGGACATAGTGTGTACCTGCGTTGTATAGCTTGGTCTGCCATAGGAAGAATCCTGGAGGAATCCTGTATAACAGCACTGCTTTCCCGTGAGGAGGAGTGAGAGACCTTTCTCTCCAAACAGCAGGCAGGTGGCTATTTAGAGCCCCAGCAATTTTCTCTCCATTTTGTTGGCTTTGGATTACCATTTCCTTCCTTTCTTGCCTTGCCCAGAAGTTTCATTGTTGGTTACTTGATGCCTGCATAGTCACTGAATGAGTCTTTTACATTTAGTTCTGGATCCCTCAGTACCTGGTAATTTACTCTGTGGTGCACTGAAATCAATTAAATAGCTGGCATTTAATTCAGGAGGAAGGGGCTTTGCAGCAAGGCAGATAATAAATGTTAAATCCATATATACCACAGTATTAAGAATTCATTATGATAGGGTAGGATCCCTCTCAGGCAACATGTGGAGGCATTCTGATTAAATGGTTACACACATTTAAACAGAAAAGGACTTTCATACAACCTTGAAAGCTTTGAAATGAAGTAGCAAACCATTGAAGCAAGATGAATGCTGGCATTCACAAGTCCATTCTTATGCATACTGAGATCGTTATTAGGATTGGTTTTCCCTCTTTATTCTGGAGGAAAGTTGTACATATTGTGGTGAAGGGAACAGTAGTTGGCTTATGGGTGTTACATATAAATGTCTATGTGAAGACATGTCATGATTTTGTGGCCAAAGGAAAAATAGGGTCAATTTCCCAAGCATGCTCATATCTCTATTCTAGGTAGTATAGTCAGGCAGGTTGCTCTGGCCAAGAGTCTCTACGTAACTCTAAAGTCAATACTGTATTAACATGGACTTAATTTTTTATTGTATTATCAAGAGACTCTATGTACAACATCTTAAAGTAGAAGTCAATTAAGCAAGGTGATGATGCAGCATCACTGTCCCGTTCCTGTTCACACTGTAAAGATCTCTTGCCTTACATTTTGCCTGGTACTAGCCCCAGAAAATCTACATAGGGCATATTTTTAAAACCAGGCACACTCATGCAGTTTTCTGTGCCTAGACTGAGGGAATCATAGAATGGTAAAGTTGGAAGGCACCTCAAGGATCATCTAGTTCCAACCCCCTGCCATAAGCAGGGACACCTCCCACTGGTACAGGGCACTCAAGGCCTCCTCCAACCTGGCCTTGAACACCTCCAGGGAGGGAGCAGACACAACCTCCCTGGGCAACCTGTGCCAGTGTCTCACCACCTTCACTGTAAAGAACTTCCTCCTAACATCCAGTCTAAATCTTCCCTCTGCCAGTTTAATCCCATTGCCCCTTGTCCTGTCATTCCAAGACCTTGTCAATAGTCCCTCCCCAGCCTTCCTGTAGGCCCCCTTCAGATATTGGAAGACTACTATAAGGTCTTCTCGAAGCCTTCTCTTCTTCATCAGACTCTGAACAGGATTGTGTAAACTTGCATTTTTAAATGGAAATACAGGTTGCTGTTTGGAATCCTGTTTTTACTTCCATGTGTAGTGATGTGGTTTCTTCTTAGAGAAGCATGGGACTGCAGAAGTTCTTGCCATAGTTTTCTGCTTTAAACATTCTCCCTGGAAAATTCTTCAGTGGAAAACAAATCTGGAGGGCTCTGGGGTTTTCTCTTTTTCTCTTCTGAAGTCTGCTTTAGCCAAACTTCTACTTTTTAAACTGTTTTGTAGAAAAAGAAAGTATGCTGCTGGTGAAGCCTTTCTTTGATGCATTTATAGAATATGTGCTCATTTTATTCTGATTCATGCCACGGAGTTATATCTTAGCCTGTAAAGGGCATTTTACCCCTCAGAGTGGAAGAAAAGCGTGTTCAGAGACCCAAATAGTTTTATCATCTTTTCCTTTCTTCTGCAAGTCAAGATTCCTGTGTGATCCTGGCTTAGTTGTAAAAGGCTTTCTATAGCAGAGTACTGAAGATGATTTGGAGGAGTTTGGTGTTTGTTCTGTCTGATTATGCTGTTGATTAGTAGCATTTAATTGCTGTTATTCTATTTGCTTCAATGCTTCAATGATGGTGCTGTGAGGAGCACTGGTATCCTTGAGGAAGATGTAGTGGAACCTTTAAATATCCATATGTTCCTGAAGAAAGAACATACTCCTCTCCAAAATGCATTGTCATAGGGGGGGAAAAAAAAAAAAAGAGAGATAAAAAAGTCAGGAATTCCATTTGAAATCCACTGAAACAGAACAAGATGTAACAGGCACAAAATTGAATATAGGAAGTTCCAAGTAAACATGAGGAGGAACTTCTCTGAGGGTGGCAGAGCACTGGAACATGCTGCTCAGAGAAGTGCTGGAGCCTCCATCTATGGAGGCATTCAAAACCCACCTGAATGCCTTCCAGTGCAACCTGCCCTAGGTGAACTTACTCTGGAAGGGGGGGGTTGGACTAGATGGTCTCCAGAGGGCCCTTCCAACTCCTATCAATTTGTGATTCTGAGATTTTAGGACCTATGTAAGCACACAGAGAAAGCAGCATTACTGAAAACTGGAGTTAGCATTCTTAATATTAAAATAATATTCTTAATTCATGCAACTCCTTATCTGTGCCTTAAGAGTTTTGCCATTAAAGCTCTAATGTGAGTCTCTCACAGCTTCAGAAAAGGGTTTATTCCTTTAGGAGAATACAGAGCTAAGCATCCATCCTAGCATCCATCTTGACACCTATCCTGACATCATCCTGAAGGTTCTTGTCATGACAATGGTCACGATACACTCAGTCCTAAGGTTCATGGTCACTCTGTTGCAAAATGTTACCCAGTGCCACTGCACAGAAGCGTAAATATGATTAGGTGAGACTGAGCAGAAAGGAGGGAGATTACTTTGCTCTTAGTGCTCACCAGGCTTATCTACAGGAATATTTATCTCACTGCAGCCCAGGGTCTTTTCCATTGATTAATGCTTGTTTTTCTGTAAGCATGACACAGGACCACTTGCAGAAAGTGCTTGTAACTTCTTGGTGCTGCAAACTCTCCGCCAGAAACTTCTAAACGTTCTGTACTGTGTACACTTCTGGAGCCCTCAGCACAGGAAGGACATGGAACTGTTGGAGCAGGTCCAGAGGAGACCACGAAGGTGATCAGAGGGCCATAGAAAAGTAAGATTGGAAAGGACCTCAAAGATCATCTAGTTCCAACCCCCTGCCATAGGCAGGGACACCTCCCACTAGTACAGGGCTCTCAAGGCCTCAGCCAA
>VWZE01000329.1:161802-175607 GCA_013396675.1 Eubucco bourcierii | reverse complement strand
TAGCAGTTCCATGTCCTTCCTGTGCTGGGGGCTCCAGAACTGCACACAGTACTCCAGGTGGGGTCTGACGAGAGCAAAGGAGGAGACTCACCTCCCTTGCCCTGCTGGCCACGCTTCTCTTGATGCAGCCCAGGACTCTGTTGGCTGTCTGGGCTGCTTGGTTGGCATGTAGAGATGGTGCTGCAAGACATAGTTGAATGGTTGTGGTGGTGTTAGGTCACAGGTTCTATGATCTTAGAGATCTTTTACAAGTGAAAAAATGCTATGATTCTATATAATAGTTTATTGCTGTGGCTGAGCTTCTCCCTTGATTTCATGTCTGCTCTCAGCCCCACTCTACTTGAGTTCATCCAAGGTGTTCTGATACACAGGTGCACCTACCACTCTCCAAAACCTCAGCAGTGTAATGTGCCAGAGACCTCACAGTCAGGATTGTACTTAATGCTTAACTCGTTTTCTGCTCTAGGTCCCTTAAAACCAGTCTGTACATTAAAACCCTGTGGGTGCTGGCAGGAGCAGGTGCAGGTATATTTTGTTGCTTGATTGTTTTCCCTGTTGTGTTAGAGCCTCTGGCAAGGCAAATGACATGCTAGTGTGTGCCTAAGGTTGTTAAATGCTAGTGCAAATCCCGTCCGAGCCAGGGAAGGTTGACTGGCTCTAAATTTGGGTGCCTTCCTGTGTGTGCTACTCGTGCAGCCCCCAGAGCAGGGGCGCCTACTGCCACCACAGGGACAGGGGCAGAGGAGACAGCTCATGGCTTGGAAGAGGGAGAAGCAGAAGCTGAGCCATATGGTATAAAAAGCAGAAGTAGATACAGTATCTTGGTGGTAGGTGCTCATTAGACTGTCTCTGACGTGCTGGGAAGGCTGTGTATTTGCTAGAGGAATTGCACTGTTCTTCTGTAAGCTAAAAAATGTAGCAGAGCAGAGTGGGTGAGGGACAAGTCTCTTCAACTAGTGAGAAATATTCTAGCCTTTTTACCAGCAACGTGTAACAGCAGCCAGGGGCTGCTGCACTCCAGAGTCCTGCAAGGACATTTTTGTGGTTAAAGCACACAGGTCTGAAAATCTCGGGCTCTTGTTTTACTCTGTCATTGATTTACATTGTGGTCTCAGATCATTTTGTCTTGTAATTTCTCTGCCCACAGAAAGACAATCCTTTCCTAATTAATTCTGAGTAAGATTAATTTGGTTTGTGTTTGTTTGCTTGTTTTGTTTTTCCTAAGTCAGTGCTACTCTTCGTGCAGCAAGTTGTTAAAAGAAACAAAAGTACTGCAATCTGACCTCTGGCATTGTCACTGAGGAAACAATATGGTCCACCTAGGAATAAGTAAAAGTGAATGGGCTTGTTTGCTAGAACCTATTAACTCTTTTGAAAAACATACTGAACTGTGTCTTTATCAACTTCAGTGTTTCCCTGGATACCTCATGCTGTACAGTATCTGTGCAGTGGCTTTAACTCTGTGTCCCACCTGTGTCTGTGCAGAAACCTATGCCAAATGTAACTCAGGCTGCCTGGTAACTCCGTGTAACAGCATGACTGGTGATGGTCATCACCATTGCACAGATTTATTTCTCCTTATGGTATAGCTGTGTGGAAGTCTAAATCAGCAGAGGTATGTATGACATTTGAAATGAAAAGTTCACTTACGTAAAGCTAGGATTTCACCTCCTGTGCACAGGTGTTGATGCAGTTGAATGCATCGTACCAGTGATGGAGGGGCAACAAAAAGAGGCATCAGTTAAAACTTCATAAGGGGAGAGCTGTAAAACAGCAGTTTAAACACAGGCTGGGTAAAAACTGAACAGCGGTATCCCTGTTTTTAATATCCATTTCTTTATGCTGCAAGTAGGTGGAAATTATTATTGCAAATGTGAGGATAAAGTAGTGATGTGCCAAAGCACACGTTGCAGCAGGCTGGCTCCATTGTCTCCCTCTACTTTGGGATATGCAACTTGTGGGTGATTTGGGAATCCCCAGTGTGTCCAGGCCCTCTCCAGGTTGGAAAGAAAGGCACATTAGGTCTCTTCCACATCCCTGTCTTTGCTTGCATGCAAGAGAATGAGTTCAAAGTGATGGATGCCCTAGGGCACCGTTGTAATAGTGAGTGAAATCATACAATCATAGAATGGTAAGGTTGGAAGGGACCTCAAGGATCATCCAGTTCCAACCCCCTGCCATAGGCACGGACACCTCCCACTAGTAAAGGGCACTCAAGACCTCATCCAACCTGACCTTCAACACCTCCAGGGAGGAGCAACCACAACCTCCCTGGGCAACCTGTGCCAGTGCCTCACCACCCTCACTGGAAAGTACTTCCTCCTAACATCCAGTTTCAATCTCCCCTCTGCCAGTTTAAACCCATTGCCCCTTGTCCTGTCGTTACAAAACTTTGTAACTAACTAGTGACCAGCTCCATGTTTGAAATACATATTGGGATCAATAATAAACACCAGAAAGGACCTTTGGAGGAGGATTCTTGGGGGCATGAAAGCATTAGATTTGATACCTAAGCCTTCCAACCCATAGACTCTGTTGGGTGTGCATCCCATCTTATCCCCACTCTGGGGGGTAGGTATGAATGACCTTTTTGTCACTGCATCTGCATTTTGTGACCACTAAATACAAAAAGGTCTACGTTGATGCTATCCACTGAGCAGTGCTCTCTTCCCATTTATGGATAAACATGCCACAGCCTCTCTGCCCTTGCTTCTCCTTTGGAAAGTGGAAGTCAGATCCCCTTCTGCCTTATGTGAGTGCTGTCAAGATGTATGTGTTAAACTCCACAGTAAGTGCCTCAAACGTACACCAAGTAGTTTAAAGCACAACTTTTGGCATGGTGATGTTGCTTAAAGGCTGGTTAAGTCCAATTTCAGAGGGTTTCTCAAAGTGCCATTTAAAAAACAAACTCAAAACAAAGCAAAACCCCAACAATCAATCAAGAAAAGTAAAGCAGCTAAAGGGTTTCTCCTGACTTGACTGTTTAGATTCCAGAGCAGGACACATCTGTTCATCCATTTAGTGCTGTTGGTCTGGCACTGGTACCACTGCCCATTGCCCTGCAGTACAAATCACAGTGGCAAGAGCTTCTTCCTTCAGTTTTTTCAGAGATTTTTTGTTAAAATTCAGGTTTCAATCTGTCCACAGTTTCACCAGTGACATGAACACAAGGGTTACAAAATTAGTTGGCAGAGTTGTATTCTGTGACTTAATTCCCACCTGGGGATGTCAACCCTTATTTAGCCACAGGTACCTCTGTATAGTGATTTGGTCTGTCGCTAATGCAGGATAAGGAGGAGAAGAAACAGGAGAGAGAACAAGAGGCAGGAGAATTGACTCTTGTCTTCAAGACACTGTTTTTTGCTCACAAAGAGAACTATGCATACACCACACCACAAAACTGTTAATGCAAAAATTACTTTCTTGCTGCTTACTTAATTTATAGCCTCTTGGCAGTAAATTATATTCATGGCCTCCAGGCTCTGGTGCTGTTGAATAGTTATTTGCAAGGCAAAGGGAATACATACTGGGTTTGTTCTGTTTGGGCTTTGAATGCATAAACCAGTCCCTTTTTTCAGTCTGAACACGCAAGTGCCCTTTAGAATGTGAATATTAACATTGCTTTCAGAAAATATATTTTCATCCCAGTGCATTACTCTTCGTGTAATGACCCATTTTAGAGAATTCAACATTATTGATGTTTTGCAGAGAAATTCCTAAAACAAAAGGTGGACCTTTCCTCCATACTGAGTTCTCACTCAGTAGACAGCATCAGATGTCAGTGCAGCTCTGTCTTGCGGGATTAACCTGTGATGCTTTTGCCTTTTCTGATAAGTCATAGAATCACAGAAAGGACCTTTTAAAGATCATCTAGTCCAACCCTCCCTGCCATGGGCAGGGACACCTTCCCAGGGTCCAGGGTGCCCTGTCCAAGCTGGCCTTGGACACTTCCAGTGATGAGGCAGCCATGATTTCTCTGGGCAGCCTGTTCCAACGTCTCATCACTCTTGTTGTAAAGAAATTCCTCCTTATCTGCAGTCTAAACCTGCCTTCATTTGGTTTCAAACTGTTGCCATTGTCCTATCAACACATACTCCAAAGTCTCTGTCTTTCCATCTTTCTTACAAGTCGTCTTTATATACTGAAAGGCCTCAAAAAGTTACCCCTGTAACTTTTTTTTCTCTAGGATAAACAACCCAAGATCTCTTAACCTCTCTTCATACCAGAGGTGTTCCGGCCCTCTGATCATTTTTGTGGCCTTCCTCTGGACCCACTCAGTCTTGTCTGTCTTGTACCCTCAACCCACTCTAAGAGTGTCCTGGACTACTTGTAGCTTTCTGACTGCTTTTGCAGAAGATGTCAGGGTGATTGAAGTCCCCTAGCAGGATGAAAGCCTGTGTCTATGATACATAATATAGCTGAAGTAAGGGCACTTCATCAACATCCTCCTCTTGGTTGGGTAGTCTGTTGTGAACACCACCAACAACAGTTTCTTTCTTGGCTTGGCCTATGCATCACTGCTTTTCAAAGGCAACTCTGCAATCACTCACATGCTTTTTTACACAGAGAGCAACCCCACTACTTCTCTTTCCTTTCCTGTATATAAATATTCCTTTTAAAATAGAATCATAGAATGTCAGGGGCTGGAAGGGACCTCAAAAGGTCCTCTAGTCCAACCCCCCTGCCAGGGCAGGATCACCCATACCAGATAACACAGGAATGTGTCCAGATGGGTTTTGAATATCTCTAGAGGAAGACTCCACAACTCCCTAGGAAAACCTGTTCCAGTGTTCTGTCACCCTCACAGGGAAAAAAATTCCTCCTCATTTTTATATGAAACTTCCTATGCCTCAGCTTCCACCCATTGCCCCTTGTCCTGTCATCGAGCATCACCCAAATGAGCCTGACTCCATCCTCCTGGCACTCACCCTCCACATATTTATAAACATTGATGAGGTCACCTACCAGTCTCCTCCAAGCTAAAGAGCCCCAGCTCCCTCAGTCTCTCCTTGTAGAAGAGATGTTCCATTATGTTCTATTCCCTTCATAATCTTTGTGGCTCTGCACTGGACACTCTCAAGCACTTCCATGTCTCTGTTGAACTGGGGGACCCAGAACCAAACACAATACTCCAGATGTGGCCTCGCCAGGGCAGAGTAGAAGGTCAGGAGAAGCTCTCTCAATCTACTAGCCACAACCCTTCTAATACGTCCCAGAATGGCATTGCCCCTCCTGACCAGGAGTGCACACTGCTGGCTCATGCTCAACCTCCCATCAACTTGGGCCCCCAGATCCTTTTCCCCTTTGCTGCCTTCTAACAGGTCAGTCCCCAACCTATACTGATATATGGGATTGATCTTTCCCAGGTGCAAGACTCTCCCCTTGCCCTTGCTGAATTTCATTAAATTTCTTCCTGCCCAACCCTCTAGCCTGTCCAGGTCTTGCTGAATGGCAGCACAGCCTGCTGGTCTGTCAACCACTCCACCTAGTTTGGTGTCATCAGCAAACTTGCCTCATCCAGGTCATTGATGAATATATTGAAGAGAACTGGTCCCTGCACTGACCCCTGTGGGACCCCACTAGTTACAGGCCTCCAACTGGACTCCATCCCATTGACCACAACTGTCTGGTTTCTTTCCTTCAACCAGTTCCCAATCCACCTCACTACCTGAGCGTCCAGACCATGCTATCTCAGTTTAGCCAGAAGGATGCTGTGGGAGACAATGTCAAATGCTTTAGTGAAATCAAGGTAGACCACATCCACTGCTCTGTCATCATCAATCTACCTGGTTATGTCCTCATAAAAGGCTGTCAGGTTGGTCAAACATGAATTCCCCTTGGTAAAACCATGCTGACTGCTCCTCATGATCCCACTGTCCTTGATAGGCGGGTTTGGACGTGGCACTTGGTGCCATGGTCTAGTCTTGAGGTCTCTGGTAACGGATTGGACTTGATGATCTTTGAGGTCTCTTCCAACCTTGGTGATACTGTGATATGCTTGAGGACAGCATTGAGGATAAATTTCTGCATTACCTTTCCAGGGAAAGGTAATGAGATCTGTAATAGAAATGTCCTACCCTAAACAGAAAGAACCGAAGTTTAACCAGCATCAGCAGCTAAAATTGACATAATGAGACTTGCCCAAAGTTCCTTCACCAGTTATTTCCTTTACTGGAGGGAAACATTTACATCCTGGCTGGACCATGGGATCTGTGTTTTCTTGGAGTTCCTCTGATATACATGACACACAGAAGATTTCCCTTTCAAGTCCAGTCTCTTAATTACTTCTCTCAGTGTGTGGTGGGGACTTTTCCTTGGGTCCCACAGAGACACAATGAGATGATGTCAGGCCACGCAGGTTGTTCCAGCCTAGCTTCTGCAGATGAATCATCTGAAGGACTGTTTTTGAAAGATTAGACTCTTGCATTTGATTCACTCTACTTTAGAGAGCTGAAAATAGCGTGCATTGTTCTCATAATCCTTAGCAGCTTGAAAACTACCATAAATTGAATACTTTTTAATCTTTACCTACAGGTAGAAAATAGACTAATTCAGTTGTGCCTGCACTTACTTAGCCAGTGCTAATTAACAGAGATTTTTATGGCTTTGGTTTTTTTTTCAGCAGTTTTCTAAACATTTCACTTAGCATTTCAATGAGATCTTTACAAATCTGAAGTATAGGGAATAAGCTTGTTTCTGCTGGGTGCATTACTAAGTCAAAGCTACATGTGAAAAATTAACTGTTCAGGGGAAAAAAAAGAAAAAAGACCCACTCCCACCATCTCATTAATCATAGAATCTCATTAATCATAGATTATTGAGATTTATAATACCCTGGATATGCTTTTTGTAGGGAAGTTGTTTATAGTCGTGTCATAAGACAAAAATAAATTGAGGTGCTGTTGAGAAGTGGTATTGCATTTTGGTAGAACTGCACATTTGAGGTACCAGACAATTGGTGGAGTTCTAGGGTGTATACAGGACAGATATCAGAGGCCCACTAGACCTCACAGTTGTGCCCCAAGTTGATCTGGGGGACTGTAAATTCCATCCCCGTTTATTTTGAGTTGCACTTGCTGCATCTCCCCTGAAATCTGCCCCTTCTCAGTTTGGTTACAAGCGTTTTGGTGAATGACATTATAACTACAGTCTGGGTGGTGAATGGCTGAGAGCAACCCTGAGGGAAAGGACCTGGGGGTCTAGGGTGATGAAAAGCTCAACTTGAGCCTGCAGTGTGCACATGCAACCCAGACAGCAACCGAGTCCTGGGCTCCAGCAAGGGCAGCATGGCCAGCAGGGAGAGGAAGGGAACTCTGCCCCTTTACTCTGCTCTCCTCAGACCCCACCGGGAATACTGTGTGCAGTTCTGGAGCCCCCAGCACAGGAAGGACATTGAAGTGTTGGAGTGGGTCCAGAGGAGGCCACAAAGATGATCAGAGGGCTGCAGCAGCTCTGCTATGAGGACAGGCTGAGAGAGTTGGGGCTCTGCAGCCTGGAGAAGAGAAGGCCTCCAGGAGACCCGATAGTAACCTTCCATTATCTGAAGGGGGCCTACAGGGAGACTGGGGAGGGACTATTGACAAGGTCTTGCAATGACAGGACAAGGGGCAATGGGTTTAAACTGGCAGAGGGGAGATTTAGACTGGATGTTAGGAGGAAGTTGTTTGCAGTGAGGGGGGTAAGGCACAGGTTGCCCAGGGAGGTTGTGGCTGCTCCCTCCCTGGAGGTGTTCAAGGGCAGGTCGACCGAGGCCTTGAGTGCCCTGTACTAGTGGGAGGTGTCCCTGCCTATGGCAGGGGGTTGGACCTAGATGATCCTTGAGGTCCCTTCCAACCTTACCATTCTAAGATTCTAAATCCTCAAGCAAATCCATGACCTCCTTTAGAAGACCAACACATCTCCCATCCCAGTGGATTTCATGATCAGGAGAAGGGGCCTTAGGGCTGGTCTTGGTGTCTTTGGTCCTGGAGGCTGGGCTTGTTGCTGCTCTACCAGGGCAGAGAGGCCGTTGCTGATCTCAAGTTAAGCATGGCAGCTGGTGGGTAGGAGTCAGTGCTAAGGCAGCATCCTGTGCTTCCCTGGCATTGTGAAGAGCTGCTCGGCAATGAGGGAGGGGAGGAGGGAGTATGTTGGGAGGAAACTGTCAGGGATCTGCCTCTCATTGCTGCTCGCAGTCCTACGCTGGCTGAGTCAGCGCTGGCGGGAAAGGCGAGACACGCGGGTGGGCTCTGCGAGAAGTCCACGCTCAAAACCAGGGTTATGAAGAAGAACCAACAGGACCCTCAGTCTAAGGACTCCAAAACCTGGAAGGCTGTGATTGGTGTTTTAAGAGAGGATGAGTGTGAGGAAGACTGCTGAAAAGCTGTGGTGGGCAGCGTTGGTGTGCTGTCTCACAGCCCTGGGAACCGCCAATTTCTCAGCGTGGTTGTCTCTTGGGAGGCTCAGCCTCCAGCTTGGACCAAGCCACTGTGTTCATGCTGCTGAGAGCAAATGAGTGAGATGTCGTGATCTTCACCACAGCATCCATTGAGTTTCCTTCTTTGCTGCCCTTCATGAGCTCACCAGCACTCACATGGCCATCTCAGCCCACACAAACACTGTTCTCATCAATGACAGTTTTCAAAATATTCTTCAGGAGCTTCTTAAAATGTTTGATGTCTTTCTTGGTTCAGATGTGCAAAACCAAACAGAGAGAGCTTTGAAATCAAACTTATGCTCAGCCATCATCCAGAGAAGAATTAGCAAATACTTCAATGTCAAACTATCTGAGATAGCATGTCAAGCCATTGAGTTTCAGTTTAGCACCATGCCAAAATATCTCAAGATATCTCTTGTGATGCATTTCATTGTTTCTTATAATTCAAATAGTAGAAAGTGATTAAAAATAAGACTTCATCTCTCTCCTTGATTCTCTCTCTCTCAAAATCCAAACTGTTAAAAAAGAGTATTTATACTTGAACATTTAGGCTTCTGCAGTCATTTATTTTGCTGCACAGTTGGAAAGTTTAGCAGTTAAGGTCTAAGCTAAATTGTCACACACACAAAGAATGTTTGCATTTGTTGCTAACAGCATCCATTTCAAGCTGATTTCCCAGAGAGAAACGTGGCTTTTTCTGTTCCTGCCCCCCATTTTTCATAGTACTTTTTGAAACATTGGCTAATTTGAGATGTGTTTGATGGAGAAGTAGAGTTGTTGGATGTAAGTGGATCCCTGTATGTTTTGTGATGATATCTCCCTGATAAAGAGAGAGCCTACAAGTGCTTTCGACAGCAGGGAATACGTATTCTTGTGAGTTTTGGAAGTGGTAGCATGTGCCCCATAAACAGCTCAGCATTTCCCAGTGACTCAAACAGAGAGGTGTTTCATTTTCTAAGTGTAGGGTGGTTATTTTGAGGGCTTGACAGGGGAATGTAGAGTTTCAGGCATCACCTACAATGTTTGAAAAAGCGTTAGGATATTGAGACTATCTATGACAAGAAATAGTGACATTATTTAAGAGGCTGATATAAATGCCTGGGAAGAGTTTGAATGAGCTCAAGAGGTTATTTGACCAAGTGATGATTAATACAGGATATTTTATGCACAGTATCTGTGGATGTAGACTGCTAGGGGAGAGAAATTGGCTACTGCTTGGAAAACTGTGGCAGACCTTTTCTGATTACTCACTCTAACTGCAGGTGTTCCAAAAGCCAGGAGATGAGATTCTGCACCTCTGCTAACCTGCACAGCTCTATAAACCTCATTCTTTCTGGAGAAGAAACATCAACAAGCACCCAGTCTAGGATAAACTATGCTCTGGAAGGACTTTCAGGTTAATAGCTTACGTGTGCATGTGGGATGTTGCTCAAAACCATTGAACTCACTGTGAGTTTTTCCATGTGCTTGGTGAGCTGTGATTCAGACTCTTGCTGAAGCAGGGGGAAGGAGATACACTTTTTTTTTTTTTTTTTTCTTCAGGGAAAAACAAATACTATCTGCAGAAACTTCTGTTCAGCAAGCAATTCCAAATAAAACTTGGGAGCTTATCTCTCATGTGACACTAAGCTGTGGTAATTTTAACTTATTCCTTTGAATTTTAAAAGAGAGTAACATGTGCTTTGTAAACAGCTTGGCGTTTCCCAGTGGCAGAGAAGAGAGGTGTTTGTGATTTTGGTACTAGTGGTAGGATTTCCATACACCCTCACAAGGAGATTCTAACAGGGTTTATGTTATAGCAACAGTGGTGATTCCATCAGTATCTCAACAGAGGGGAGAGCAGAATTTAGGAGGGATCTCTCTGTGTGTGAGTGGTTAGGAAACGACCACATGCCCAAAGGACATCGAAAGTGAGGTTTCCATGATGGTCCTGCTTTCGAGACATCTGCCTCAGAGAGGGTAGCAATGATGAGCCTGCAGTGTAAGTGCAGCCCAGACAGCAACTGAGTGCTGGGCTGCAGCAACAGCAGTGTGGGCAGCAGGGCAAGGGAGGGGATTCTGCCCCTTTACTCTGCTCTTGTCAGACCCCACCTGGAGTACTGTGTGCAGTTCTGGAGCCCCTAGCACAGGAAGGACATGCAGCAGGTCTGGAGGAGGCCACAAGGATGATCAGAGGGCTGCAGCAGCTCTGCTGTGAGGACAGGCTGAGAGAGTTGGGGCTCTGCAGCCTGGAGAAGAGAAGGCTTTGAGGAGACCTTGTAGTAGACTTCCAGTATCTGAAGGGGGCCTCCAGGAAGGCTGGGGAAGGACTATTGACAAGGTCTTGAAATGACAGGACAAGGGGCAATGGGTTTAAACTGGCAGAGGGGAGATTTAGACTGGATGTTAGGAGGAAGTTGTTTGCAGTGAGGGTGCTGAGACACTGGCACAGGTTGCCCAGGGAGGTTGTGGCTGCTCCCTGCCTGGAGGTGTTCAAGGCCAGGTTGGAGGAGGCCTTGAGTGCCCTGTACTAGTGGGAGGTGTCCCTGCCTATGGCAGGGGGTTGGAACTAGATGATCCTTGAGGTTCCTTCCAACCTTACTGTTCTATGATCTATATTTTCTTTTCCCAAATAGGAAAGTTTCCTCTGTAAAAGAGAAATTCTTTCAAGATCTAGTCTGAATATACAAACTACTTTTGTGCAATATAAACTTAAAAGAGAAGCTAAAGAGAAAAAGAAAAAACTCTTCAGGTTATTACATTAATCTCAAAGTTAATAAGTTGGACGAGAATGCATTTTAGATTTTATATTAACTCCTTTCAGATGGAGAATCATTTTTTTCCCTGCACTTCAGTTTCCATCTCATTAATTTATTAATAATTAAACACCTGAAAAATAAGAGCTCTGTTATTTTTGACATAACATCAATCTATAGATTTCTAATTAACCAGCTTTAGAGCAGCAAGAAGCAGTTCCTCCAGAAGCTGTTGCTACTACAAGGAAATTCTAGGGACAGAGCTTAACGTTTTCTTTGGGTTTGTTTTTAAATAAACTCTTTAAATGGAGGTGAACTGGTTTTAGTGCCACATTGGAAACCAGAAGCCAACTGAACTTTTGCTCAACACAAGAACAGCATCTAAGGTGGGAACCGTGGAGCATTTCCCAGCATGCTAGGCCCATCCCAGGTGGATTCTGGTCTGTTGGGTGAAGCATCACATCCTCTGCTGGTTAGAAAACATAGAATCATAGAATGGTAAGGTTGGAAGGGACCTCAAGGATCATCTAGTTACAACCTCCTGCCATAGGCAGGGACACCTCCCACTAAAACAGGACACTCAAGGGCTTGTCCAGCCTGGCCTTGAACATCTCCAGGGAGGGAGCAGCCACAGCCTCGCCGGGCAACCTGTGCCAGTGTCTCACCATCCTCACTGGAAAAATCTTCCTCCTGACATCCAGTCTAAACCTCCCCTCTGCCAGTTTAAACCCATTGCCCCTTGTCCTGTCATTGCAAGACCTTGTCAATAGTCCCTCCCCAGCCTTCCTGTAGGCCCCCTTCAGGTACTGGAAGGCTACTCTAAGGTCTCCTGGAAGCCTTCTCTTCTCCAGGCTGCAGAGCCCCAACTCTTGTAGCCTGTCCTCGTAGAATCATTGAATCATTTCAACTGGAAAAGATTTCTAAGATCATCAAGTCTGACTGTCTGCCTAAGACCACCATGGCCATAAGCTGTGTCCTAAAGTGCCATGTCCACATGTTTCTTGAACACCACCAGGGACAGTGACTCCACCACCTCCTCGGGCAGCCTGTTCCAATGCCTGACCACTGTTCCTGCTGAAAATTTTTTCCTCGTATCCAATCTAAAGCTCCTCTGGCACAACTTCAGGCCATTTTCTCTTGTTCTATCACTTGATACTAGGGAGAAGAGACTGAACCCCACCTCACTGTAACCTCCTTTCAGAGAGAGCAATGAGGTCTCCCCTCAGCCTCTTCTTCAAGCTGAAGAATCCCAGTTCCATCAAACCTGAGAGCATAGACAGGAAAGGATCCATTTGTACTCCCAGCCTGGCTATGAAGGATGCTCTGATGCTCTTGTGCTGAGGTGTTAGCAGTGGCACAATTACATTACTTTAGCCTTGGAGATCTCACAAACTCTGGAACTCAAGACAAACAGCAAAAGGTGAAATGAAACATTTAAGAGTGGGAAATTGTGCTTTAGGGCACAGGAACCTGTGGTGGTGTTAAAAAAGAAACAGTCTGTTTTCAAAACCCAGTTTTGACTGTTTCCAGGAGAAAACTGTCTTAACAGCTACTCTCCAACACTTCAGAAATCTGTAGTTTGCTGTCAGAGAAGTTGTTAAAAGTGCATTTAATTTTGTGATCCTTCAGTGCTTTCTGATATAGCTTTCCCCCTGTAAATTATCACCTACACATAGAATTGAGAATCATATTCTCAAACTATAGTTCCCAATTCATCAAGTGCCTCTGACTAAAGAAATCTCAAGAAGTCCATAGAAAATGACCCTGGAAATCTGACCCAGATTGATCAATATGCTCTTTTAGAGTAATTTGTATGTATAAAAGGAGTATTTTCTGGCTAATAACTGAGAGGAGAGCTGTATACATATGGTGAAACTGCAAAAGTTTTTCAGTGATCTCAAATTCTGCCTGCTAGAGCGGTACTGAAGCTCCTCCTGTGGGGATCTTGGAGAAATACAAATGATGAAAGTACTGGAAGCAAGTGGAAAAAACGGCTGAGGAGTAGAAGGAGGAACACCAACTGACTCATGAAGGGTGAAAGTCTTAGTAATTAGTTCAGATAATCTCCCTGCCAAAAGCATAAAGCAAAGACAGTATCTGTGCTCCTCCTGTTACAAAGCTGCAGAAACCACTAGTTTGTTTCTGAGTAACTTTCTTCTGGCCATTTTCTTTTTTTTTTTTTGGGTTGGAAGCAGTAGCAGTGATTCAGGCTGAAGTGGGGGTCTTCTGGTCTGGTGTTTAGACGCTGGGTTAGCAACTGGCTGGAGGGCTGAGCCCAGAGAGTGGTGGTGAGTGGTGCCACATCCAGCTGGAGGCTGGGCACTAGCGGTGTGCCCCAGGGATCAGTGCTGGGCCCCATCCTCTGTAACATCTTCAGTGATGATCTGGACGAGGGCATCGAGTCAGTCACCAGCAAATTTGCAGATGACACCAAGCTGGGGGCTGATGTTGCTGGGTTGGAGGGCAGAAGGGCTCTGCAGCGGAACCTCGACCGCCTGCACAGATGGGCAGAGTCCAAGGGGATGGAGCTCAACAAATCCAAGTGCCAGGTGCTGCACTTTGGCCACAACAACCCCATGCAGAGCTACAGGCTGGGCTGGGAGTGGCTGGAGAGCAGCCAAACAGAAAGGGATCTGGGGGTGCTGATTGACACC
>VWZE01000329.1:94595-154609 GCA_013396675.1 Eubucco bourcierii | reverse complement strand
TCCTCACCCTGCGGGCTCATGTTGAGCTTTTCATCAACCCAGACCCCCAGGTCCTTTTCCTCAGGGCTGCTCTCCAACCATTCACCACCCAGCCTGGAGTTGTGCTTGGAGGCTTGTATTTAGAGGCTGTTCCTGGTAAACCTTTGGAAGACAGTTTGCAGGCAGCACAAATACAGCAGTGGAGAGTACGGATACAATGGCAGAGCACACATATAATGGCAGAGCACGGATTATGCTCCCTGTTCATCTCCTTTTATCCATACAACCTGAGACTAATGGGCCTTTGGACACAGAATAGCCAATCAGAATGGCAGTTAGCCAAGCTTGACCATATTAGGTGAAACCATAGGCTTGCTTTATCCAAATTTGGGCAGAACACAGGCCTTGCACAAGGCATACACAAGCTGAGCCTGTGTACTTTGTTTAGCACAGACTGCAAAGGCCCAGGGTCCCCAGACTCAGTGGCTTCAGGTTCTTTGTCCTCTTTCCTGCAGTTGCTTCTCACCAAAACAGAGGGAGAGAGAGCAGAAAAACATGTCTGGGCAAGCCAGGACATGTATAAGCCTATTTTTGCCTATTTAGGCCTGCCACAACAAACTCTAACATTTATTTCCTGATTTTTTATAGATACTGTATATCCTAAAATTGTGTATTGACATCAAATGAATTTTTCCTTGTATTTACTTCAGTTACTTGCTGCTTCTTAGGGAAGTCTTCATTATAATCAGCTAGGATTTTGTGTTTTTCTTCATCAGTTTTCTGCAAGTTCCTTCACGATTTCTCAAAAGTTGAAGAGCACATTAATGACTCTTTAAATGTATTGGTAGATGTTGTTACAGCTTGGTAAAAGAAGAGTTCAGAGTTAAGTTAGTCTATTTGGGTTTAATGTTTACTTCCCAATTTATTGTTTCTATTAATTGCTTGGCAAGCTGGTTTGGTAAACAGCTTATCTTGACCAGTTGATTGAATTTCTTTTTATTGGTTTAAAGTAAATTTTCCTTGATCGTGTTTGTCTAGACCAGATGGACAACTCAAACTCATACAGCATAGGGAAAAGCTTTTTAAAAGAGCAGATTCTTCAAAGCTCTTTCTGCACTTAGGCAAATATTACTCAGTATTATCTCAACATAAGCTATTTCCATGATGACATATGCTTGCAAACTTATTTGTGACAAAGCATGTGGAAATCAGACTCAGGAAAAGAACTATACACCCAAAAGTACATTTCCATTATTCACAGAAAAGCTGGGCTATAGAGCAGCTTTGCTATACAGAATGGTCGTGTAATGACAGGACAAGGGGCAATGGGTTTAAACTGGCAGAGGGGAGATTTAGACTGGATGTTAGGAGGAAGTTGTTTGCAGTGAGGGTGGTGAGACACTGGCACAGGTTGCCCAGGGAGGTTGTGGTTGCTCCCTCCCTGGAGGTGTCCAAGGCCAGGTTGGCAGAGGCCTTGAGTGCCCTGTACTAGTGGGAGGTGTCCCTGCCTATGGCAGGGGGTTGGAACTGGATGATCCTTGAGTTCCCTTCCAACCTTACCATTCTATGATTCTACTTTTTCTGTGTTTGTTTTGGTTTGGTTTAATACACTTAGGATAAATTCTAGTGTTGTATTCATTTTCTGTTTCATACTCTTCAATATACATTGTGTAATTTATATTATCCATTTTCAGTTACAATGGTTCTCATTATTTTTAGGTCTGTTCTTCCTAGTTAGTGCTGGCAGGACATTGAGGTTGGTTTCCAATGGAAAACAAGTTAGAAGGAAAACAAACCAAATCTATTAGTGCTGAAACATGACCTACTTTTAAATTGCTATCAGGTGAGGAATCTCCTCCAGATTTAAACTATCCACTTATTTTGTGGAGAGCTGGAGGGATATGACAGCAGTTTGGAAATACATTGTTCCAGCCCTTAGACACTGGAAAAAGTACTTTGTGTGGTGGTTTTTCTACAGAGCTCTCTACTTTTCTGTTTTCTATAAGCAAAGTGGAAGAGGTTGAGGCAAAAAAATCACACACACATATATATCTGGCACAATGAGCAAGACTGATTGGGCTGACCAATTTACCAGCATCTCTCATAAGGAAATTAATAAATTATGGAGTAATTGCTTCTTTAAAAATAAAGATCTGAGTTATTTAATGCATACTGTGCATATTTTAATGACTTTTTTCAAACACTGGTTGTTTTCATAGTGAAACTTGTGGTTCACCTGTGGATGGATTCACATGTGGTGAGACATTGTATGTATGGATTCACATGTGGTGACATCGAATTGCTGGCCAATACTTGGGGCACTGGTGAAAGTCACCATTGCTGAGCTTCAGTTTTGCCTTTTAATTTAATGCAAAGTCATAAAGAAACTCAGAGAATAGCCCACATAAATCAGAATTATAGAGTGGTTTGGGTTGGAAGGGATCTTTAGAGGTCAACTAGTTCAACCCCGCCTGCAGTTAGCAGGGACATCTTCAATTAAATCAGGTTGCTCAGGGCCTCAATTCAAACTGACCTAGAATGCTTCCAGGGGTGTGGCATCTCCTACCATTGTGGGCAACCTGTGCCAGTGTTTTACCACTCTGCACAGGTCATTCTTTAAAATGGCAAACAGCAGGCTCGAGTGCGATCAAGCTGCTAAAACCAAATCATTTCTTGGCTCTTGTGGAGGTGCCAATAGAAGTGTAATAATTCAGGAGAGTGGAAAAAAAGGTATGTCCGTCTTCTGCCTTTCTTTGGATCTGTAGACCTCAGCACAGCACTAGAGATGTGACATTCTGCTGCAGTGTTTCCTCAGGATTTGGTTGTGTGGTGAGGTTATCAGGACAGGTTATTCTACTACAGATACGTGCCTTATAAATGGTGATGGCAGCACTGGGCAAGTGTTGCTGTAGCTTGCAGGTCTTTGGTCTCCTCCATGCACTGCTTTCTGTGGGGAAAAGCATAGATAGAATCATAGTATCATAGAATGGTAAGGTTGGAAGTGACTTCAAGGATCATCCAGTTCCAACTCCCTACCAGAGGCAGGGACACCTCCCACTAAAACAGGTCACTCAAGGGCTTGTCCAGCCTGGCCTTGAACACCTCCAGGGAGGGAGCAGCCACAGCCTCGCCGGGCAACCTGTGCCAGTGTCTCACCACCCTCACTGGAAAAATCTTCCTCCTGACATCCAGTCTAAATCTCCCCTCTGCCAGTTTAAACCCCATTGCCCCTTGTCCTGTCATTGCAAGACCTTGTCAATAGTCCCTCCCCAGCCTTCCTGTAGGATGGAGGCTAGTGGGCTGCTGGCATCTGAAGAACTGTCATAAGCTGTCAGTCAGTTAGGTTTAGTCACAAGAGACTTGAAAACCTGAGGTCCTTTGTCATTTGGTCGTTATTAGTGCTGTCACTCTTTTCACAGCTGAGGGAACCAGAGGAAAATTTGAAAACAATGTTGACTATCTCAGTGTGGACTAAAATTTTGAATAAAACAAGGCAGTATTGACCTTGAAAAATCATGGACCTCAAATGAGCTCCACAGCAGGGATTCTCTAAAGGAAAATGTTATGTCCAAAGATTTTAACTGCCAAACTACATTACATCCCTGAGCTGAGTTTTCCAGAGACTTAGCAGTCTTGTCCCAGTGGAAACAGAAGTCTCCAAAGCACAACTACAGCTGCTCAGCAAATGTCATATGAAACTTCTAAGGCAGGGAAGAACCTGGTTTAGTTTGCTTAGTTTGGTTATGAGACATGACCACACCATTTCCCCCCCAAACTTTCCAAAACAAACATTCAGTGTGGGGTGCAGCCCTCTGGTGCAGGCACCATCACAACTGTCATGAGAGACTGGGAAGTCATCAGTCCTCCAGAGCAAATCCCACATCAATATCACAGTATCACCAAGGTTGGAAGAGACCTCAAAGATCATCAAGTCCAACCCAATATCACAGACCTCAAGACTAGACCATGGCACCAAGTGCCATGTCCAAACCCGCCTCGAACACCTCCAGGGACGGTGACTCCACCACCTCCCTGGGCAGCCCATTCCAGCAGGCAATGACTCTCTCAGTCAAGAACTTTCTCCTCACTTCCAGCCTAAACTTCCCCTGGCGCAGCTTGAGACTGTGTCCTCTTGTTCTGGTGCTGGTTGCCTGAGAGAAGAAAGCAACCTCCCCCTGGCTACAACCACCCTTCAGGTAGTTGTAGACAGCAATAAGGTCCCCCCCTGAGCCTCCTCTTCTCCAGGCTAAACAATCCCAGCTCCCTCAGCCTCTCTTCAAATGCTGCATTGAACAGCACTATCAAAGGAGAGGGTGCTGATACTCATCCATCCCTCTCTATCACACAACCCCTACTGTGTTCCAGAAAAATAAGGGAAAACTAATCCTATATCCTTTCTTTGGTAGCCTTGGAGCATGTATTTATGTTACCATCAGATCTTAAGATGGATGATATAAAGCTGAAGTGATTTAAAGTGTTATTTGCAATAACAAGGAGAGTTCTTGCCTGGTTCAAGCTGCATGTTTTATGATGTGCTGCAAATGAGAAAACCAATGCTGTAGATGCACACTGAATAAGGCAAGTCTCTGTAGGACATAGAGTATTTCAACAGCAATATCTGTCCCTACCTGATTAACACCTTAGATTACTTGCAGAAGGACTTTTTTAATCACATACTTATATTTGCAAGAGGTCAGCCTAAATAATCATTATGTTCCTTTCTGGATCTAAAATCTATTAATCTATTTACTCATTTTCATCTTAAGAGTTTAAACTGGCAGAGGGGAGATTTAGACTGGGTGTTAGGAGGAAGTTCTTTGCAGCGAGGGTGGTGAGACACTGGCACAGGTTGCCCAGGGAGGTTGTGGCTGCTCCCTCCCTGGAGGTGTTCAAGGCCAGGTTGGCTGAGGCCTTGAGTGCCCTGTACTAGTGGGAGGTGTCCCTGCCTATGGCAGGGACTTGGAACTAGATGATCCTTGAGGTCCCTTCCAACCTTACCATTCTATGATTCTATGATTATGTGTTACATCCTTCGAACAATGAGACCAGGGCAGCCAATTTCTTTTTCCTTTTCCACAGCAAGGTGGCCAGGTTCATCTTCTGGTTCTCACGCCTTTTCACAATGCAGAGGAAGTTTAAAGCCAAACAGAAAAACCTCTCCATTAAAAACAAAATCAAAATTTTAAATGGAAATATTTGTATTAATAAGAATTCCTTCATGAGAGTAAAGTTATATAGTCAGAACTTCCCAGGAATGGTCCCTTCAGTCTTTTCTTATCTCAACTCAGACTTCCAACTTCATACCCCAGCAGCTGAGGTAAGAGTTTTTACTGATTTATATTGTAGGACCCTGTGAACATGTAACTCCTGATCCATAAGCTGTTCACAGTTGTAGGGTAATGCTCGTGTTTTAAGATATTTTTCATGTTGGCCTAGTATGCCTCCTGCTACGAATTTATTTTCTTTAGGCATCCCTGATCTGCAGATTGAAACACTATCAGTGAGTCTCTAGGGTCAGCTCTGCCTTTTCTTGGTGGTCCTGCTAACCCAATGTGGTGATGCTTTGATGACTTGTCCAGTGAAGGCTGGATCATGACTTGAACAACAGTGAAGCATTACATGAACGTCACATTCTTCTGGAGAGAAAAACCTACAATCTCTGAGTAGCTTTCATGGGATTCTTTGCTTAAATCCACCACTGATGAGTTAATCAATAAGACCTTTGTTTAAAAAAAACCAAACAATTAAACTGTCAAGCAATAAACAACCCAGAATGGTTCCAGACTGTACTCCAAAAAGAAACAGAAAAGAAAAACATCAATGGCAGGGGTTGGAACTAGATGATCCTTGAGGTCCCTTCCAACCTTACCATTCTATGAGCCTATGATTGTAATGTTTTTCCAAATGGCAAGGAAGTCAAAGTGATATTTCAAAGGGTGTTAATTTTTCAAGCTCCTTAAACAAGTAGAAAGGTTCCTACACTTGATAATTGTAGAGGATGCAGAGGTGAATAAATGAAAGAGTTTATTTGTACACACAGATGGTACCAGCAAGAGAACAAAAGGGTAACATGAACACATTATTATCAATATATGACTAACATATTTTTAATTTCAGCATTTAGTTGTTCTTTTACTTGTGTATTCCCCTGCCTGAAGGCTAACATATGTAAAGATGTCCCTTACCAGACAGCCTTGCTGTGGTGCTGGTGGTGGTGGTCCAGCAACCACCTGCTAAAGTGACCTGCCACATGTGGGTGTAGGTTTCACACTGCTGGCAAAAACATCAGAAGTCCAGGGAGAGTGGCTCTTGGTTTGTTTTTATGAATTTCAGAGCCTTAAATTACAAGGGAGGTTTTGTTTGGTGCTCATCTTTAATCAAAGTGTTTCTTTGAAACTTTGCCTGTTCTGCTTTCCTGGTGCTACTGCACAGGAATTGGATGCTTCAGAAAGATTGATGACATCCTCTCTCCTTCCCTGCAGCAGGGGATGCTTTCCTGTTGTCAGTTTGGCTCTTGCCTGATGAACTTAATGATTAAATGAGTCAATGTAAAGTAAAAGTGTGATACCAACAGGGAAATATTTCCTCATCTCTCTCCTTTGCTTTTAATGATGATTGTAAGGGTCCTTTTCAACTCTCTTTGCAGGGTGTTCAGCCAACAGTCTGCACACACAGAGCCCAAATAAAGAGGTAGCTCGTCCCTCTACACAAAACCATTGGCGTTTTCAGAGTTTTTTGAAATCTATGCTAAACTTAGACATGGCTGTGGCAGGCTGTGCTGGAGATTTGGATCTACATGAAACACCAAATTAGGAAGAAACAAGAGGAAAAATCCCCAAATCCAGCCAGGAAAATAAAAGATTGAAAACATAACAATGAACACAGATTCTGTTTTTAACATCTGTCTCTGTTTCCTTGTTCGTCTCCATTAGAGCTGGGCAAGCTTTCTATAGCTGACCCCAGACCAGGGGACTGTAGGAGTGCATTGCAAACTCCAGCATCAGGCTAGATGCTGTGACAGGTCTGCATCGTTTGCATGACTGATTTGTGAAGTCTCCTTGATGAAACACTAGATCTGGAAGAATTTACCTCAGGAAACTCTGGAACCAGAGTGCAGTCTGAGACTCCCCTGCAGAATTACAGACAATGTCTCTTTTTTCATATGGTCAAGCTGGATCTACTGCCCCTCTGCAAACTGTGTTTTGAAGGCAATGCACCTTTCTTATGTGGGAAATAGTGTGACCAGCAAGATGTGGAAAGTGATCATCCCTCTGTACTCAGCACTGGGCTCCTCACTACAAGAAAAGTATTCAGGTGCTGGAGCATTACCAAAGAAGGGGAACAAGGGTGGTGAAAGATCTAGAGAACAAGTCCTGTGAGGAGAGCTGAAGTAACTGGGGTTGTTTAGCCTGGAGAAAAGGAGCCTCAGGGGAGATCTTATTGCTCTCTACAAATACCTGAAAGGAGCTTATAATGAGGCTGAGGTCAGTCTTTTTTTCCCAAGTAACAAGAGAGGAGGAAATGGCCTCAGACTGTACCAGGGGAGGTGTAGATTGCAGCTTAGGAAACAGTTCTTCACCAAATGGGTTGTCAGGCCTGGAACAGGCTGCCCATGGAATTGGTTGTATCACTATTCCTGGAGGTATTTAAAAGATGTGTAGGTGTGGCTCTTAGGGACATTCTGTATTGGTGGACTTGGCAGTGCTGGTTTAATGGTTGCATGTGATGATATCAAAGGTCTTTTCCAAGCTGTGTTATGATTTTATGATTCTTAGCGAAGTCAGGCTTGTGGAAGAGAACACTGAGATATGCCTTGAGTGTTCCATTGGGACAAGACTGAGAGTTCCTGTTTACCTTTATTGTTTTCCATGACCCCACCTGGAGTACTGTGTGCAGCTCTGGAGCCCTCAGCACAGGAAGGACATGGAAGTGTTGGAGTGGGTCCAGAGGAGGCCACAAAGATGATCAGAGGGCTGCAGCAGCTCTGCTATGAGGACAGGTTGAGAGAATTGGGGCTCTGCAGCCTGGAGAAGAGAAGGCTTTGAGGAGACCTTAGAGTAGCCTTCCAGTATCTGAAGGGGGCCTACAGAGAGGCTGGGGAGGGACTATTGACAAGGTCTTGCAATGACAGGACAAGGGGCAATGGGTTTAAGCTGGCAGAGGGGAGATTTAGACTGGATGTTAGGAGGAAGCTGTTTGCAGTGAGGGTGGTGAGACACTGGCACAGGTTGCCCAGGGAGGTTGTGGCTGCTCCCTCCCTGGAGGTGTTCAAGGCCAGGTTGGAGGAGGCCTTGAGTGCCCTGTACTAGTGGGAGGTGTCCCTGCCCATGGCAGTGGGTTGGAACTAGATGGTCCTTGAGGTCCCTCCCAACCTTACCATTCTATTATTCTATAATATTTACTCTGGACTCTTTCATGTTGATGGTCAATGATGTGTACTGCAGGCACATAACCTCAGGTTAAAAAAAAAGTAGTAGAAGTGAAATATATTCGTATTTATGGATGTGTTTGGTTTATTTATCTGTCTAGACTAAATGAATCTTCTTGACATCATTTTGAAATTGTTTCCTGTATTGCTGGGTTCAGGCAGGCCACTTGCTGGGGTGACATGTATGATGTGGACAGGCAGCTCACCTCCTTCTCCAGGCACCAGAGGAGAGCCACTGTTCAGGGGCTGAGGAAGGATCAAAGGATGAAGCCACACACATGCCAACAGACATCCATGCTTTGCTGACTTTTGCCCTGCTCTGAGTCCTCAGAGAGGGCTGATGCTACTCTGGATTGCAGTGTGACACCTGAGCTGTTTCCAGAGTTAAATGCTCTTCAAGTAATTGCACTTGGCTGCTCCTTTGACTTTTTCTTTGATAGGAACCAAGATTGAAATCAGCAGGAGAAAAAGCTCCTTGTGCTGTTGTTTGGGACAGTGCATTCCGCTCCAGGAGCCAGTGCCAGCTGCAAGACAGGAGCAGCCCTCTTCCACTAATGAGAAATCTTTCCTACCCTCTCCTTCTGCTTAGAAAACTTTGTCTTAAATTTCTTTAAGACAAAGACCTGATTCTGCTTTTACTGCCTGCAGTTTCAACTCTTGCCTCCTGTGCATTTCTCAGAATTGCCATAGAAAGGATTAAGGTGACACTGCCACTAAATAACGATAACAACATCATCATCATCATCATCATCATCATCATCATTATTATTATTATTGTTATTATTATTGTTATTATTATTATTATACTATTATTAATAATAATAGTAATAATAATAATAGTAATAATAATAATGATAATAAATAATCTCAGAATAATAAATCCTGGGACAAACAAACTTCAGTAGCGCTTTGTGAGTGCCCATTTCTGCTCAGACTAGGATGCCAAGTCCTGTCACAGAAGTTTAGGGGAGTGGAATCAAGACCAGCTTTAGACAAACAGGCTACATCTCCACTGTGAGTTTAGATTAGATCCTCCTCAAAACTACCCTTGCTGGTTTCCTCCTGGAGCATCAATGGCTTACGTCAGTATTGGGCCCATGCAGGGAGCAGCATTCCCAATGATGTTTCTGTTGAGTTAAGCCTATTTCAGAGGACATAAGCTCCATATGGAAAGTAGCCATAGTCTTGAGTGTTGATTTTCAGAGTATCCCTGGGAGGTGAATGTCAGCTGTGACTCTTACCCACAGCAGGGAGTCTCTGTAGGTGAGTCTAAACGTGTAGTGCCAGTTCCAGGTACCATAACAGAGTCACCACAAGAATAAAGAAGACTCTGAGTGTGTACCTGGGATGCTGTTGACACTGAATAACCAAGTGGCTGCAAATATACCAGCTGCTCCTCCTGAATCCTTGGATTAAGATCTGATTTGCAAAGCATCATTGAAGAGACTGCAAATATTTTCCGTGTGTTGAAATAAAATTATAAACAGATTGAGCCTGGGTACAGTAGATCCACTAGACTAAATCTGACTAAGAAAAGCTTTTGATTAAAGAATGAGGCTTAAGGGGGATAGGGAGTGAGCTGCCATGAAGGGAAATTTTGTCATTTTAATGAAAAAGTCCTAGTGGAAGTATACTCTCAGCAAATGTCCAAGGAGAGAGTCAACAAAGTGTGTGATGTAAATCAGTATCTGCTAAAGGACTCCATCTCTTGAATATCACCAAAGTAACCTCATGAAACTGCAGAACAGCATTTTTATGGAGAAATCTGCTGTATACAGCCATATTAATTACTGCATGGGCTCAGTTTTCAGAGCAATCAATCCATGGGAAACAAAAAGGCTGTAGGGGAAATACAAAAAAGAGAGTCAGGTAGTAGGAGCCAGTTTCAATAAAACCATGTTTGCTTTCCATGAACAGTGAGGCAGAGGTGTGGTTGTTCTCTCTTGGCAAGGCAGGCAGTGGGTCAGGCAGAGAGCGTAGGGTTGAGAGGATCTTGGAGTAATGTCTATGTATAGATAGATAGATAGACAGAGATATAGATATAGATGTATACATACACACATGTGTGTATGTATATGAGAATTACAGCACTTACTGTGACAAACTGAGAAAGGAAGGTGTTTAAGGGGTTTAAACTGGCAGAGGGGAGATTTAGACTGGATGTTAGGAGGAAGTTCTTTACAGTGAGGGTGGTGAGACACTGGAACAGGTTGCCGAGGAAGGTTGTGGCTGCTCCCTCCCTGGAGGTGTTCAAGGCCGGGTTGGAGGAGGCCTTGAGTGCCCTGTACTAGTGGGAGGTGTCCCTGCCTATGGCAGGGGGTTGGAACTAGATGATCCTTGAGGTCCCTCCCAACCTTACCATTCTATGATTCTATTATTAATACAAGTTTTCCTGTACAGTGTTCATGGTGTCACTGCAGAGCAGGTTGGTTGTGATGGCCTTTCTGCCGCTGCAGGCCTCCTTCCTTGCTGTGCCCGAAATCACAGGCTCTCCAAATCAGTGCAGGATCAGGAACTATTCCTACCCCACTGTCAACCCAGCACTGCTGCTCCAGGCTGCCTCTGTTGGCAGCAAGCAGCAAACCCCAAAGCTGCTGGTATGGCCAGCGGTCTCTTGGGTGGATGGACTTCAGACCCTGGGTAAAGTTCACCTTTGCTGCAGAATTTTAGTTTAATGCCAATATTTTAGCAAGCTACTTGATTTGTTTGCCTAGCACCTATTAAGGAGGATTATCTGGTATATTTTTTTCCTTCCAAATTTGCTTTTCATTTTCAGAGTCAAATATGTTTGTTTTTAGCAGTAACCTTCTCTCCCATTCAGGCTCCAAACTTCCCTAGGAAGTGATTTCATGGCATTATTCAAGCAGATTATTTCTTGGAGTGGCTGAATTACCTAATGTTCATAGAATGGCAAGCTCTCTGCCCATGTATATTTAATGACTGCAATCATTTATTATTTTCCTTTTTATTAGGTTTGTTTTTAGAGAAAGTTTTACTGTGTTTTTACTGTGTTATTTATGATACAGTTAAGTGGTGAGACTTGCTGGGAAAAAAAAAAAACATATCACATACATTTTATTTTTTAATAGGTTTTGCTTGTTAAAATGGAAATCTTTTCTTTACCCTAGCAGGGCAAGTTTTTGTTGGCAGTTTTATTATTTCAATTACTCAGCCATTTCTTTCCTCCTTTGTTTCCCCATATGCTCCTCCAGGGAGTTTTAATGTGTCCATTCTTTATTTAAAATTGGGTTGAGAACGCGTTCTTTCTAACAGGGCAGAGGAAAAGTGTAATATAGAAGACATTAAATAGTGGGATGTCAAGGTTTTATTTTCTTTTCTCTTTGAATTGTGGAATCTTTTCCCCATCTGTGTCATCTGATGATTAGTTGCACTGATGATCTACGCTGCCTCATCAGTAACTGTCTGCTGCCGGTGCTGGGCAAAGGCCATGCTCTGCCTAAAGGGTTTGTGGCTGATGATAAATGAATGTACATGCACAAGTACAGGGTGGGACCTCTGAGAGCGTTTAAAGTTGCCAGAGGCACAGAGCCCGTCAGTAAACTACTGCTCTATAGGTGCTGGCAGTGACTACTGTGTTAATTTCACTTGCCCATACAGAAAGGAGATTGGGACCATTCCTCCAGGGTGAAACTCATGCCTTGGCTAGCTGAGTGAAAAGTGAATCCCAGGGGATCATACTAATAGAGAGCCTTACAACCTGAGTGGGCCAGCACCAGAAGAAGGGCAGACCAAATTCACCTATACAAAACTCCCTGCAGAGAGCATGGAAGCACATCTTCTCCCCTGATTTCTGCTAGGGTACAGTTGTGATTTCCCTCTGAAAATTGTAGTGAGTCTTTGACCACTGTCTGATGTGTGATGGATTTTATTTTCTGTTATAGCATGACTGGCCCTTGGACTATGGAAAAGTCAAAGTCAAATGCTTGCTGGGACAGTGGGAGAGCCACTAGAGCTCCAGGTGGATGTGTGCTTGGACCACCTGTGGCCAGTGCATGACCTGGACCATCCTTTAAGAAGATAGAAATCACATTTCCAAGCATGTTCTCACACTTCTGCATCCTGTCCTGTGTTCTAGAGTGTCTGGGGGAGAGCTTTTTGACCGTATTGTTGAGAAAGGATTCTACACCGAGAAAGATGCCAGCACCCTGATCAGGCAGGTCCTGGATGCTGTCTACTACCTGCACCGAATGGGCATCGTGCACAGGGACCTCAAGGTATGACTGTGGCATGACTTGATCCTCCAGGCAGTGTTAATGAAGGTTGCATAGTTATAAATCTAAGAGATTAAGTTCAGCCTCCACTGAAAAGGATCTGGGGGTGCTGATTGACACCCACCTGAACATGAGCCAGCAGTGTGCCCAGGTGGCCAAGAAGGCCAGTGGCATCCTGGCCTGCATCAGCAATAGTGTGGCCAGCAGGAGCAGGGAGGTCATTCTCCCCCTGGACTCTGCACTGCTTAGGCCACACCTTGAGTCCTGTGTCCAGTTCTGGGCCCCTCAATTTAGGAAGGACATTGAGATGCTTGAGCATGTCCAGAGAAGGGCAACGAGGCTGGGGAGAGGCCTCGACCACAGCCCTATGAAGAGAGGCTGAGGGAGCTGGGATTGTTCAGCCTGAAGAGGAGGAGGCTCAGGGGGGACCTTCTTGCTGTCTACAACTACCTGAAGGGTGGTTGTAGCCAGGAGGAGGTTGCTTTCTTCTCTCAGGCAACCAGCACCAGAACAAGAGGACACAGTCTCAAGCTGCGCCAGGGGAAGTTTAGGCTGGAAGTGAGGAGAAAACTCTTGACTGAGAGAGTCATTGACTGCTGGAATGGGCTGCCCAGGGAGGTGGTGGAGTCAGCGTCCCTGGAGGTGTTCAAGGCAGGTTTGGACGTGGCACTTGGTGCCATGGTCTGGTCTTGAGGTCTGTGGTAACGGGTTGGACTTGATGATCTTTGAGGTCTCTTCCAACCGTGGTGATACTGTGATACTGTTTTACCATATGAGGGATGCTTTGGAAGCTCCATATCCTACCATCATAATTGGCTTTAATAAGGACTTTGCAATCAGTGCTGTTACAGGAGGAGTTGTACACATACAATATGGAGAAATAGTTGCTCATTAAGATCCAAAATGTTCCATCAGGGCAGGAAACTTAGCTGAGATGTGTTTACAGCTGTAAAGCATCTTGCAGAATTGCTATGCTACATTTACTTCTACTTAGTAGTAATTAGTAACAATAAATAGTGTGAGAAAGTTGAATGATTTCTTATCCTTCCCTTTGGAACAACGTTTTTGGAGACACTGTTAACAGCAAGGATTCTTCTAAGGAACATTGTGTGCCAATGTGATTTTTAGATAATTTTTCCTTTCAGCTGCACAGTGTTATCAAATAAAATACTCACAGGACAAGGTTAAAAAAAAAAATAAAAATCAAACCCAAACATTATTACTGTCTTGTTTCCTTCCAGTATCTTAAACTAAGATAAACAGAAAGGCTTGAATTTCATAACACGCACCTAAACCTCCCCACCTTTAGTGTCTTTAGTGATAAATTATCAGAATACATTAGAAAAAGATACAAATGTCCAAAACCCTGTGGTGGGTTCCCTTCCTGAACTAGTGAATTCCACCAAAGCTTACTGCAGAAATGAAAGATTCAGTGAAATTCATAACACCTCCGGTTCTGTTTTGGAGGCACACAGGAGTTTCCTTGGGTGTTGATGCTGTGACCTTGAGTTGTCACCATATAAAGAGAGTGGAATTTGACTAAATGAGTCATGTTATATAAAGGCTTAATGAATATTAATAGAACCCAAACTCACAAAGCTGGGTTGGGTGGTTAGTTTGTTTCTTTCTTTTTTTTTTTTTTTTTCCTTAAATACATTTTGTTTGTTTTTTTCTTCAATTTTTTTGGTCAAAATTTAGTTTAAAATTAATTGCATTGTTAATACAGTTTAGTGCTGCAGATTTTGACAACTCTTAGTGAAGATTGTAATGCTGTCAATGTGACCTCACTGTTCTGCTTTAAGATGGATGAAAAAGTATGGTGATGACAAATACTTTTATTTACTTGTTATCTCATCCAGAATTAGTGCTGATGTGAAATACTGTGTGGTATACAATAAAACATGATAAGCTTGTTCCCAAAACACAATGCAGTGGGGCCAAATTAAAGCCCATTACCGGTGTAATCACCAGCACCAGAGTTCTCCAAGGTGGAGCAATGCCAAAAAGAGGCAGATGTGGCCTATATTTTTTGTGACATACTCAATGCAGGCATTTCTTTCTGCAGTTCTTTGACTCTAGATGTGAATCTTTTAGCTATGTGTGGGCTGTTCCCCTAGGGTTGCAAGCTTTGCCACACCTTACTGCTTCAAGGGGCTTGCTGCAGTCCTGTACACCTCTGCCAGAAGTGAACATCCTGTTGTCTTCACTTGGATAGATAGAGCAGAAAGTACAAATGGTGTTGGTTTTTTTTAAGTATTGATCTGGCACACTTTCAAGGCAAAACCTTGAATCCATTGAAGGAAAATATGCACTGGTGTCCACAAGTAATATTTCCTTCTCCATGTTGTGCAGTTTAGTTGTAAGAGTCTCAGATAATGGGTTTTCTCTAAAGGGGCACTGGTTAGTCTTCCATCTCCTACAGTCATCATGTGTGGCCCTCGGTTCCCATTTGTTTCCCGCTCTTACGCAGAAGTCTGTAGATATATTCTCATCTCTATTAGAGTTCAATCACATTTCACAATCACATTTCAATATGGAAGCATTGTTTAGTACTTTAACATCATAGAATGGTAAGGTTGGAAGGGACCTCAAGAATCATCTAGTTCCAACTCCCTGCCATAGGCAGGGACACCTCCCACTAGTACAGGTTACTCAAGGCCTCATCCAACCTGGCCTTGAACACCTCCAGAGAGGGAGCAGCCACAGCCTCCCTGGGCAACCTGTGCCAGTGTCTCACCACCCTCACTGCAAACAACTTTCTCCTACCATCCAGTCTAAATCTCCCCTCTGCCAGTTTAAACCCACTGCCCCTCATCCTGTCACTACAGTACCTTGTCAATAGTCTCTCCCCAGCCTTCCTGTAGGCCGCCTTCAGATACTAGAAGGCTACTCTAAGGTCTTCTGGAAGCCTTCTCTTCTCCAGGCTGAAGAGCTCCAACATCACTAACCTTCTTCCAGGTTCAATTTGTAGGAAATAACTTCAGGCTTCTTTCTGCCAGCAGTAGTTTTGGAGGGAGGTCTGAGTTCTCTTAATTCAGATACCCCATTGTACAAACTCTCTTTAAAGGAAGACTGCAGCTTTCATTTTAAAACAGATTAGCCTTATTAAAAAAACCCCATCTTAAAAGATTAAATCTGGTAATTGGGAAGCAAATTCAACTACAAATTAGTTTTAGAGTTTATGTAAGGACATGCTGAATTTAGATCAAACCAACCTTCTCCAGTGGCATTCTGGGGCAAAGGCTCTTTATTTTTATCTTTCTTTGCAAGGCTTTGTCTGTGCTGTATCCATTGTTAAAATGACTCATATGGTATATGAGCAACACCTGTTGAGAATTTCTGCCACCACAAACATACCATGATGGTGAAAACAGGCATACAGTAAGAATTTTTTATGATCTCAAAATATCGAAATAAGATGAAGTTTCGAATTGTGATCCCCAGAAAGAAACTCTGGGAAAGAATCCACTCTGTTAAAAAAAAAAAACAAAAACAAAAACCCACCCTTGAAACATCCATAACAATTATTTATTGTAATTATGTGTTATTCATATACCAAAATAGGACTTACTGTAGTTGGGGAAAGTAGATCTCATCTCCAAGTCCCTAATTTAAGTAACACAGCAGCAGTTAACAAGAGACGGCAGTGGATGAAGTCCAAGGAAGTCAAAGACTGAAAGGCTCCAGCAGCTTCACTTTGTACAGAACCAACTCATTAACACTCCTTGAATTAACCAATTTGAAGAACCAGAATTCTTTTAAATGGGTTTCAAAGAAGTTTGCATTTTAAATGGGTAGGGGTTCAGCCTTACTAAATATAAGTGGGAGCCTGAGGTGTGTCAGCAGAAATCATTAGGAAATAATTGTCTTCCCCTTGATAGCAGCTCTGTCAACCCCTGAACAGATCAGAAGTGCACTAGTAAAAATCAGGGCACACATGCTGCCTGAAAACAATGTCAGCATTATAATGGGCAGTTAGAGCACTGGATTTCACAGTATCACCAAGGTTGGAAGAGACCTCCAAGCTCATCAAGTCCAACCCATTACCACAGACCTCAAGACTAGACCATGGCACCAAGTGCCACGTCCAAACCCACCTTTATGAAGTATCATGAGAAAGAATCATAAAATCAAGGAATCATTTAGGCTGGTGATTTAGTTGGAGCAACTAATGAGGCAGGAATTATAAAATATGTAGTTATTTTATTTCCAAAAGGCCCTGCCCACAAACTATGTACAAACTACTTAAATTTGGGTTCTAATTTGGTTGGGAAAATCATTGCAAGGATTCTTATAGGCAATTTAGTAATTTAGAAAATCAGAAAATTGGAAAAGGTTTAACCACAAAGTGGTTCTGCCCCACTCACAAATAAAAGGCAGCCTGGAGCCCTAGGGAAAGTCTGTTCTACTCACGGTGGTGGAGTGGAATTCAAAGATAGTCCCTGGGTTCTTTGCGGCAGTGTTGGAGCTGCTCAGTGTCTTGATAGCTGTTGAGAGGCTTCTGGATCTTTCCAGGCTCTAACAGGGTGCTGAGAAAGAGGCAGACAATCTCTGACCTGATCCTGGTTCCTCCTGCCATGGAGGTTTGCAGGGGTGCAGGCAGGATCTCTTGCAGATGTGCAGAGAGCATGATGTGGGTGGCACTTCTCACCACATCGTGAGGCACTTAATGCCTTCTCTTGGTACACTTGAGTTTTCAGGTAGTTCAAGCCCAAAACTTCAGGGCTAAGCTGGTCCAAAGCACAAGGTACAGCAGAACATATTGTCCAAGCTGAGAGCAGTGAGACAGAGCAGAACATGTAGAGCAGAGGGGCACACACTGAGGCAGCTCCATGCAGCAGGGGCAGTACAACTGCTTGCAATTTCGCTCCCTTTATAGGCGGAATGTAATGTCTCCTTTGGCCACAGAGATTCACCAGTCAGAATGGCATTTGCAAAGCTGACCATGTTAAGTGAAACCAGGGCTTGCTTACCCTTATTTGGGCAAGACACTAACAAGTGCATAAACACCTGTGGGTATCTGTTTATCACTTTGAGAGGGGACATAATGGCCCAAACCGTTGTTTTCCTCCTGCCCTTGCTTCCCCCGATCAGCAGAAGAGTGAGGCAAGCCCAGGATATATTTTAGGCCTATTAGCCTCCCACAACAGCTGAAAAGGACCTTGAAAATCCTGGAGTGCAATCATTAGCCTAACAGTACCAAGCATCCATGTCCCTCAGCAACAGATCCACGTGTCTTTTAAATAACTCCAGAGAAGATGACACAGCCACTTCCCTGGACAGCCTGTTCCAGTGCCTGACAATCTCTTTGGTGAAGAAAGTTTCCCTTATGCCAAGCTTAGACCTGCCCTTGTGAAACTTGAGGTTATTTCCTCTCAACCTGTCACTTGCTACTTGGGAGAACAGGCCAACACCTCCCTTGCTATGAGCTCCTCTCAGGGCAGTGAGGTCTCCCCTGAGACACCTTTTCTCCAGGGTAAGTAATTCCAGTTCCCTCAGCCTCTTCTCCAAGACCTGTGCTCTAGACCTTTCACCAGCTCTGCTGCTTTTCTCTGGAGCTGCTCCAGCACATTGATGTCTTTCTTGTAGTGAGGAGCCCAAAACTGAACACCGTAATTGAGTTTCAGCCTCGCAAGTACCAAGTACAAGGGCATGATCACTTCCCCAATCTTGCTGGCCACACTATTTCTGATACAGACCAGGATGTTGTTGGCCTTCTTAGCCACCTGAGCACATTGATGGTTCATGTGGATGGAGGACACTGCTGTAGCAGATGGTTTGCAGGGCTGATGTTGGTATAAAGTTGCTGGGCTGCGGGGAGTGACTCTTGTTTTCTCACAATGTAAACAAGCCTCTGTGCTTAGTGCTGCAGCATTTTTTCCTAATCAGCTCTAGCTAAAACATCTTCTTGCAACTCTGTTATCTCTCATAACAGTTTATTGCCAGTGGAGAAGATAGAAAAATTCTCTAATGCCTATTGTTTTCCTTTTTCTAAATTATCTGTAAAACTTTTCTGTTACACTTCCTGGATTTACCATATTTCATAGCATCATAGAATGGTAAGGTTGGAAGGGACCTCAAAGATCATCTAGTTCCAACCCCCTGCCATGGGCAGGGATACCTCCCACTAGTGCAGGTCACTCAAGGCCTTCTCCAACCTGGCCTTGAACACCTCCAGGGAGGGAGCAGCCACAACCTCCCTGGGCAACCTGTGCCAATGTCTCACCACCCTCACTGGAAAGAAATTCCTCCTAACATTCATTCCTTACTTGAATCCTTCCGTTTTGTCACTCTGAAGTGACAATATGCAGACCATCTCACAAGTAAGGGACAAACTTTACTTGCAGTGCCAAAGGAGAAATGTGCTATCCCAGGGAAGTTACTGAGAGCTCAAGGTGTCAGCTTCTTCCAGTAGTTACCCTACAGGTGTCTGGAGAGTATGTCCATATAGGTTGTAAGAGCAACTCCTTAAGATTTAGGGGAACCACATTAAAGTGCATGATACAACAAAGGACTGTATCAAATGCAACCCACCAGCTGACAGAAGTTGCTACTAGACTTATATATTCGAAACTCATTTTGCTTATTTTTCGTTCTAGCCCGAGAACCTCCTTTACTACAGCCAAGATGAAGAGTCAAAAATCATGATCAGTGACTTTGGACTGTCAAAGATGGAGGGTAAAGGAGACGTGATGTCCACAGCCTGTGGGACTCCTGGCTATGTTGGTAAGAGATTTACTTATTCTTTCCATCCAGTCTTCCCAGCTGCAAGATAGACACATAGTAAAAAAAAAAGAGCAATGCTTGTTTTCCAGTGCCTGCACATAAGATTTTCTAGATGTTTTGTTAGAAGTAGAGATTTCAGAAGCTGGTGGTACTCTGGTTTATGTGGTGTTATCCTTTGGGCCCCCATCCTGCAATCCAGCTCAGGGCTTGTGGGATCCACTTTCATGATTTTTAATCCTTTGCAAAATGAGTTTTCTCAACGACACTGCCTGTAGCTAAACTAGGAACACACAAAGAATATCCTCAAATGCATCAAATCTACAAGCACCTGTACAGCCAAAAAGCTTTACCTAACTTAACATATTACCTTAATCATAAAGAATAACATTTTTCAGATTTCCCCTGACAGAAGACTAACTACATTTATTCAGCAAGTTTGCAGATGACCCCAAGCTGAGTGGTGTTGTCAATACACCAGAGGGATGGGATGTCATCCAGAGAGACCTGGACAAGCTGGAGAGGTGGGCCCAGGTGAACCTCATGAGGTTCTACAAGAGCAAGTGCAGGGTTCTGCACCTGGGATGGAACAATCCTCCATATCAATACAGACTGGGGGATGAGGTGATAGAAAGCAACCCTGTGGAAAACAACTTGGGGGTGCTGATGGACAAGAAGCTGGATAGGAGCAGATAGTGTGCACTTGTGTGCACAGAAGGTCAAGCACATCATGAGCTGCATCAAAAGATGCATTGCCAGCAGATCCTGAGAAGTGATTCTACCACTTTGCTTTGCTCTTGTGAGACCCCATCTGCAGTGCTGTGTCCAGCTCTGGAGCCCTCAATACAGGAAGGACATGGACCTGATGGAGCGGGTCCAGAGGAGGACCACGAAAATGATCAGTGTGTTGGATCACCTCTGCCACAAGGACAGGCTGAGAAATCTGGGGTTGTTCAACCTGGAGAAGAGAAGGCTTTGGGGACACCTAGTAGCAGCCTTCCAGTACCTTAAGGGGGCCTGTGAGAAGGCTGGAGAGAGAGTGTTTACAAAGGCTCATGGCAATAGGACAAGGGGCAATGGCTTCAAAGTAGAGAAGAGCAGATTTAGACTGGATGTTAGGAACAAGTTCTTTACTATGAGGGTAGTGGAACACTGGATCAGGTTACCCAGGGAGGTGGTCGGGGCCCCTTCCCTGGAGATATTCAGGGTGAGGGCTTTGGGCAACCTGATCTAGGTGAGGGTGTCCCTGCTGACTATGGGGGTGGGAGTTGGACTAGATGACCTTTGGAGGTCCCTGCCAGCCTGGACCAATCTGTGATTGTATGATTCAGAAATGTTCAGTAATCCTCTGTTACAACCTTGTTAAGTCACTGACTCCTAGATGTCACTATGCAAAAGCTCTTCAGAGATCCTTGGGCCTTCTTGGACAGTGTAAAATTGTTTCCTGTCATTTACTCTACACTCTTCAGTCCTTTCGTAGTGGTTGTACCAGGCTACTGATTAGCAGTGTGTTTACCAGCAGTGTTTGTTAAAAAAGTTAAGGTGATTGAATGTGAGATAATGTGACAGGTCCTGACAGAGTCTGTTTGAGCAAACACTGTTTAAAATGTTGACTTCATACATGAGATGGATTCAGTGAGACTATGCCTCCTATGCTACCTAACTAGAGATGGTAAAACTAATCTGGGGGGTATCCAGGAAATTCATGAAACTAAAACAACAATGGCTTGCCCAGGGATAGATTTGTCTCAGATTTTTCCATCAGGAAAGACCTGACTTTTTCCAGCAGTCTGAGAGAGCCTCCTTTTGCTCTGTAGCTGCCCCTTCACCTGTTTTCATTGCTCTCGTGATAGGAGAAATCAAATAGGTGGAGGTAGGACACAGTGATATGCATTTGTCCCAGGAACACCTTTTTTTGTGGGCTTTGTCTTCACACTGCACAATCAGACTCTATCCTGATCTGTCAGAGGAAGGAATAGGTTTCTTTAGTGTCTGATGACTGGCTGGGGAAGGTTTATTTACAAGGTCCTGCAACGACAGGACAAGGGGCAATGGGTTTAAAGTGGCAGAGGGGAGATTTAGACTGGATGTTAGGAGGAAGTTGTTTGCAGTGAGGGTGGTGAGGCACTGGAACAGGTTGCCCAGGGAGATTTTGGCTGCTCCCTCCCTGGAGGTGTTCAAGGCCAGATTGGATGAGGCCTTGAGTACCCTGTACTAGTGGGAGGTGTCCCTGTCCATGGCAGGGGGTTGGAACTAGATGATCCTTGAGGTCCCTTCCAACCTTACCATTCTATGATTCTATGATTGTCAGCCTTCAGTCCACCGCTTCTGTATTTTAAGACGTGTGAGTCAGGATGCAACCTGAATAGCTGTCTTCTGTTATCACACCAGGCTGGAAAACTCTTACAAAGCAGTAACAGGAATTGAGCTGAAACAGCAATTTTCATAATTTTTGCTGTCATCCTCTTCTATCCTTAATTAGCATTTTTTATTTTGTTGTGAAATGGACACTGACTGGACTAAGTCTGTGAGACACTATGAAGCTCAGAGGGTGATTGCTGAAGCGCTAATGAAAATGAGGGAGTGCATCTCTGCCTGGGTACTGAGAGATCTCATATGGCCTCTTTGTGTATCCATTTACATAAGGAAACTTAATGTTTTGGAGAGGAAGCTCTCTGAGTGCAACCCAAATTGTAGTGCTTTGAGAACTCCTATTACTCATGGTCTGGGCGCTCATAGCTCCACAAGTGCCTCCAGGCCTGTTGTTACCTTACTGAATGCAGGATTTACTCATCATAGTTCAAGAGGTCACAGCCGCTTATTTCTGAAGTGCTGACAGGAGTTTTTCCCCCTCTCTCACAAAGAAAAACTCTTTAAATATTTGTTCTTTCTCTTTTGTTTTTGCACTGGAGACAGCTCATCTTTAGTGCTGCTTTTTTCTTTTTGTTAGGTTGGTTGGCTTGTTTCTTTTAGTTTAATTGGTTGCCCATACCACATTTTCCAAGTGCAGAGAACTTTTGTTGTCCTCACAAATGGGCTTCCATGAGTGTTATACCTGATGGCTTCTGCATGCATGGTCTTGTGATGGTTTGGGAGTTCCCCACCCCCCACACTTTGTAAAATCCCCCCAGACTAGACTCAGCCAGCTGGAAGTTAAGGACTGAAGCTCTATTTACAGCTTAGCACAATGTACAAGCAGAGATATACACAATAGACAGGAATAGTTACAGGAATACACAAGTTAAAGGTAATAAAGAAACACAACTCCCCTCCCAGAAATCAGAGTCCCCAGGAGGGGCTTCCAACCACCCTTCCACCTTCTTCCCACCCATCTACCTTACCCCAAGGTCTGGCTTATGTGCAAGGTAAGTTTGGAGGATCGACCAGGGGGGTTAAAAGTTGAGTGGTTAATTAGGTTATTCAGCAGAGAGGAGAAGACACACTGGCTCCTAGAGAGAGACCAAGAGACTGTCTTATCTGTGTTTGTGTTCTTGTTCTTATACATCTCAGCAAGCCTGTGAGAGAAGTAGACATCACCATTGTTTTCTTTTCACAGCCTATAATACAATTTTCTCCATTAAACTATTCCAATTAGCCTCAAACCAACACAGTTTGCAGTTCACATGGCATCATACAGAAACATTCCAGTTGGAAAAGACCCTCAGGGTCATCAAGTCCAATCGTTATCCCTGCTCTACAAAGTTCACCCTTAAACCTCAAGTACCAAGGTCACAACCTCAAGGATGTGGTCACCAAGCACAACCTCAAGGATGTGGTCCTCAAGTACCACATCCAAACAACTTTTAAACGCTTCCAGGGTTGGTGACTCAGCCACCTCCCTGGACAGTCCATTCCAACACCTGACCACTCTTTCCTTGGAAAAAAAAATTCCTAATGTCCAGTCTAAAGCCACCCAGTGGCAGCTTGAGGTCATTCACTCTTGTTCTATCACCTGTGAGAAGAAACCAACAGCAGCCTCTCCACAATGTCCTTTCAGGTAGCTGTAGACAGGGCTCTGTTATGAAGTCAGTAGCACTTTCTGTTACTGTTGATACTTTATCTCCAGAAATGGATCCATTCACTATGCAAACTGCTGGGCAAGCTTCTTGTAGCAGGTCTTAGTAGCAGACCTGATTTCATTTCATCTCTGCTGCCCAAGTATTTGCAATTCTCCAAACCCTCCTGTCATGTCTGTCTGATTTCCCCTATTAGAGATGTACTTCCAACTTGTTATAGAATCATAGAATGGTAAGGTTGGAAGGGACCTCAAAGATCATCTAGTTCCACCCGCCCTGCCATAGGCAGGGACACCTCCCACTAGGACAGGGCACTCAAGGCCTCAGCCAAACTGGCCTTGAACCCCTCCAGGGAGGGAGCAGCCACAACCTCCCTGGGCAGCCTGTGCCAGTGTCTCACCACCCTCCCTGCAAACAACTTCCTCCTAACATCGGTTTCAATCTCCCCTTTGCCAGTTTAAATCCATTGCCCCTTGTCCTGGCATTGCAAGACCTTGTCATTAGTCCCTCCCCAGCCTTCCTGGAGACCCCCTTCAGATACTGGAAGACTACTCTAAGGTCTCCTCAAAACCTTCTCTTCTCCAGGCCAAAGAGCCCCAAATCCCATAGCCTGTCCTCATAGGAGAGCTGCTGCAGCCCTCTGAGCATCTTCGTGGCCCTCCTCTGGACCCACTCCAACAGTTCCATGTCCTTCCTGTGCTGAGGGCTCCAGAACTGCACACAGGACTCCAGCTGGGGTCTGACGAGAGCAGAGTAAAGGGGCAGAATCCACTCCCTTGCCCTGCTGGCTGCACTGCTCTTGCTGCAGCCCAGCACTCAGTTATGTTGTGATTTTTAACTCAACTTTTATTAGTTTCGTCTGCAAAGAGTGGTGGTACCCGAGACACTAAATTCCCAACTATGTGTTCAGAAATCCATTGAATAAGTGAGGGTGTAATTATTAAACTTCTTTGTGCATGACCAGCAGTTTATTAGCGCATTCTGACTTACAGATTAAATTCCTGTCACCACTTCAGAGATCTTATTCCTCTTCAGGAGATGAGAGAATCTAAATGTTTACTTATGGAAGAGGAGGTCTGATAATACAACCTCCTCTGATGAAATGGCCTTCTCTTTTCTTATCTTGTCACTCTTAATTCTCTCTCTGTTTCTCATGGAAGGAGTCTAGGTGATGAGCTGGGGCTAGATGCCCAACTCTTAGATAACATCTGGATTGGTTAAGTGAGGTAAATTAGGGGAGTGGACCAGCTTGCATGGATCCCATCCTGTTATCTACACTGAAGTGCTGCTTTCAACCCTCTGATTGATATGTGTGATTGTGGCTAAGAGTTGTATAAGCCATTAGGGGTTTATCATTTTAAACATCATACCTTTGGATTAGTCATCTTGAGGCCATTTATAAGAACATGATTTTGATGAAGGAGGTGATGGAAACTACCTGAAAATGACCAGAAGGTCATGCCAGTCACTCAGAAAATTCCTCTAAAGAAATTTTGGCTGTTTAGGAATTAGATCTCACTGACTGACTCTGTGTGTGATACAGTCTTTCAAAAGCTTTGGTTACTTCTGCAGATGGGACTTAGTCTTGCAAGACACTTGAAAAAATCAATGGAAGAAATGTTAGAAAGCCAGTCTTAGGCAATCTGATCTCCTTTTGCAGAACTGCTGGATTACAAACTGTGTTTGTGGCTGGCTAATTCTTAATCCTACTATGATTTAAAATTCCTGTTCCAATTCCCAACCCAACTTCAAGTAAAATTCTGTTGTATTTCCCTGGTGTAGGAACTGGGCTTGACCCTGCATGTGTGGCTGATCCCTGTACATCCCACCACACTCACTGGTTTTGTCTTCCGTAGGGCTTTTATGAAAGTTTGTTTCACAGCGTTCAGTTCTGTCAGAAATTCAGTACCAATTTCAGGTCATACCAAGCCACATGTTTCTCTCAGCCCTACCCAAGACCAACACATCTAAGTAAACAATGGACTTCCATGTTGAATTTGAACTTACTCAGTATCCTTTAGAGTCAAAGGTTTGAAAATATCAGTAAGCCTTTGGAACATCCTTGGTAGCAAAAAGCAACCTCAGGAGTTGTTTAGGCAGTAACATGAGTAATAAAGTATAAACAAAGCATGGGAACTGCTTTTGCCAGGATATGATCAGGCACAAGCTCACAACAGTTTGATTGCTCAGCTCCATTGCCATATCCTGTAACAGGGTTTGCTTGCACATGGTCGTAGCTGTGTTATGTTCAATGACAACTATCTAAATCTGACTCAGCAGCATGAAATAGGGACAAGAAGAGCACAAGAAACCAGCAATGCTGAACTGAAGCCTTGCTGTCTCCCAGAAACAGCCACAAACTTTCAACTCTGACAACCAGAACAAGATGGACAAGAGGAGACTCTGGAAAGGAACAAAAGTTGTTCTCATCCCAGAAGTCAGTGGAAGAGGGACTGCTCTTGTGGTGAAACTACTTCATATGCCTCTTAGCCTGCCTACACTGTGAGGAAGGTGCTTTGGCAGCAAAGTTCACACTGATCTTGCACTGTCTTTGGCTTCAGGGGAAGGGGCTGGATCAGCCTTTCATACATCTAACCATCTTCTCAACACTGCAAGGTTGTTACTCTCTGTCTGTCTTCTTGGGATGGTACCTTCAGGAGTCCTAAGCAATGGGTCTGGCACAGTCTCCCTTTGGTGGACCTTACAGACTCAGCACTTCTCACCCTCCCTCTCAGATTTCATGACCATCTTGTACTTCTGAAACATATTCATGTTTTCACTTCTTTGCTTGCAGGACATACTTAACTTGATGGAAACTGTCACTGAAATAGCTACCAGCTGAAGTACTAGTCCTGGCTTGCATCAGGCCAATTTGCTTGGCTGGTTGAACTATGTCTCTGCCCAGTGTAAAGCTGGTCCTTGGTTATTTTGACCCTATTTGGATCTTTCCACTTGTCCCACATTTATGGCAGCCTGCTCATTTGTCACTTTTGTAGAGGTCTTCAAAACCATCACCCTTTTTTCAAATGTCTCGTTCCTTCTGGAATACAGCTTGTGAGAAGCTGTGTAAACCACAGACAACAGGATTAGGCTGAGTTCTCGTGAGACAGCAGAATCTGCTGGGAGTAGCACCATCATGGGAGTGAGGGAGAACCACTTCTAAGTATGAAACTGGTATGATGAACAGGCAACCTCATGATTTCTACAGTTTGCTCAACAGGCTTAAAGTATCAGGGCAACCCCCATCACCTGAGCTCTTTGCAAGAACACGGATTGCTGTTTACGCCGCCCAGCAGCTGCATTTTTAGGGAGCTTATTAGCATAGCTGTGCCCACTGAAGGTAATGCCACAGTGCAGTTCCCTTTGGGTACCTGTTCTTAAAACATCCATTAGAAACAGGCCTATAGGGACAGGCTACAAGAGTTTGGGCTCTTCAGCCTGGAGAAGAGAAGGATTCCAGAAGACCTTAGAGTAGCCTTCCAGTATCTGAAGGGTGCCTACAGGAAGGCTGGGGAGAGACTATTGACAAGGACTTGCAATGACAGGACAAGGGGCAATGGGTTTGAACTGGCAGAGGGGAGATTTAGACTGGATGTTAGGAGGAAGTTGTTTGCAGGGAGGGTGGTGAGACACTGGCACAGGTTGCCCAGGGAGGTTGTGACTGCTCCCTCCCTGGAGGTGTTCAAGGCCAGGTTGGCTGAGGCCTTGAGTGCCCTGTACTAGTGGGAGGTGTCCCTGCCTATGGCAGGGGGTTGGAACTAGATGATCCTTGAGGTCCCTTCCAACCTTACCATTCTATGATTCTGTGACTTTCAGTTTTTTCTGTTGCTAAAAACAAAAGTACCTAAAGAAAAGAGCAGATCATGTGCCCCAGGAAGCATACCTGCATGTACCTGCAGGTGCTATGAGACCCTGGGATCATTACCCAGAATTTTACCTGCCATGTATTCCTGGTAACAATGACTGAAACAGTTCCTGGGTGTTGAAGAAGGGCCCAAGTTTGCTTCACTGACTTCCTTGTCTCTGGCTGCCTTTACTCAGCTGGCATTTCCCCAGCACAAGAAATGGGCTCTTTGACTTTCTCCTTCTCCTTAACTGCTGTTTTGTCTCCTTAGCCATCTGTGTTGATCCTTTAATGCTATCAGCTCTTGGGTTTTTTTTCTTTGAATATCCTGCTTTTGCCTCTTGGCACTGATCTACTGTCATATTTGAGAGCTCCTCTGACTTGTTTTGCAGCTCATTAAATATTTCTCTCTTCTCTGTGTATCAGAGGCAGATGATGCTTAGCTATGTTCCCCTGTTCCTGTTGCAGGTCTGCTGTTTGGAACAAAAATTAAAAGCAACCATTTGGCCTTAAAATAATTATTTAAACTTCCTGCCTTTCTTCATAAAGTTTACCAAAGGGAAGTTAGTAGCCTCACATTTGCTTTGGTTTGATCCTGTGGTGATCTTGCCTGCTTCACAGCCACCACTTGCAGCAGCAACTGCCTGTTATCAAGTGCTCTTCACTCCTTTAAACCAGAGAGAAATGCCCCAGCACAGCTTTGATGCTTTAGGAGGGAGAATGTTTATATAGTTCACATCCCCTTGTCTCAGATCTGTTCTCTGTTATGTTAATGTAGCATATCTCTATAATGTCAGGAGCTCACTAGGATCCCTGGTGCTCAGGAGCCATTTGCATAATATTTTCTTTGGGGAATTTAAGATGTATAATGTTTACCAGTCTTCAAAATGATGGAAACAGGAGCATACAGTCAAAAGTAGAAGAGATATGCAAACAAAATATTGGGAATTCAAAAGGACTGTGGATTTGGAAGGCATCTAATCACCTAAGACAGAGGGAAATTAACTCCTTTCTTCCACATATTTTGTTACAAAATTGAGTCACAGGGAGGGGATAACAAAAGAAACTGACTCTCACAAACCCTCTGTTGCACATTTTGGGGGGAAAAATATATTCTTTTTAGAGGAAAATTTTGAGGCAAATTTTGATGAATCAGGAAGAACAAATGTCAGATTAAGGGACCCAAGTTGTTTGAGAGAGTACAACAGAAAGAAACCTCCTTTGTCATGTAATGGATAGGTGATGGGAGTGTTACAGCATCAGAGTATCACCAAGGTTGGAAGAGACCTCAAAGATCATCAAGTCCAACCCATCACCACAGCTCTCAAGACCAGACCATGGCACCAAGTGCCACGTCCAAACCCTCCTTGAACACCTCCAGGGACGGTGACTCCACCACCTCCCTGGGCAGCCCATTCCAGCAGTCAATGACTCTCTCAGGCAACAACTTTCTCCTCACCTCCAGCCTAAACTTCCCCTGGCACAGCTTGAGACTGTGTCCTCTTGTTCTGGTGCCGCTTACCTGAGAGAAGAAAGCAACCTCCTCCTGACTACAACCACCCTTCAGGTAGTTGTAGACAGCAAGAAGGTCTCCCCTGAGCCTCCTCCTCTCCAGGCTAAACAATCCCAGCTCCCTCAGCCTCTCTCCATAGGGCTGTACTCGAGGCCTCTCCCCAGCCTCGTTGCCCTTCTCTGGACACACTCAAGCACCTCAATGTCCTTCTTCAATTGAGGGGCCCAGAACTGGACACAGGACTCAAGGTGTGGCCTAAGCAGTGCAGAGTCCAGGGGGAGAATGAGCTCCCTGCTCCTGCTGGCCACACTATTGCTGATGCAGGCCAGGATGCCATTGGCCTTCTTGGCCACCTGGGCACACTGCTGGCTCATGTTCAGGCGGATGTCAATCAGCACCCCCAGATCCCTTTCTGTTTGGCTGCTCTCCAGCCACTCCCACCCCAGCCTGTAGCTCTGCATGGGGTTGTTGTGGCCAAAGTGCAGCACCTGGCACTTGAATTTGTTGAGCTTCATCCCCTTAGACTCTGCCCATCTGCCCAGGTGGTCGAGGTCCCACTGCAGAGCCCTTCTGCCCTCCAACCCAGCAACATCTGCCCCCAGCTTGGTGTCAGCTGCAAATTTGCTGGTGACTGACTCAATGCCCTCGTCCAGATCATCACTGAAGATGTTACAGAGGATGGGGCCCAGCACTGATCCCTGGGGCACACCGCTGGGGCACACAGTGCTCGGCCTCCAGCTGGATGTGGCACCATTCACCACCACTCTCTGGGCTTGGCCCTCCAGCCAGTTCCTAACTCCGTGCAGAATGTTGGCATCCAAGCCACGAGCTGACAGCTTAGCCAGCAGTTTGCTGTGGGGGACAGTGTCAAAGGCCCTGCTGAAGTCCAGGTAGACCACATCCACAGGCCTCCCCACATCCACCAGGCAGGTCACCTGATCATAGGAGGAGATCAGGTTGGAGAGGCAGGATCTGCCTTTCTTAAATCCATGCTGGCTGGACCTGAGCCCTTGGCCATCGCTCAGGTTCACAGTTATTGCCCCCATGTGTTCACACATTACAACAGTGTGTTAGTATTAACAATATATTAACAGAACCATCACTTCTTATTTTTTTTATAAATTCAGTGCCCCCCAGTTTGCTGGGTGGTTTGAAGACTGGGGTAACATTTCCCCTGTGCTGCAGACAGTGGCATATCCCAACCTTCAGGAGTCTCCACAATCCAGCTGCCAGCTGTGTTTTTACCTAGCTGTATTTTTACCCACACTCCCCTGAATTTTCTTCCTTCTTAAAATATGCTCCCAGTGTGACTTAACCCTTCCCATCACTCTGCCATTTGTGGAAGCATGACTCGGATGTCCTCATCATCCCTGCCCATGGTGGAGAGGTTGGAGTAGGTGATCTCTGAGTTCCTTCCAACCTAAGCCATTCTACATTTTTCTCTGCCTCATAAACTGTCTTCCCTTCAATCTCTTCTATAAACTCTCATGCCCAAGCATCAGAAAGTCTTTTCTGTTTCTTATTGTTGCTGCCTTTTCCCTTCCTTACTGGAAGTTTTGACCTCAGTTTTGTTGACTTGTCTACCTTAAGATGACTCTTTGAAGAGTCCTTACCAGTACACCAAAGCATATGTGACAACTCAGTGCAAGGCTCAAGTTTTAATACATTTATGTGCCTCACTTTTTTTTTTTTAATCTGTTCTTCAAGCAACTCTTTTGATGTTGATAAGACTCCTAGCAGAGGAAGATGTAACCCTAAAGAAATATTTTTGCTGGGACTTGCCCCTTCTTCATTTTTTTACAGCATTTGAACTCCAGAGTATTCAGAGGAAATCCTGTGCTTTTTGAAACCCAGTGTAGAAAGTCTGCTTCAGGAATGTCCCTTTTTTTTGCACTACTGTGGGCAATTTCCTTTTTTTTTAAAGAAGAAAAAGGAAAAAAAAAAAAAAAAAGAAGGCAAAAGCTTAGAGTTGCAGGGGTTTAAAATTTAGGTTTAAGAATTGGCATCAAAAAGTCCCAAAAAGGAAAACATAATACTCCAGGCTTTCAAAAAAATAAACAAACCAAAACCAACCAACCAAACAATAAACCCCCCAGAAAAAAAGCAAACAACCTTTTTAACTCTCACTGGTGTAAGAACTGGAGCACCTCTCCTATGAGAAAGGCTGAGGAAGTTGTGCTTGTACAGCCTGCAGCAGTCTCCAGGAAATTCTGAGCTTTCAGTATGTAGAAGTCCTATAAAAAAAGATGAGGATGATCTTTTTAGATGATCTCCAGGAAATTCTGAGCTTTCAGTATGTAGAGGTCCTATAAAAAAAGATGAGGATGATCTTTTTAGATGATCTCCAGGAAATTCTGAGCTTTCAGTATGTAGAGGGCCTATAAAAAAAAGATGAGGATGATCTTTTTAGATGATCTCCAGGAAATTCTGAGCTTTCAGTATGTAGAGGTCCTATAAAAAAAGATGAGGATGATCTTTTTAGATGATCTCCAGGAAATTCTGAGCTTTCAGTGTGTAGAGGGCCTATAAAAAAAATGAGGATGATCTTTGTAGCAGGGCCTGTTGTGACAGGACAAGGGGTGATGGTTTTAAACTACAGGAGGGGAGGTTTAGACTAGATACAAGGAAAGACTTTTTTTTAGAATGAAGGTGGTCAAACAGTGGCAGAGGTTGCACAGAAAAATGGTAGATTGTTCCATCCCTGGAAACAGTCAAGGTCAGGTTGGGCAGGGCTCTGAGCAATGTAATCTAGTAAAAGATGTCACCTGCTCACTGCAGAGTGGTTTGGACTAGATGACCTTTAAAGGTCTCTTCCAACCCCAAACATCTGTGATTCTGTTCTACAATGATAGGAAGGCAAACCCACAAGGTGTGCCCAGGCTCTCACTTGTAGCACATTTCAGGCTATGCTGGCTGAAAGCTATGGAGGCAAAAGTACCTTTCTGCATGTTTCCAGTGCCTGCTGGTTTTCATTTCTCCCTGTGAATTGTGTGTCTGCCTAGAGGCAGAAGGACAAATGACTCCTTCTCATGACATTCTGCATGCTTTGGAAAGTAGCTGCTGGGAGATGTGGTGACAGGTTTCCTTCCCCTCCTGTAGATGTAGCTTATCACCTCCCTAACATGCTGCACTTGCTCAGTTTCCTTTTCACATCTCTGATTTGTCAGAAAGATGTGATGGAACTGCAAGGCAACCAGGTTAATGTGCATCTCAACACCAGTGCAAAGCTCAGCATCATTTTCCTTCAAGTCTCCTGAAATTCCTCTGACAGCTAAGTGATGACCCTCTGCCTCTCACACATTTTTCTGTGCTTAGTTTTTGTTTTCTGTTCTCTGAATCAAAAAACTGGGGGGGGAGGGGAAGTGTTGCTCCACTTCAGGAGTCATCCTTCATTGTGAGAATATGGCCTTCAGAAACAGCAGAATATTTCTAGGTATGTAGAAGGCAAGACAAGGTCTCAGAGAGCTTCAAGTTTCAGGGTACTACCTTTTGACATATTCAAACGTTTGGTCTTACAACATGTGCTTCTTTTTCTTTGTCTTCTCAGCTCCTGAAGTGCTGGCCCAGAAACCCTACAGCAAAGCTGTGGACTGCTGGTCCATTGGGGTCATTGCATACATCCTGTGAGTATCTGCTGATTTTTCATAGGCAGCTTTGGGACTGGCAAGATGCTCTCCCACCATGTAGTTACCTGCTTAGTCCAGGCAAAAACAAAGTTAATTTCTGAGACTCGTAACCCCAGGGTAACACAAAGCCTGGACACCTCCTAGAGGCATGAAGGCTGAAATTTGGGCAGAACTGGTAGGAAATTAAGCAGGACATTCTGGGAACCATCACCTGCAACCGGCTCTATGTGCATTGGTATATGAAATCACTTCTAATGTTTGAATTGAGAAGGAAATGCAGAACTTGTCTGTGAGCCTGTAGAAAGACTCCCTATAGCTTAGGGGCCTGTCTTGATGGAATAGTCAGTGCTCAGATCTCAGGTCTGTGAGTCCAGCTGTGCCATTTGAGTAACAGATGTGTGACATTCAAATAACAGTTGCATAGATTGCATCTACACAGCCTAGCAGGGACTATTCATGCAAGTCTTTGAGAGGAGGTTGAAACTTTGCTGTGGACTGACTCAAGGTGGTCATGCAGTGAACAATTAGAGTGTTCCTTTTGTGCAGGAGGGCACAGAGCTGCTGTGTAGCTGTTGACTGCTGCAGAAACAGATGTCTCTCCATGCCAGCATTTCCTTTTTTCCATTTTTCCCTTTTACACAACTGTCACAGCTAAGCAAGACTGAAGGAAAAAGCATCTCCAATGAGGCGCAGCATTAAAGCATTGCTGCTTTGTTCTCTTTCCTTATGCAAACATTTCATGGCTCATGACAACATGAATAACTTTTTGATGATGTAGTAGAACTGCTTTTTGCCAGGACACACCTCATTGTTTATCCACTCTGTGCAATATTCTTTCTTTGCATTTTCATTTAATGTGGAGCACAAGTTATATGGTACCCAAAGTAGCTTTTTTCTTAATACTAAAATAGCCCAGGAAAACTTTGTTCCTTTGAATGTATGTTTGCTTATTTGAAACAAAGCCCTGCCTGAAAAACTTTAGTTTTGTGACTGGCTTTTCAGTCTCCATGAGTATCTGAAAACTTGTTGAGTACTACAAAGCTTTGCAGAGGATTGGATTTACCTCCGAGCAACCAGCAACAGCAGGATGCAAAAAGCTTTTGCATAACAAAGCAAAAATCAACAGTGCTGATTCTGACTTTATGACAAAGCCCAGCAGGACATGCTACAGCAGCGAGGAAGTCAGCAGGCATGCCAAAATACCTCAGAGGCTGCTTCACTCATCATTTTCTAGTGCTCTGTTAGATGAGGAACCTGTATTCTGACCCAAACTTAGCATTTTCCACAAGCAAACCTGAGCACAGAAAGACTCGGAGTTGGGGGCTTTGAGTTCCAGTCCTTGCCAGCCATGGCAGGACAATCAGGTACAGTCTTTTCTGTTGTCTTTGTACTGCTTTGCTGAGTACCAGCTTCAGAGTGTGAATGAGGCTGCAGGTGGCAGACAGCAGTTTGCTGCCTCACTTTCAGGCTTGACTGCTGCCTAGGTTCAGTTTGTTGTCATATATCCGTCATGAATATACATGTCCATCTAGCACCCCGTAGGAGGATTGTGAACTGTTGCATCCTGGTTGCCAGGAGGTAAACTTGGCTCTGCTTTCCTCCAAGTGTTCAGTCCCATTCACCCATGGATCATACACCAAAAATGTGGGTTTTTTGCTGGCAGACCTGTTGTTAGGTGCCTTACTGAGGAATTGGGAGTGAGACAGTCCTAAGTAATGTGTCCTGAACGTGTTTGTGAACACATTTTGATGGGTGAAGTTTTCCGTTTCCTCCATGATTCTCCTCTTCTCCTAAGCAAAGCTGATCTCTCTGCAAGATTCAACTCAGTTGTTTCCCACTCTGTTTTCCAAACCAGCTTGTGCTGAGCTTGTCAGACAGAGCATATACACTCCTCAAATGTGAATTCCCCATTTGCTTGGTGGGGAATTCCAAACCCTGAAGGCTCAAATCAGTTTACTAAGCATGAGTCCTTTTAAATTTTTGTTCATGAGACAAGGAAACTTTTTCAGGGTTTCTATGTTTCTTGTAATAAAAAGACTTGATTTGCATTATATACAGTCAAAATGAAGGTCAGTAGTGCCTTGCTTTGGAAGGAGTGTGGTAACGTATCTGCCAGATTGTAACTACTTAGGTGGGATTGGATCTGAGATCAAATCACCTCCTTGGATGTTTCTGTATGTGAACTCCATCCTTCAGCTCCTGTAACAGTCAGTAGCACTCCAGGACTCACTTTGATTACTCTTAACATAGGTGCTTAGTTCTGTTTCAGTCACATACAGCATCCTGTCTGGTCTCAAGCTGTGGCTGCAGGATGGTCCAGACCCCCCAATCACATGGTGTACCTACCAGCTGGGCACAGGGGTACCGTGCACTCAACAGCTTCTCCAGTAGCACTAGGCTCTACATGTGGGCACTTCAGCACAGCCAGGGTCAATGTAACAGTCATTTCCCTGGGATAGCCCATTCAGTTGCCTAAACTTGAGTGTTTAGTGCCATCTGAGGTGTCTGGGACAGCCACATGGGTTTGGCAAGGGCAACACAATGTGGACACCTTCATTCTGGAGTGGCAGATGGAAGCCGAGTGGGAGCCTACTGACTCTGTTGAAGAGCATTGAATGCCCATGCTGAGGCTACTTGCTGATCACACCCTGCTCTGTGCTCAGACCTCTGCCTTCATAGTATGGTTTCATCTGCTTTGTGGTACATTTACATCACTCACTGGTCTCTGTTGACTCTACCTTTATTGACTACAGTGAGAGTATAGAAACCCAGCCCATATCTCATGTGTCCTAATCACAGAATGACAGGAGTTGAGAGGGACCTCTAAAGAGCATCTAGGCCAAGCCCTGCTACCAGAGCAGGGTCACCTAAAGCAGGTTGCACAGGGTGGCATCCAGGTGAGTTTTTAATGACTCCAGATGTGGAGACTCCGCCACTTCTCTGAGCAGTCTGTTCCAGTTCTCTGCCACCCTCAAGTAAAGAAGTTCCTCCTCATGTTTAGATAGAACATTGTATCTATCGTGAACTGGATCTTATCTTTGATTCTAGGAATGGGCAGAAACTGCAGATGTGACCTCATACAAAAGTGGATGTCAAGGGTAGAGTAAAGACAGAGAGGAAGAGGGTCCTTCCCTAAGCTGGAAGGAAGTAACCCTGTGGGTTTGTCTAATATCCCAGGACACAGGTCTAACATCTCTAGTTTTGGTGTCTCAGCAGTGCCAGACTACTGGAGGTAGCAGAGCAGAGGTCAGCACGATGCGGAGATGCCACAAGCACTAGTTACAATGCTAGTAAATCCTGCTCTGAGCAGGACTTATTAATTGCAGTATATCGCTGCACCCATCTGGACATACCATTTCCAGTCCCACAGACAGCACAGTTGGAGCTACTTGTACATATTCAGACCAGTTGGAGACGAATTTATGCACAGGACAATCCAAACACATCATCCTCTGTCACCTCTCCCACGAATCCTCACAGCCACTCTGGACAGTCTGTTGTCATTTAAGAAGATGGAAACTCAGGGGAATCCAACACAGAAGCCAGACATAAATTGAAGATGCTTTCAGCTATTATTACTGCAAGTGGTTTGAGTGCCTCCAGACACAAGCTCAGTCTCACATGAAAGCCTTCAGTTTATGACACTGGAAGAACAAACTATTCCTGTGGCACCAATACTCTAGACAAATATTTGTTTCTGTGATATGAAGGTGAAGGATGTCTTAGGAAAGAATATCTCTATTTTGGTGCCAGCCTCTAATGCTTCTTGTTAATGACAGCCAGATTGCAGATGCTGCACCAGCAGAGTTTTTATCAAAACCTGTTTTGCATGAGAAGTCATTATTCACATGAACTAATTTTAGCAGCCTGAAATTTCCTGTTATTCCAGTTGCAATATTTCTTGATTTGAAGCAGTCCTGTCATTGTGCTCAGCTTTCTTGCTTATCACAAGGTAGTTTGGGTAGTTATTCAGCTTAAAAACGTAGTGCATAGGAAGAATAAGAGATTTTACTTGCTTTTGGACCTGCCTGGATTGCAGGAGAGGTTAGAAGAGCTTGAGCAGCTAAAATATTGATTTCATGCATACTTGATATAGTGAAGTATGTGTGTGTATATATATGTGTGTGTGTGTATGTATGTGTATAATGTTTGAAAGCTGGAAAAGGAACTGGAACCACAAAATGCTCTACCTCAGCCCCTGGTTGTTCATAGTCACATCACTGAACCATAGAATGGTTTGAGTGGGGAAAGTACCTTAGAAATCATGTAGTTCAGACAGTAACACCTTCCAACTGACAGCTTACTCAAAGCCCAATCCAGTGTGGCCTTGGACTTTTCCAGGGAGAAGGTATTCACAGCTTCTCTGGACAGCCTGTTCCAGTGTCTCACCACCTACACAGTAAATAATTTCTTCTATATGTCCAATCTAAATCCATCCCCTTTCAGTTTGAAACCATTACCCTTTATCCTGTCACTGCCTCTGTGAGGACTCCTCAGTTTTCCTGTAGGACCCCTCTAAGTACTGGAAGGCCACTATGAACACCTCTTGTCTCATCATCACTTTGCCTTGAATTTTCTTCTGATTCTATTCACTAGTAGAGGAAACCAATTACTAGAGATAAATCCTGGGTCGTGTTTTCACACTTTGTTGCTGAGTTAGTGTTGATTTTCAAGCAGATGTGCATGAATCATCAATGCTGTTTGTATGGAAGGCTCAACCAGTGACTGTACAAAGTCTATTATTCCAAAAGAAGTTGGCACCATCATCCTGGAAGTCATATGGTGGGAAAAGCTGGTCAGTCATCTCACCTGCTTGACATCACACACAAGCAAGAAACTGAGTAGCAGCTTACTTGATCACTTCTAGAATGAGGATCTGTGGTGGCAAAACCTATGTGGAATTGTTGGATTACTCAGGATAGCTAAGTTAAACACTGGAAAGACAATGCCAAATGGTTGCTCCTCATTGTTTACTTAGTTTATTTTGTGTTCCCCATGCTAATATGTCCTTGCACACAGTTTTGTGAGAGCACCGGTATCAGCCAGTGTGAGGGTCTCTTCCCAAAGTAAGAATGAATGCATGTGTTTATTCCTATGAATAGCTCTTGGATGACTTCCCAGGCCATATATGTTGGGTCCTTGAGCACTTACCCAATTCTTTGCTCTAATCTCACTATAAAATTACTTGTAAAACTAACTCTGGTGCCTACCCTGTTACTGACTGTACACTGACCATGCAAATGGGTTATTTAGCCTTTGGTATCACACTCAATGTGTAGCAAGAGATGCAGGGATTTGCTTTCTCCTTCTAGTGAGGAAAAGATGGTATTCCTCTTGTGCTCTCCTGATGCCTTCTAGAAATGACTTCTGACAATATCTTTCCTTTGTACATCCACCTGTGTTTTCCTTAGCAGCATCATTAAGGCTTCAAGGAGACCTTAGAGTAGTCTTCCAGTATCTGAAGGGGGCCTGCAGGAAGGCTGGGGAGGGACTATTGACAGGGTCTTGCAATGACAGGACAAGGGGCAATGGGTTTGAACTGGCAGAGGGGAGATTGAAACTGAATGTTAGGAGGAAGTTCTTTCCAGTGAAGGTGGTGAGACACTGGAACAGGTTGCCCAGGGAGGTTGTGGCTGCTTCCTACCTGGAGGTGTTCAAGGCCAGGTTGGAGGAGGCCTTGAGTGCCCTGTACTAGTGGGAGGTGTCCCTGCCTATGACAGGGGGTTGGAACTAGATGATCCTTGAGATCCCTTCCAACCTTACCATTCTATGATTCTATTCTTCTTTAAGACAAGAACTGGGAATAGGAGCCTGCTGATATGATAAGGTTGTTAAATAGTTCTGAAAAGCTTTTATTTTGTAAAACTGTGAGAAAATTATGAGAGCTAATAGCTGCCTGAAACTCCCCCAGGAAAATGTGGGATTTTTTTCACATTGAAAGCAAGGGTTGGTTTTTTGGGTTTTTTTTAATCTCTGCATATCTGAAGACAAGCAGCAGAACCTCTGATAGTGAGGTCATTTTTTTCACATAGAAATGTCCCAGCAGATGGAAATTAATCCAGTGGGATTTTGGTTGGCTAAGAATTAAATAAAAACTTATTATGGACTTTGGAAGGTAGCCCAGTTGCTGAAGTCCAGCAAGATTTTCTCCAGCTATAAATTGTATGATACTTTACTGGGGCTTTCTCATCCCTTACTGCAAAGCCAGTAATGGTAAAACATTGAAGTAAGTAGCTTTAAAATTTTTCTGTCTTCTTAGACTGTGATTTTAAGGAAAAGAACAAGACCACTGTCGTGGGTTTAAAGAGCTGACAGAGTGAAGCTCTCAAATGAATTGGAGAAAAAAACCCCAGAATTATATTTGGAGTTACAGATAGAAATTACAAAGCAGATGCAGAATCCATAAGCGAACCCCCTGAATTTTTTCTCCAACCCAAAACTAAATCTATCATCCCCAGTGCTCCAATCCTGCCCCTACCCCATGCCTCTACCTTCCAAGAGGCCTAAGCACAGCCTCTGGAGGCTCCAAACCAGGTCTATCCTTACATGTTTGTCCCAATAATGCAGCTCCTGCCCGACACAAGGCTGGAGGGGGAGGAAAGGAGCACAAGCTGGCCTTGCTGTGAGCTTATGAAGAGATAGCAGAACTATGGGGTTGGATAACAATCTTCCAGTCCCCAGAGGACTCTTTTTAACCTTATAGTTCCCAACCTGGGACAACCACCTATATTTTGGCTCACAATCCCTCCCTGTGTCAGGATGCTCTGGTGTTCCTCTCCCACATGCCACCTCATCCATTCTGAGGAGCTTGCTCCCTTCTCACATGCTTTCTGGTACAGGTCCTCAATGATTTGCTTCCTGAGTTTGGTGTTACTGAGTTGCCCTGTGTAGGAGGTTCATCCCCACCCCTGGTCAAACCAGGACCAGCCCTTTCCCTGTACTCAGCCTGCTCTCAAACAGGGAGCTGGGTTGGATGCATGCCCCTGTCTGTGACCTGTGGTAGAGACTAACCCTTCTCAAAGTCTTACCAGCAAGGGAAAAGCAGAGCCAAAAGCATCTGTCTTCTGCCCTGTGCCCAGTTTCCAGTAGCTCTGGCATCGTCCTGCGTGACACTGACTCCTCATACATCAGCTTTTCCACTATGCACCTCTGCAATGTGCTGCAGTATCTAACTCTACTCTACTCTAACTGCATAGATGCAGAGTTAGATACTTCAGACATGTAGGTACTCAAGCCATGCAGAGGAGCATGGGAAGAGCTGGATGTGGATAGGAAAGGGAGTGAAAATCTCTGTATAGGCTGGGGTTCTGGTTGGGTTTCATCTCTCTCTGCTCTCTCCCCTTGCAGGGTTATAGCCTTCCCTCTCTCTGCTGCTAAGCAGTTTGCTCCTGCCTTTTGCTGCCATGAGCATGTATAAATCACAGCAGCCCTAACTTGTGCTCTTGTACCTTTGCCAAGGTAATTAGTACAGTGCACATTTTAAGAGAGTTATTTCTCTCTCCGGAGCTGCCTGCCAGCGCCCAGGCATGCACAGCACTGTCTGCTTGCCTTAAAATGTTTTATCAGAGCAGCTTGGTTTTGTTTAAGAAAAGTGCTGAAGGAGGCAAGAAATTAATGAAGGGCTGACAGGCTTATATAGAGCCTGATGTGTCCCCCAGGGAAGAGGGACTGATTGAAGCTTCTGAGAGCCTTTAAAGGAGCAGTTTTCTTCCAGCCTTGACATCTCTACCCCAGTGCCATCCTAACAGCTGCAGTGCTGGTGCCATCAACTGCAGCTTTTCTAAACCCCTCAGTAAAGCACCCAAAATCTTGAGGGTTGTGACAAAATGGGAAGAATATGAGTCAGTTTGTGCACATCCCCCTCAAGATAGAGAGAGTCTCCATAGAGAGACTATGGAGTGTAAACACTGATATTGATTGCATTAAAGCAAGTTATATGAACATTCTTCTTAGGTATTTGTAGATCTGGAGGCTGGTTGTGGATTCATCTTCTGCATTCAGTTATCAGATGTTTTTTCCTTCATCATCCAGGTGCAGAGTGGTTTTTGGGCATTTGTTGAAATGCAGAGTTTTTAATGACCCTTCTCATACATCACTTCCACCTCTGGGTTTCATGTGGAAGCTGCTGCACCGAGCCCCACGCACAAGTATGAACCCGTTTAGTAGGTATGCAGTCCTGCTCTGAATGTAAGCTCATCTCTAGCGTGAGGTTATCTTTACTTGCTTTAGATAATGCCAGTAGGACACAAAGGAGGACTGGCTCATCTGCTTTGCTAGATAAAGAAAGATATTTCTGGTTCAGCTGAACCACAGTGGATTCATTAAAATGCTACAAACTTCAGCAGAGTTCTTCCAGGTCAATGTGGATGTGACGCAGATCGCCATCTCACTCAGCATTTAAATTATTTATCAAGCACACTGGCTCTTCAGAGCTAACAAAACATTGCTCCTTTCACCCTCAAGTGTTGAGCTGGTTTAAATAACCTCCAGGGCAGCTGGCTGGCTTTAGGTTATAAATAACTTGAATATTTCATTTCTTACAGTCCCCCTCTCCTTGCTCGGTTGTTGCTGCAGTGTAGTGTTTCAGTTAGATCTTCAGTCTGTTTATAATGGCTGGCTCTCAGTTAAATGCTTTATTCAGGCTGATTGACTTAGGGTTTAAGAAAACTGTAGGAAAAAAAAATCATTTCAGTATTGGCAAAGTATGTGAAATAATAATTTCCACCATAGACTAGAGATAAGAAGGAAAAACTGAACCATGTCTGTAGAGAGACAATCATAGAATCACAGAATGGTTAAGGTTGGAAAAGACCTCAAGGATCATCTAGTTCCACCCTCCTGCCATAGGACAGGGCACTCAAGACCTCATCCAACCTGGCCTTCAACCCCTCCAGGGAGGGAGCAGCCACAACCTCCCTGGGCAACCTGTGCCAGTGTCTCACCACCCTCACTGCAAACAACTTCCTCCTAACATCCAGCCTAAATCTCCCCTCTGCCAGTTTAAACCCATTGCCCCTCGTCCTGTCATTGCAAGACCTTGTCAACAGTCCCTCCCCAGCTTTCCTATAGGCCCCCTTCAGATACTGGAAGACTGCTATCAGGTCTCCTGGAAACCTTCTCTTCTCCAGGCTGCAGAGCCCCAACTCTCAGCCTGTCCTCATAGCAGAGCTGCTGTAGCTCTCTGAGCATCTTCGTGACCTACTCTGGACCCACTCCGACAGTTCCATGTCCTTCCTGTGCTGAGGGTCCAGAACTGCACACAGGACTCCAGGTGGGGTCTGACAAGAGCAGAGCAAAGGGGCAGAATCCCCTCCCTTGCCCTGCTGCCCACACTGCTCTTGCTGCAACCCAGCACTCAGTTGCTGTCTGGGCTGCATGTGCACACTGCAGGCTCATGTTGAGCTTTTCATCAACCCAGACCCCCAGGTCCTTTTTCTCAGGGCTACTCTCAACCATTCACTACCCAGCCTGGATTTATGCTTGGGATTGTGCCTACCCAGGTGCAGGACCTTACACTTGGCCTTGTTGAATGTCATGAGGTTGCCCTGTGCCCACCTCTCCAACCTGTCCAGGTCCCTCTGGATGTCATCCCTGCCCTCTAGCAAGTGGACTGTGCCACACAGCTTGGTGTCATCTGCAAACTTAGAGACAGGAAGACCTGTTTGGCATCTGCAAACAATAGAGACAGGAAGACCTGTTTGGCTGTGGGCAGAGTGGGTTTGCTAAAACCTTGGACCAGAGTTGGTATGGACCAGCCATAGCAGCTTTGCAGTACTGGTATTGAAACCCGAAGAAGGGACATCTTTGCCAGCATGTCTGGGCAGAGGGACAGGCAGCATTGGCTGGATGTGGGGAATTTCTGACATTTCTGCTGCTGCTTTAGCTTCATACAGTGTCAGATGTGGTTTTTCCCATGCCCAGCATGTGCAGGACTGAAGGAGCCCTGCCTCAGCAGAACGACTGTCCTGCTGCCCTCAGCACTGGGACTGTGCACCTCGAGTGCTTTAGTTCAAACGTGGTTTAGCTCATAGCTGTCAAATAGTGCCCAATGTCCTGCTTGTCCTGAGGCTAACTTTTCTGAGAAGTCTGATTATGGATGCTGAAAACCAGGACAGGGATGTTGTTAGCCATAGGCGAGTTTGGCAGTTATTTGTGGGTGGTTTGAAGTGGGAAAGGAAAAGGCTCTCCACATGTCTCTGCAACAGTAGCAGGTCTGTGTGCACCCTGTGCATGCTTTGCTGCAGAGGTGGAGTGATTCCCAGATGTCCTCATTCTGCCTGGGAGCCCAGCACAACCTGCAGATGCATCCTGCTTTTTGCCTGGTAGCTTTGTGAAGATCTTTGTTCTGCTTTGCACCATCTTCTTCCCTATTGTACTGGAGAGGAGGTCCGTGAAGGTGGCTGGCAGCTCCACAGTTGTACCACAAACTTCCCTTACAATTACAGTCTTTTGCATGTTGTTGAGACCAGAAGTTGTGCTCAAAGCCAGTCCTGATGCCAAGCAGGTGACTTGGTAAGTGTTGGCACCTCTCATGTCTCCACGGTTCCCAAGGCTCTGCTGTGCCTGCATGTCTGCAGGGCTGCTGCCCTGCCTCTCCACTATCTAGGAGAAAATAAAGCCAGTGTAAGTGGCCAGTGCAAGGTACTGAGTGGGAGCAGTCCAGAGGAACTGGCAGTGAAAACAGAATGGAAAAGACTCCTGGATAGAAAATGGTGGTGCTGAGGAATGAGAGAGACTGGTGCTCTGTGAATGCTGTGTAGCTCAAAAGAGTTCCTCTTTACCATATAGAGAGGAGAGGATGGAAGGGCTCATGGCTGTGCAATAAAAGTACTCCTCCAGCTAAACACCCAAAACCACACACCATGTCATGTGTTCATGCAGAATTCCTTTGTCCAGGATAGTACCAATCAGAGTTTATATGTCCCTGAACAAACTTCTCTCATGGTAGGGTTTGTATGCTTGAAAACTTCAGGGTCAAGTCTTAAAGAAGAGTTTCTCCTCTTTTTCCTTCCTTCTTTCTCATGTCACTCAGATGGGTCCAAAGGTCATGTCTCTCTTTTCTTGTTCTCTATTAGGCTCTGTGGGTATCCTCCTTTCTATGATGAAAATGACTCCAAACTCTTTGAGCAGATCCTTAAGGCAGAGTATGAATTCGACTCTCCCTATTGGGATGACATCTCTGAGTCAGGTAAGAACCTCCTACTCCTTTAATTGCAGCAACCATGCATGCATACCTGTTGGAGATACCCTCTTCTAGGTGTGAGAACTACCCACACACTGAGCTCTTCTTAACTGACAACATTAGCAATGTGCATTTCTTTCAGTTCAAGCATTTATGGGAGTTTATTTCTGTGGGAGAGCAAATTAAGTACCTTTTTGTCCAGCCACACACAAAGCACCAAAATGTAGCTGGCATAGAAGATGAAAAGGCAGCAGAAAACTACCCCGAGAAGACAAAGCAGTTTAATATCTCCATAATATCCAAATAAAAATCAGCTGTTTTCTGTGTTGTTAATAATAGGGTGACAAATTAGTTTGGTTCTGTAACTGACACTGCACTTCAGGTGAACAACCAGTCTGAAGTGTTACCAGCAGAGAACCCAAGAGATCAAATGAGGTGGGTAAGCAGATTCAGGAACTGGAAGCGCTGCCCACATGATTTGATCCAGACAACTGCTCATAGGCTTGTCCAGTTCCCCATCCCATAGTGCCTGCCTGTGCCTGCTTTAGTCAGTCAAGCAGAGAGAGTTAGATCAACTTGTTACAGACAACTGTGCCTAAAGACTTCCTGGCTGCAGCACGACTCATGGTCTGCCAGCATCAGTGTCTCTAGGTGGCAGCAAGGATATGTTCAGCATTACAGCTTGCACGCACCACTAACGTGCTGTGTGGTCTCCAAGAGGTCACAGAAGATCGGTGTCCTTGCCCTGTCCGACTCAGGGGAGCATCTACCATTTCATGCAGGAGAAGAAATTAATTCTAGGAGTATTTCATCATGCAGAAATATCCCTAGAAGTGCAGTTGTCTGAGTCATTAGTAGTAGCGATTAAGGCAAGCAAGATATAAATAGCATTGTTTTATTTTAAAGATGATCATATATCGTATTATCTGTGTAGAGAACACTCCATGCTGCTTACATCTGCCATCCAGATACCATTGTGGTGTGATGAGAAGGGGGTTTTTAAGCCCCTAAGAGTTTTCAGAGAAAATATGAAGGTCTGTTGGCAGACCCCTTTGCATTTTAGGAGAAAGGCCATCACGTAAATCAGCACAAAGATTTTCCTGCCATATTTGGCTTCACTGTGGCTGCTCTCTTCTACAGCCACTGGATATGTGCCATGCTCTGATCTCTCTTCCTTCCATTATAGTGTCAATTAAAACAACATTAGCTTATGCTCAGGGAAATCCATTTGCCTCTGTAACTTGTTTTTAAATGCACAACACATCCTCACAACTGCCCATGTGTGTGCTTGGAGTGAGCAATGAGAAACTCCTCTTACTGTGGCATCTGACCTCCTCCTTGCCTTTCCCACCCAGTTTACCAGCAGCATCTCCAGCAGGTGTGGGCATATTACAGTATCACAGTATCACAGTATCACCAGGGTTGGAAGAGACTTCAAAGATCATCAAGTCCAACCCATCACCACAGCCCTCAAGACCAGACCATGGCACCAAGTGCCACATCCAAATGCGCCTTGAACACTCCAGGGACGGTGGCTCCACCACCTCCCTGGGCAGCCCATTCCAGCAGTCAATGACTTTCTCAGTCAAGAACTTTCTCCTCACCTCCAGCCTAAACTTCCCCTGGCACAGTTTGAGACTGTGTCCTCTTGTTCTGGTCCTGGTTGCCTGAGAGACGAAGGTAACCTCCTCCTGGCTACAGCCACCCTTCAGGTAGTTGTAGACAGCAAGAAGGTCTCCCCTGAGCCTCCTCTTCTGCAGGCTAAACAATCCCAGCTCCCTCAGCCTCTCTCCATAGGGCTGTGCTCCAGGCCTCTCCCCAGCCTCATTGCCCTTCTCTGGACACACTCAAGCACCTCAATGTCCTTCTTCAATTGAGGGGCCCAGAACTGGACACAGTACTCTAGGTGTGGCCTAAGCAGTGCAGAGTCCAGGGGGAGAATGACCTCCCTGCTCCTACTGGCCACACTATTGCTGATGCAGGCCAGGATGCCATTGGCCTTCTTGGCCACCTGGGCACACTGCTGGCTCATGTTCAGGTGGGTGCCAATCAGCACCCCCAGATCCCTTTCTGTTTCAACTCAACCCATGAAACTGTACTAATAAATGACAAATGGCTCAGGGCCATTTTCTGGTCCCGTGGCAAGTTGGTGTTTGATATCCTCGTCAATTATACTGGCTGATCATCCTGCAATGAAACTGGGCATTAACCCCTTTGCTTTAATTTATTATATATATGTAGATGTAATAAGTTAATATGTAATATTTTTTTAATTTTTTTTTTTAAAGCTAAAGATTTCATTCGGAATTTGATGGAGAAGGACCCTAATAAAAGATACACCTGTGAGCAAGCAGCACGGCATCCTTGGTAAGCAGCAGTCACTGCTGTGTGAAGCACTTGGTACAGAGAGCATCACTGGTGGGTGGAAATGGTGGGGGGTTCTCATGTAGTATACCAACCTCTACAAAAATCTTTGTGTTCTTATTCTTACAACTTCCAACTTTGTCCTCCAGATTTTCCTGAAAAATTATGATGAGCTTTCATCTCATGCACCAGGCTGTTGAGTACCTGTGTCAGGATTCAGTGAAATGCTGAGTTATGTGTGTTTACTTTGGTGCAGCAGGGGGTTGTGCCAAAAATGATTGAATCCAGAAATCATGTATTGGGACAAAAGGTGACATCCTGCAAGTGTGCAGAAAGCAGACTGCCAACCAGCTCATGAGGTCCTTGCCAAAGTGATACAAAATTGCTTAAGAGCATCCCACGGATTCGGATGAAGCAAAGATGAGAATCTTTGCTTCACAGATGATGGTCCACTTCCTACTTATAGTAAAGACATAGTTTCACATACTGTTTACTCTCTTGTTCAGTGGAGGAGATGGAAAACCTTAGAGAGCGATAAGCTGGCTCTGAGTTGACAATAGTAGTGCCATCTCTCTGCAGTGACTATAGAAAAGTACCTATGGACATGGAACTGTTGGAGTGGATCCAGAGGAAGCCACAAAGATGATCAGAGGCCTGGAGCAGCTCTGCTATGAAGACAGGTTGAGAGAGTTGGGGCTCTGCAGCCTGGAGAAGAGAAGGCTTCCAGGAGACCTTAGAGTAACCTTCCAGTATCTGAAGGGGGCCTACAGGAAGGCTGGGAAGGGGCTATTAACAAGGCCTTGTAATGACAGGACAAGGGGCAGTGGGTTTAAACTGGCAGAGGGGAGATTGAAACTGGATGTTAGGAGGAAGTTGTTTACAGTGAGGGTGGTGAGGCACTGGCACAGGTTGTCCAGGGAGGTTGTGGATGGTCCCTCTCTGGAGGTGTTGAAGGCCAGGTTGGAGGAGGCCTTGAGTGCCCTGTCCTAGTGGGAGGTGTCCCTGCCTATGGCAGGGGGTTGGAACTAGATGATCCTTGAGGTCCCTTCCAACCTTACCATTCTCTGATTCTATGAATACAAATGAAGCTGGGTGCCATTTCTCTGTGTGTTAACGATTTCCACCTCTGTTAAGTGCTTTAAATTAAACGATGTCTTTGCACATGGGTGACTTCACCAATGTTACCCAAGGATCATGCAGCTGAAACAAGAGCAGCTCATGTAATTTTGACCATCTCTGAATGCTTTAGCATCACCCCACACTACCAGCTGCATCCAAAAGAGGGCTTTTAATGTGAGTCTTTTAAGGCTGAAACCATTATGTATGAACCAAGATTTTATCTTGGTCGCTATAATAGTTGCAACAGAAATGAGTCAGTGACATGACACTTTCACCCCAGGTGTGCATTACTCTGTGATTTTATGTTCTCACAATTACAACAAATGCCAGTTCTGTTTGCAGTTTCTGGAGCAGCAGCTGCATAGAAGCATTAGGCTGTGCATTTGCAGGGAGAGAGAACTTTTTCCTGAGTGTACATACTTCCTGGGCCAGTGTCACGGCTAGCTCAGCAGCTTGATGGACTGCAAAACTGTCCTAGTGATGCAGTTTGAGCCCCAGGATCAGCCTCAATTGGTGTAGTTGAGCATAAAACACCTAGGAAGAAAAAAAAAATCAGCATAGAAGTTGTCAGTGAGTTTTAAGGTAGCTCTGCTTTCTACTGCGATCTGCAGACGTTCATTCGGGGTCTGGAGTCTGCATCCCTCTGAGTTTGGGGAGGTTTATCAACAGGGCTCTTGTCACCTCTGCATCCTCAGCAGACATGGGCTTTGAATGAATTCCTTGACCTTTCTAGCTTTGTAGGAATAGAAGTTGGTACCCAGCTTAAAATGGTGTTAAATTTCAAAGCAGAGTACAACTTAATGGCTTTGGCTCTAGAACAAATACTGCAGTTTGGCATCAAGGGGTTTATGCCCCTCTCTTTGAGACTCACTGGTTTTTCTCAGCTTATTGCTGCTTTCAGTCCTGGGACTAGATGGAAAATAAATCCTTTCAAGGGTCTTTGCCATTCTGGCTTACTTGCTAATAAAGTTTTACCAATACACAGGCTGATGAATTACCTCCATTGTTAATTAACAATTTGGCACTCATAAAGGCATTCAGTGAGTTATGACTATAGAAGTGGTGAGTGTACAGCGAGATGTCACCAATTTCTTTGTGGTGGGAATGATGTACCAGTGTCTGATTGTAAATTGTGATTGTGATTACAAATTAGGCTGAAAATAAGATTGAAGCTCAGCCTTTACAATTAAAAAGTCTTAGGAAAGGCTTGGGATGCAGAAAGCAATGTAAAACATCGAGACAAGGGGCAATGGGCTTAAACTGGCAGAGGGGAGATTTAGACTGCGTGTTAGGAGTAAGTTCTTTACAGTGAGGGTGGTGAGGCACTGGAACAGGTTGCCCAGGGATGTTGTAGCTGCTCCCTCCCTGGAACCTGTTCAAGGCCAGGTTGGAGGAGGCCTTGAGTGAGCTGTACTAGTGGGAGGTGTCCCTGCCTATGGCAGGGGGTTGGAACTAGATGATCCTTGAGGTCTCTTCCAACCTTACCGTTCTATGATTCTATAAGAAGAGCAAAGTTGTTGTTTTTCATCCTCCATGCCAATGACAATGAGATACATTTTGCTGATGGTTATTAGCTGCATCAGTGGCTGACATCAATACAAATGAGTATTGAGGAGATGTCAAGGCCTGAGCCTGCCCTTTCCACAATGTCCCATCAATAACTGCATTGTCTGTGTGAGAAAAAGGAAATCTAGGAAATTAAATTCAGCTTTTGTGAGTTGGAAGGAAAAAAAAAGTACCCAGCATTTCTAAATGATGCTGACCTGAGCCTCAGGAAATTAAACAAGTTACAGAAGTCAATAGTAGAAATACAGAATAAACAATAGGAATGCAACTCCCAGCAGAGAATGAGGTGACCATTTGTAAACCAGGCAGATTTTGCAAAACCTGACATCCAAGATACACAAAACATAAGCATCCAACTCTTGGCCCCGTTACATCTCTGTTGGTTGCTGGAGTGCAACAAAGAAACGTGGCACTTACAGAACTCACAGCTTCTGTTCCTCCTAAAGGAACAAAATTATAAAAAGTGGGTTCGTTGCTGCCCCTCCCCTCCACCCACCCACCCACCCACTCCCCTTTTGTTTTTTAATTATTTTTTTTCTTCCACATGTCATGGCCAAGAGCCAATGGGATTTCACAGACTGCTCCACAGTTTGGGTTATCTTCTGCAGAATCTAATCTTCCATTTAAAAACAATACTCAAGAAAGGATTTTACCCCATTGTTGGGGACAGGAGTCTTCATCTGTCAGGCTGGCTTTACGAGGCAGTGGTAGAGCATGTAAAGCATGGCTCAGGATCAGGTTTGGAGATGTCAGACATGCAAATAGCACTGCAATAGGGAGGCTTTAGAGTGTTCGGCATGTTTCCAACCCACATCCCAAATACACCTCCCTCCAGGAGAGTCAGTATGTGCCAGTGGATTGCAGACAACCAGCTGTACAGTCAAAGCAAAGCATGGAGGTTTTCAGAGATACAGCTTTAGAACTGCATCTCTTCTTCCCAACGAGCTCTTGAGCGAAACTCAACATCTCATTCGTTCTTGCTCTGGAAAGCTTCCTTTAACATATAAATCCAGCTCGCTCCCTGGGTAAGGAACTGGCTGGATGGTTGCACGCAGAGAGTGCTGATCAAGGGCACAATGGCCACCTGGAGACCAGTGCCAAGTGGCGTCCCTCAGGTCAGTGCTGGCAGCAGTGCTGTTTAACATCTTTGTCAGTGACATGGACAGAGGACTGGAGTGCACCCTCAGCAAGTGTGCAGATGACACCAAGCTGTGTGGCACAGTCAACTTGCTAGAGGGCAGGGATCCATCCAGAGGGACCTGGACAGGCTGCAGAGATGGGCCCAGGCCACCTCATGAAATTCAACAAGGCCAAGTGTAAGGTCCTGCACCTGGGTAGGCACAATCCCAAGCACAAATCCAGGCTGGGTGGGGAATGGCTGAGAGCAACCCTGAGGAAAAGGACCCTAGGGGTGTGGGTTGATGAAAAGCTCAACATGAGCCTGCAGTGTGCACATGAAGCCCAGACAGCAACCAAGTCCTGGGCTGCATCAAGAGCAGTGTGGGCAGCAGGGCAACGGAGCGGATTCTGCCCCTTTACTGTGCTTTTGTGCATGACACCTCCTGGAGTACTGTGTGCAGTTCTGGAGCCCCCAGCACAGGAAGGACATGGAAGTGTTAGAGCGGGTCCAGAGGAGGGCCACAAAGATGCTCAGAGGGCTGGAGCAGCTCTGCTATGAGGACAGGCTGAGAGAGTTGGGGCTCTGCAGCCTGGAGAAGAGAAGGCTTCGAGGGGACCTTAGAGTAGCCCTCCAGTATCTGAAGGGGGTCTACAGGAAGGCTGGGGAGGGACTATTGACAAGGTCTTGCAATGACAGGACAAGGGGCAATGGGTTTGAACTGGTTAAAATGGGGAGATTTAGACTGGATGTTAGGAGGAAGTTGTTTGGAGTGAGGGTGGTGAGACACTGGCACAGGTTGCTCAGGGAGGTTGTGGCTGCTGCCCCTCTGGAGGTGTTCAAGGCCAGGTTGGCTGAGGCCTTGAGTGCCCTGTCCTAGTGGGAGGTGTCCCTGCCTATGGCAGTGGGTTGGGACTAGATGATCCTTGAGGTCCCTTCAAACCTTACCATTCTATGAAATGTTGCAGTTTTGGACTACTCTGCAAAGTGGTGCAGTAATTTTTTGAAGGTGTGTGGGTAAATGCTGCTAAAAAAAACTTTTCTGGGTGAAGTATACTCACCTGGATATTATCTAAAATTTCCAAGTTTGTGATGAGATCTCTGTTTGCCAAGTCATTGTTCCAGTAGCATTTTCTACACAGCTTGCTTATGCCAGGAGATAATGAGGGTTTTATTGCTTCTTTTCTGATTCTGGCCATTGAATCTGTTGCAATGGCACCCTTTGAAGGAGAGGAAGGTATTTTTGGTGGAGAAGGAGGAGAACTTCATGCTTCCTCTTGTTGATCATCTGTATCATTCCCACAACCCGGACATATTTAAGCATCCAGCACACCCAGGCTTGTGCTCCTCTCTCTTATGCTGCAAGTGTTTAGCCAATGGAGACAGCCTGTCGTGACTTTTATAATGAGGACACTCTGGACTACCTTGTCATAGAATCATAGAATGGTAAGGTTGGAAGGGACCTCAAGGATCATCTAGTTCCAACCCCCTGCCATAGGTAGGGACACCTCCCACTTGTACAGGTCACTCAAACCTTCCTCCAACCTTGTCATAAGGCTATGTAATTTTTACCAGACACCTGTTAGCAGCCTCAGCTTCTGTAGTTTCCCTACAGTGTAATCTTTGTGTGTAGAGCAGGCAAGACTACTGGATTAGAGGGAATAGAGCAGACTTCAAATGGTCCCCACTTGCAGAGTACCTACATTTCAAGTATCCCTTAATTGCATCTCATAAAAGGTTTTGGTTTTTGTTTTTTTTTTTTGTCTACATGACTGGTTCTGTAGAACAACATAGCTGGAGAAGCATCTTTGAACAGTAGAGTTCACATGAAGTGAAATCCATATTCTGCTGAGGTTCATGGGAATGTTGCCACTGCATTCAGTGAGGGGTAGGGTCTGCCTCCTGATTGCACCAGTGCAACACAGAACAACTACCCAAGTCACTGGTGCTGTGCAAATGGTAGATAAATAGTACACATGGTGAAGTGGCTCCATGTAGTGACATTTTCCATCTTTATCTTTTTCTTCCTTCTGGGAAATCCTGCAGCATCAGGTTATTAGGGAGAAATCTAATACATCACAAATGCTTAACACATAGGTTGTAACTGAGATAAAATGAATTATTGAGATGGCTACCTTGCTGTAAGATTATGGTTTCAATACATAACATTTATGAAGAACTGCTTCCAAAGCATACTACTTCTTTTCATTACTGTGTTTTATTGAGAACTTCCAAACAAGGCTTGCAAGAGCTGGATCTTGCAGGATACTACATTTGTGCCTTTAAGGCTAATAATCTCCATGAGCTTTGGGAAAGTGCACTGGAGTAGCCAGCTAGTCACATGACTAAGTGTTTGTATAGGCTCAGACCCTAAAAAGAAATGCTCCTTCTCAGTGGCCCACTTTTCAGTGCTGTATCTGCTCCCCACATGCCTGCACTTACGTGATGTTTTGCTATTTATAATCAAATGCCCTTGGCAGGGGGACGGTGGGGACGGTATGTTAAACTTGGAGCTGCCAGAAAAGGAGGCAAATAATTGCAGTGAAGAGTGGTAGCTCAAACAAAGGATTTGGGGTGATGAAAAGCTCTACAGGAGCCTGCAGTGTGCCCATGCAGCCCAGACAGCAACCGAGTGCTGGGCTGCAGCAAGAGCATTGTGGCCAGCAGGGCAAGGGAGGGGATTCTGCCCCTTTGCTCTGCTCTCGTCAGATCCCACCGGAGTACTGTGTGCAGTTCTGGAGGCCTCAGCACAGGAAGGACATGGAAGTGTTGAAGTGGGTCCAGAGGAGGCCACCAAGATGCTCAGAGGGCTGCAGCAGCTCTGCTATGAGGACAGGCTGAGAAAGTTGAGGCTCTGCAGCCTGGAGAAGAGAAGGCTTTGAGGGGACCTTAGAGTAGCCTTCAAATATCTGAAGGGGGCCTACAGGAGGGCTGGGGAGGGACTATTGACAAGGTCTTGCAATGACAGGACAAGGGGCAATGGGTTTGAACTGGCAGAGGGGAGATTTAGACTGGATGTTAGGAGGAGGTTGTTTATAGTGAGGGTGGTGAGACACTGGCAGAGGTTGCTCAGGGAGGTTGTAGCTGCTCCCTCCCTGGAGGTGTTGAAGGCCAGGTTGGCTGAGGCCTTGAGTGCCCTGTCCTAGTGGGAGATACCCCTGCCCATGGCAGGGGGTTGGAACTAGATGATCCTTGAGGTCCCTTCCAACCTTACCATTCTATGATTCTGTAATGATTACACCTTAGCCTATACAATCTGTCCACTTACACAGATTGCTGCAGTTTAAGGTACAAGTGACTTATGCTTTCCATTGGAAAAGGTATTTGTTTTATAGTGTATCTTTCACTGAGGTTTGCACTGTTTATGGTGTGTGTCAGAGGTGCAATGTTCTGCTTAGTTGTTCCACTGTGTACTTTTCAAAAAGGATGTGGAAAATGAAGGCAACAAAAGAGTGAGGCAATTTTGCTGCAGCTTGATACATTTCAGTGTTTCCCTAGATCATATTAATGACATCAATTAAGTTTATTAAATATATTGCCATGTCAGCAGCCACATCCTGTTTAGTGCAACCACTCAGGGTGCAGCGATGAAAGGCAAGCAGCAGAAAACCCAAGGACCTGTCTTTTCCAGCTACAGGATCACACCAGGTCAAGCTGAGTCCTGCAGCCCCAAATTCAGCCTCCAGGCTCAAGTGAAAGGGAAGGAAAACAATTCCCTCCAATCCAAGGGCAAAGAGAAAGTCCAACAGTTATGAAGCTAGTATAGGAATTGGAAGGTGTGTTGTGAATTTATTTGCATTACCCAAGTGACCTAAAATGCCTCCAAGGGCAAGGAGAAAGTCCAACAGTTAGGAAGCTAGTATAGGAATTGGAAGGTGTGCTGTAAATTTATTTGCATTGCCCAAGTGACCTAAAATGGGGTTTGGAGCTGTGTGCTGAAGCTGGTTATGGCATCGAAGGCAGCTTGGGACATCTGAATTAAAAGGTGATGTATGTATCATCTCCCTGCATAAACTGTATAGGGGAGAAGGAGCTTATAGCACCTAAATGAGACACTGGTGTCCATGGGGACAATTATGGGCCTCTCCCCACTGCTTGTACTGAAGGAGAGCAGATACTTGAAGCATGCTGATGTCTGTCCCCGCCTGCATCAAAGAATCATGAGACTTTGGCAAGGATTGAGCCTCTGCAAATTGTGACCATGACCTTGAGTGTTTATTATGTGCCAGAGAGGATAAACCAGATAATAATTTCCACCCCACAAAGGACATGGTTTACAAAGAGCTCAGTTCTCAGACAATGTTGTTTGAAGTGTGAAAAGGGCTCCCTGAAGGGAACCTCTGATGTTTACAACATTAAATCAAACTCTTTATCGAGTTCATCCCTGCACTCTATTTATTTTGGAGCACCACTGATGCAGTATGTGGTGTGTATATCCGTAGGCATGCATGTGTGTATGAGTGTACATATGTGTGTGTGGAGAGTTATGATCCCTCAGCACTATCCATCACAGCTAACTCCATATTTCCTGTCATCATACTCAAGAGTAATTCCAAGCACTGTTTGGCCGGCACAGAGTTTGACTTGGCTGCCTTTAGTATGAAGGTTCAGAAAATAATAGTAGATAAAAGCCTCTGCCTGCCATTGTGGGCATGAGACATATGCTTGCAGTACTCTAACAAAGAACCTTCCAAAAGGAAATTTACTGAGGTTCCTCTCAAAGCTTAGAAGTGGTATGGCCAGATAAATTGCTCTGATAGTTTTGAACTCAGCTAGAAAGCTAAAGTAAGTTAGATACTATGAAATGTTGTTTGATCATTAGATTAGATTCCTCTCCTGTGCAGGGCCAGATTTGTTATGGCTATTGATGAGACATAGCCTTTGTAGCTTCAGTGGAAGTATTTGTGATGGAAAATTATCAGGCTGTGGCCCTTGATTATATGTGTTGAGTCACTTCTGTCTTTACAAGTGTACATTTACAAATGTTAAGACCAGCTTCAGCACAAAGTTACCAGAACCATTTTTAGGATGCATCTGATTTCAGGTACTGCAAAACAGAGATGCCCAAGAGAAAAACCAGCTTCCAGTTAGGCTCCCTCCTTGCCCAGTTCTGGGTGATGTTCAGCAAGATAACAAAGCATGCATTAATCTGATTTGTTTAATTTGTGTACATGTGTGGTAGGTAGAGGGAATATCTTTTACTGGGCCAACTGGTATAGTTGATAAAAACAACCTTCAAAGCCAGCTTCAAAGTTAACTGCACTGTTGCTGAGGGTTTGACTAGATATGCATCAGCTGATAATCTCTGAAACAGAAGATGTCTGTTTCTCAGGGAAAATTGATCTGATTCCTGTAGGAGACAGATATGTTGTGCAGAGGAGGAAGAAAGAAAGATGTTAATGTATTTTTGTCCTCAAATGAAAAGCAATATGGTTTATAACCTGTGGGCTTGGAGAGTTAGGTGAAGGTGGAAGGGTGATTATAATGTGCTCTAAAAACAATCTCTCTTCTAAATTTCATGCATTACCTTCTCAGCATGAGAACTAGTTGGTGATTAAATACATTCAGTGGAGATGTGATGATGCTCACGATACCCATCTCAGTGTAGGTTTGTGTTCCCAAAAGCTCACCTCACTTTTTGAATTCGACCAGCCGATCAGATAAAAGAGAAGACTTTTACTTGCTCCCTTCCTTGCTCTCTTGCCTGTGTCTTTATGCCACCACTTCTCCTATAAAACACCAGCAGAGAATGGATGTTAATATTTTTTGTTTTCCTAGAAGTAAAACTCTACTATAAACACTATAATGCCACGAAGATTTTATAAAAGTTTCCAGATCCTCCAAATGCAAAGTACGATATAAAAGCACAGTCCTCACATTACAGCATTGCACCATTAAGAGGATAGGTCTTTAGAGGTGGCTTGGAGAATGATCCCATGCTAGGCTTTGGCAGACAGGGCTGCATTTTGAACCACACTGCTTGGCACACCAGTATGTGTTTGAATGGATCCAGCTGGGCTAAATTAGGCCCAGCGCTGCTCTTACTTCGCTTTGATTAAGAACTGTCTAAAGCTGCTGAGGGGACCTTAGATGTAGGATGGTCCTCACCACTACTATGGCATCTGAACACTCCACAAAGTGTCTGTTCATCCCCTTGTGAAGTCAGCAAGTACTGTCTGCCTGTTTAGGAAACACCCAAATACCAAGACTTTTACTGGAGCTGTGAGGACTTTACTCTGTGAGACCCTTTACTCTGCTCTTGTCAGACCCCTCCTGCAGTCCTCTGTGCAGTTCTGGAGCCCCCAGCACAGGAAGGACATGGAAGTGTTGGAGCGAGTCCAGAGGAGGGCCACGAAGATGCTCAGAGGGCTGCAGTAGCTCTGCTATGAGGACAGACTGAGAGAGTTGGGGCTCTGCAGCCTGGAGAAGAGAAGGCTTCCAGGAGACCTTAGAGTAGCCTTCCAGGATCTGAAGGGGGCCTACAGGAAGGCTGGAGAGGGACTATTGACAAGGTCTTGCAATGACAGGACAAGGGCCAATGGGTTTGAACTGGCAGAGGGGAGATTTAGACTGAATGTTAGGAGGAAGTTCTTTCCAGTGAGGGTGGTGAGACGCTGGCAGAGGTTGCCCAGGGAGGTTGTAGCTGCTCCCTGCCTGGAGGTGTTCAAGGCCAGACTGGCCGAGGCCTTGAGTGCCCTGTACTAGTGGGAGGTGTCCCTGCCCATGGCAGGGGGTTGTAACTAGATGATCCTTGAGGTCCCTTCCAACCTTACCATTCTCTGATTCTATGATTATGCTTTACCTAGTTTTTGCCTCACCAAGCTTTTAGCTGCCTGGTCCCAGTGAGAAATCCAAACAAGCTTGCCTCCTTGTCAGTAGGAAAGGTTATCAGAAGGAATTCTCTTTATAAGAAAAGATCTGAAGTTCTTCCAGTTCTGTCAAACACCTCCCCTTCTCCACCAACAGTACAGGGACTCGAGTGGATGACAGGTGCCATTTGAAAGCCATGCTTTGCTCAGGGTACCAGTTCTTCTATTTGAGACAGAGGTTATGTGGCAGTGATGGTCAGACAAGTACCCTTCCCAATACCAGATGAACTACTTGAATGTGAAACCTGTTTCTTCCTACCCACAATCAGTCAAAACAGCAGGCTGAGGTATGTAAGCAGAGTTTCATCTTTTAAGAAGCACATAGCAACACTGCCATTCTGCTGCCTTAGTTGGAAAACAGCGAACACTTAGGGTATCACCCTCTAAGGAAGTCATGGACTAGTTGGAGAAAATCCAGAGAAGCTCACTAGATCAGAGGATTAGAAAATATGAGTTATGAAGAAACACTGAAAGAATCAGTTTGTTTAGTCTAGAGAAGAGAAGACAGAGGGAAGACATGATAACAGTCTTCAAATATGTGAAAGGATACTTCAAAGACCAAGGGAGTAAACTATTTTCCATGTCTTCTGGGAGACAGTGAGGCACTGGAATAGGTTGCCTGAAGAGTCACCATCTTTTGGAGATCTTTTTACAATTGGTCAGCCAAATATCTCTCAAAATTACTTTGATGAAGCTGGGGAGGGGGGAGCGTTGAGGACTAGGAGTCCTTCTGGCTCTCTGTATGGTATTGGAGATGCCCTGACTGAGAGGCTGTGAGGCTGGTGGATTGTTTAGGTTTTATATCTCTTTATTGCTAATGGACTCTACAGTGTGGCTGAAAAGATGGTTTCTGAAGATATCATATCCATGTGTTAGGAGGTAACATTTGCTTCCTGATGAGATAGCACTAATTACCCCAGCACGTGGCCCAGGATCAGCTCACCATGGTGCCTACTCTTCCAACATGCCTCCAGTTAGATCAATCAGGGAATAAAATTACCTTGAAATCATAGAATCAAAGAACGGTAAGGTTGGAAGGGACCTCAAGGATCATCTAGTTCCAACCCCCTGTACAGGTCACTCAAGGCCTCATCCAACCTGGCCTTCAACACCTCCAGGGAAGGAGCAGCCACAACCTCCCTGGGCAACCTGTGCCAGTGTCTCACCACCCTCACTGCAAACAACTTCCTCCTAACATCCAGTCTAAATCTCCCCTCTGCCAGTTTAAACCCATTGCCCCTTGTCCTGTCATTGCAAGACCTTGTCAATAGTCCCTCCCCAGCCTTTCTGTAGGTCCCTTTCAGATACTGGAAGGCTACTCTAAGGTCTCCTGGAAGTCTTCTCCAGGCTGCAGAGCCCCAACTCTCTCAACCTGTCCTCATAGGAGAGCTGCTCCAGCCCTCTGATCATCTTTGTGGCCTCTGGACCTGCTCCAACAGTGTGTAGTAAAGATTTGAATGTGTCTTTATGTGTTAAAGACACTGTGGAAGATCAGTCAAGTTTTTAGGTTGGATATTGTTCAGCTTAATGTATTTGTGCAGGCTGTGGTGCTTTAGTGAGTGCTGTGTATCTGCTGTACTGTAAATCTACATTAATCATGATGAATGACTATGTATGTTCCAGGGTGGCAGTAAAATCTCCAGTGCAAACAGAAATCAGACAGGTTGTAGTGGCTCTGGGAGCTGCTGCAAATCTGAGGCTAAAAGTGTTCTCAGCCTGTTGATGTTAAATCTTTAGATGTAAAGGGAGAAAAAAAAGGTAGGATGTTTTCATCTAAGGCTGTAATGGTGATAGAAAGCAGCCATGCACCAACAAAATAAAGCTGTACCACTTTGTAACTGTCAGACCTACAAGCCTTATCTACACTTGCTTTTATTGCCCAAGATTTTCCACCACTGCTGCCAGCAAAGACATGGTGGGAAGTTTGAGCCCCCTGTGTGAATGAAAGCATCATCACTGCAAGAGCAATTACACCTCAGACCAGCCTTCTGTGTTGAGGAAAAGAAGAAAGAGTAGTGAGGGAGAGCAGAAGATCTCTTTTTAAAAAGTCTCTTGTCTGTCTGTTTCAGGATCGCTGGTGATACAGCACTCAACAAAAACATCCACGAGTCAGTCAGTGCTCAGATCCGGAAGAACTTTGCAAAAAGCAAGTGGAGAGTAAGTCACCTGTCCTCAGGGACAGCACTGGGACACATAACTCTGCTGTTGCAGGGGCAATACCACCACCCCTTTCAATGTGTTGGTGCTTGTGTGGCCCAAAATTCTGGTTGAAATATTTGGTCTAGACTAAGGCTACGTGACCCTGAAGGGCTCCTGTAGAGAATGCTTTTAACCAAGTTTATAAACATAACAAATATGAAAGATGGGGCTGGGACTGCTCTGAGCTAAAACACCCATGGTTTGTGTGGAGTTTGGCTCAGCACTGTGGGGGGACGTGAAGCAATATTGACACTCTGTGTGTTGGAGTAGGGAAGGATGTGCCAAATTTTCCTTGTAGGCTGCTACATCACAGATGAATGCTAGAAGGAACAATGGGGAGCAAGACCAGGTGTGATGGTTTGGGAGTTCCCTGCCCCACCTCACTGTGTAAAATGCCCCAGACTAGACTCAGCCAGCTGGAAGTTAAGGACTGAAGCTCTATTTACAGCTCAGCACAATGGACAAGCAGAGATATACAGTATAGACTGGAATAGTTACAGAAATATACAAGTTAAAGGGAATACAGAAACACAACTCCCCTCCCAGAAATCAGAGACCCCAGGAGGGGCTCCCAACCACCCTTCCACCTTCTCCCCACCCCTCCACCTTACCCAGGGTTTGGCTTATGCACAAGGTGAGTTTGGAGGATCGACCAGGGGAGTTAGAAGCAGAGTGGTTAAATTAGGTTAGCAGAGAGGTCTAGGCCAAAACAGCTAGAGAGCCCAAGACTCTCTGAGAGAGTGTCTTATCTATGTTTGTGTTCTTGTTCTTACACATCTCAGCAAGCCTGTGAGTGAAGGAAACATCACCAGTATTTTCCTTTCACAGCCTATAATTTTCTCCATTAAAATATTCCAATTAGCCTCAAACCAGCACACCAGGGCTGAAACGTGTATGGTTTGATACTGTCATTTCAATCTTAGAAACTACAAACTGGGAGAAATTTGAAATATATCATATCATATATATAGAATCATATCATAGAATGGGTTTGGGTTGGAAGGGACCTTTAAAGGTCATCCAGTCCAACCCCCCACAGCAAGCAAGGACATCATTAATATCACAGTATCACAGTATCACCAGGATTGGAAGAGACCTCAAAGCTCATCAAGTCCAACCCATTACCACAGACCTCAAGACTAGACCATGGCACCAAGTGCCACGGTCAAACCCACCTTGAACACCTCCAGGGACGGTGACTCCACCACCTCCCTGGGCAGCCCATTCCAGTAGCCAA